>JARFXV010000811.1:0-600000 GCA_031761425.1 Cosmopolites sordidus | reverse complement strand
ATATATATATATATATATATATATATATATATATATATATATATATATATATATATATATATATATATATATATATATATATATATATATATATATATATATATATATATATATATATATATATATATATATATATATATATATATATATATATATATATATATATATATATATATATATTATAAGCTAATACATTTCATATTTGAAATTGTAGCTGTTCCTTTCTAAGGAACTAAATCCTTTTAGTGTGGTGGATCAGTCCACAGTCCTTCTCATAGTTGTTGGTGAGTTTCGCCTCTTCGACTATTTTCCTCCATCTCCTCCTGTCTGCGATTTGTCCGCTCCATCCCTCTGCGTTTACTGTTTTTATATTTTCCTCCACCTGCTGTCTCCATCTGACCCTGGGTCTCCCTCTAGGTCTGCTCTGTGTTGGTTTCCATATTGTTATCTCTCTTATTGGCGTATCCCTGTCTTTTCTCATTACGTGTCCATACCATCTTATTCTTTGTGCTTTAATTGCTCTCACTATGTTTTCCCTTCCCAACAAGTTGTCGATTTCAAAGTTCATCAGATTTCTGTACTCGTTTCCCACTTTCTTTGCACCCATTATGGTTCTCATTATCTTACGTTCAAAAATATTTAGTTTGTCTTCCTCTTTTGCTGTGAGTGTCACAGTTTCTGCGGCATATGTTACTATTGGTCTTATTATTGTTTTGTATATTCCCAATATATTCCTTGTGCTCAATCTCCTGTCTTTCAGTAATTTCTTGTTGCTATGGAATGCTCTATATCCTTTATGTATCTTCTCTTCTATATCAAGTCCCTCATTCCTTCTATCTATTATGACCCCCAGATATTTAAATGTTTTTACTTCTTCAAATTTATAGTTTCCGCACTCCAAATTTCTCAGTATTCTTTCCTTTCTGCTGCAGTACGTATACTTTGTTTTTTGCTCACTTATTTCCAGCCCTTTTTTCTTAGACTAGCGGTCAATTATTTTTATTACGCGCTTTAGCTCTCTCTGTTCTCTAGCAATTATTGCAACATCATCCGCATATGCCACTATCTGTAGATGTTTATTTAATGTTCCTATATTTTCAATTCTCTGTATTATGCTATCCAATGATATTATGAATAATAGTGCCGATAACGCATCTCCCTGTCTAACCCCTTTTTTGATTTTTATGTTATTTGTCATTCCTTGTTCTGTATATATTCTTGCTTCAGACTCATTCATTGTCATACCTATCAATCTTCTAATCTTTCTTGGAACTTCGATTCTTTTAAAGTCTTCCATGAGTTGTTCTCTGTTGATTTTATCGAACGCCTGCTTAAAATCCACAAAAACTATATATGCTACCATATTATGTTCATATATCTTTTCCGTGATTTGTTTTAGTATATGTATGGCATCTGTCGATCTTCCTTTTCTGAAGCCGCATTGATAATTTCCTATACGTTTTTGTGTGTATATCTCCAGTCGTTCTTTTAATATATTTGTAAGTACCTTGTATGCCGCATTTAGCAATGTAATTCCTCTATAGTTTTTGCATTGTGTCAAGTCACCCTTTTTTGGTGTCGGTATTATAATGCCTGTTTTCCATTCATCAGGTATGTGTTCTTCGCGCCATATCCGTAAAATAAGTTGGTAGATTCTTTGATGTAGTTCTTCCCCTCCATGTTTAATTAGTTCTGCGCACATTTCATCACATCTCGCAGCTCTTTTATTTTTGCGTTTTTTAATCGCTTGAGCAACTTCCACGTACTCGGGTTCTCTTACCGTCTCATTTTCTGTCTGATCCTTCTCCAGTTCCGTTCCTCCCGTCACCTCTTCATGGTTTTTTTCATCGTACATTTCTTTGAAATGTTTTTCCCATATCTCATTTTCAATTACTACAGTTGCTTTCTTTATTTTGCACTTATTTACATGTTTGAAAATAGCACTCATATTTCGTTTCTTGTTTTCTTCAATTTCATTTATTATTTCTCCTATCCAATTATTCTTTTTTATTGTACATAGCTTTGTGTTCACTTTTCTAATTTCTTTATATATCTTATAATCTTCCGGTTTTCTGGTTTTAAGCCACGTGTTCCTTGCTTTGTTTTTGTTTTCAATCATATTTTCACACATTCTTCATCGAACCATTGCTTCTTTCTGTTGTTTTTCCTATATGATATGGTGTCTTCTGCTGCCTGTGTTATACAACCTTTTATCGCTATCCAGTCTTCTTCTATGCTGTTGCATTCATTTATTTGAGTTATTTTTTGCTTGATCGTATTTCTGTACTACTTCTCTCTCCATTCTTCCTGTTCAAACTTTTCTCTATTCCACCTCTTTTTTATATTTGCAGTTTTTCCGTACTTGTTTATCTTGATTTTACATTTTGCCATAACCATAAAGTGATCTGAATCGATATTAGCGCCTCGGTATGATCTTGTATCGTAGATTACATTCATGTCTTTCCTTGCAACCAGTATATGGTCGATCTGGTTTCCGTTGTCAATTCCAGGTATGTTCCATGTTACTTTATGTATCTTTTTGTGCTTAAATCTTGTACTAACCAGAAACATATCACTAGCCGCCGCCATATTGCATAACCTTTCGCCATTGTTGTTCGTTTCATTATGAATTGTTTGTTCACCCGCTACTTCCTTGTAACATTGTTCCTTTCCAATTTTAGCGTTGAAGTCCCCTAGTACTATCCTTATGTCATTAGTTGGTGTTTTATCTAGTATTTCTTCTAGTTTCTCGTAAAACTTTGGCTTCTCTTCGTCATTGTCATTCTCTGTGGGGGCGTATGCGTTAACTATCGATAAGCCTCTTGGTTTCGTTTCTATTCTTATATAAGATATTCTTCCCCCATCTGCGTCAAACTGCACGACCCTATCCTTTAAGCTATTATGTATAACAAAAGCTGTTCCCTTATGCCCCTGCGTTGCTTCTCCTGCATACCATATTGCATATTTTTCCTTATCAATCTTTCCCTTCCCACACCATCTAGCCTCTTGCAGGCCCGCTCTACTAATTTTGTATCTCTGGAGCTCTCTTATTATCTCTTCCGTTTTCCCAGGTGCTAGCAGTGTTCTTACGTTCCAGGATGCAATTCTTATTATATCTCTTTTGATTTCTTTTCTTTTATTCTTTTTCTTTTGTTCTTCATTTTCTTTAGCCCTTTGCTCTATTATATTATCATTAATACAATATTTGTTCATGTCCCTTTCCCTTGTCGTGTCGTCGTCCTTTAGTGTGGCGTTGTGTTCCGTAGCTAGTTTTTGTTGGTGACGTTACGATGTTGTTTTTTGACTCTGTCAGTTCTTCCTTGTCCCTATTCCATACATACAATCTCCCATTCACTGTTACTTTCTTGTATCCAATTCTTACCGCTTTACCCCTACTCCTTTCATCCTGAGCTACCCTTCTTATAAGTGTGCCTATCTTTCTCTCTTCCTTAGTCATGTCGTTATTTATAAAAATTCTGCCATCTCCATTGTCTTTCAGTTTTTTTCTTGTTTTACATTACTTTAATCTTATCTTCTTTACATTTCATTTCTACTAGGCATGTTTGCGGTCCTAGTTTTCTAGCTGTTTTGACGCTTATTTTGATCTTTAGGGCTTCATTTAAAAATCTTTGGGTTTCTTCTCTTAGCGCCTCTGTTTCATTCGAGTCCGCCTTAAGTCCTGTTATGACTATATTGTCCTCTCTCCCTTCTCTGTCCAGTCTTTCCATTTTTTCACAAAGTTCATTAATTTTGTCATGCATTTTGCAGTTTTCCTTCATAATTTTTCCATTCTCAGCCTTCAGTGTGTTATTTTCCTGTTTAATTGCTTTAATTTCTTCTGCTAAACTTCTTTGTTCATGCATTATTTGTTTTATTTGTTGGGTCATTCCCTCCATCTGCGATTTCATGTTTGTCATCATCATCAGCATTTTATCCAATTTATCTTCTTGCTTTTGTTCAGTTTTTGTGGGCGTTCTTACAATCCTTTTACTCTTCTTAAATACTGCTTCTAAGTCGTCTCCATTACGTTTCTTACTCCCCTCATCCGTGGTACAATCTTCGGAATCCATGTTCTTATATTTTACGCACTCCCCTGGTATCAATTTATTCGACAAGACGCTCCAGCCGCGTAAAGAGCTCACCCACCTCGACTGTTTGGAAGTGTTTCTCTTATCAGCTGTACGGTTTTTTGGTAGTTTTGTTAATATTGTCTGTTTTGTTAGTTGGTTGAATTTTAATACGATCCACCAAACTATATTATTACCTTTATATATATATATATATATATATATATATATATATATATATATATATATATATATATATATATATATATATATATATATATATATGTTTCTTAAGTTAATTTAGATGATCTAGACACGATACTAACTAACTTTATGCTTAAATAAAGTTTGTTAAGTAACATATAGGATATTCTAAAGTGAACTGATTCTCTAAAACTCATATTTAGAATAACGCAAGTCTCTTCCATTAATTCCATTAATCTTTGGAAACTGATTAATGTTTAAACATCTTCAGAAAATTCATAACTCAGTTTGAAATATTGAAAATATTTCTCTCTGATTCTCGGGTTTGGTAGTTCTCTTGTATCATGTATGGTTAATTATGTTATGTTGTTAACTATTTATTACCATTTTACAACATTATGCATTACAGTAGTGTGAACATTGTAGCAGTGTATGTAGAATGTCCCAAACCAATTTGATAGATGAGCGATTGGGGCGACCATTTTATAATTTTTATTTGTCTTTTTTATTTGATAAACTCTTGTCATAGTTTAAACGAGCGCTTTAAATCATTCTTCTGATCAAAAATATGATTTCGACCAATTATGTTATGACCACTTCTACCTTTATTTTTAACTCTTGGAACAATATACATTTACTTGTAGATTTTCCTTTATTGGGCGTTGCTCTCCTATGGGATCAGAAATTTACTTATGAAAGAGAACTTTATTGCATGAATTTATAGTGAACATTTAGAAACAAGTCTTAGTTCTTTTATTTAAAATGAATTTCAATCAAGTAGCAGCTACCTCAGTTAAATAATCCATAGTCCAGTTTTTGTGCTGTTTAACCTACATGGGTTTATATTCAGTCCTTAGTTTTCATTTAAGATTCCTTAGATTTCATTTTTAACCAACATTGTCCACTTTGATATTTTTCTGGATACAAGTATAATATGGATAATCTTTTGCATGAAATTCCTAGCTGTTTCCTTTTGCTGTTTACCGCCCGATATATTATTTTTCGCGTAGAGTGAATATGAAAGCCTGCTAATAATTGATAATGAAAGAATACTAGACTAATAAAACACATGTACCGTCATTACAGGACAATATTAAATAATTCTAAAAAATACCGTAGAAAGCATTTATATGATCTTTGTTTTAATACTTAGAAAAGTTTATTGTATCATGGGAAAAATTGTCTGTTTCCAAACTTTTCAATGGTAGTGTATCTTGATGAGTTTGCCACTACATTAGGATTGTGGTTTGTGGCTAATATTTTCAGAATATCCTATGTATTATAATTATATTTGATATATCTGGTTCTATAAGTACATAAGGTCTCGGACAAAAGGATAGGACACCCCTGTTTTTTGCGATTTAAAAAATTTTTGTTCTTCATTTTTGCGTTCATTTTCTTTCTCTGAATATGTGAAGCTGATTGACCCTTCTAACTTTTTTAATGTTGATAATCATACCTGCCTTATGCACAATCTAACTAGATTGTGCTATTACAAGCGACGCGTAAGATTGCACGTTTTTGTATTTCTGCCAATACAGAGGGCCTTCCACTATTCTTTTTCTTTCTGTACTCTTCAGGATTGTTAGTCAGAATTTTAATAAATTTGTCGACTCCTACCTGTTCATCGAGAGGTTTCCGCTATCGACATTCCTCGTTTGTGCATTCGCAATTATTTTTTTCTGACAACGCGTTAAATATTTTGAACGTCTAATGATGAATTTATTTTCACTTCGATTGACGAAAGAGAACTGGATTCAAATTGTGGGTTGGAAATATTTTACTCTGTATTTGCAAAATAAATAAATGTCCTATTTAATAGGTATTAATCTATATTGTAAACAAACTGAAATGCTGTTTTTGTTTAGTTAATCCAGTTATAATATACAAGAAGAGATCAATAATATTGAAGAGTAATATAAAAATACGCAAAATATGGGTTGTCTTATATTTTATTCCCAAACCTTAATCAGATGACTGTACAAATATGTGAAAAATTCCATCTAAACCTGAGGATGTTCTATTAACACCCAATTTACAATGTCATTACTAACTTTTAATAGTTACTGTTGCTCTTGTGACAATGCGACTTGTGATTATATTGCAATAATTAATCTTTATTCGTCGAATATGAATACAAGAAATAATATTCTAATGATCACAACTGCAACAGAAAAAAATGTATTTGTATTTTTATAGAAGTTTTTTTATATCAGTATTAAATCACTGCTATCAGTATCAGGGAGAAAATATATGTATGTAATTTTTATTTATCCAATATCCAAGGAACACTTAGGAATTATTCATAGTAATATAAACATATCAGCAATTATGTTGTTAGTGTAACCCAAGTTAGATTAAAAGACGTGTACGAATGCTTATGCTAAGTACAAAATAGATTTGTAAAAATACTCAAATGCATAGACCAGAACTTAATACATTGTAGGAAAAAATATTACAGTATGAATTTATGTAAGTAAGTGGATAATAGATAGGTTCCTTTTTCATCTATTAAGATTTTGGTCTAACATAAAAATCATCCCATTTCAACGCGATCATATCATTTTTGAACATTTCATTAATTTAGCGAGCTAAGAGTATATTTTCCTGTTTTTATTTTGTTCATATTGTTAGTGTTTGCTACATAACAACACATTTATCGTGTATTCGCATAATAAAACCGCGAGAAATTTGATGTTGATTGTCATTTTTGTTCTATTTTTCCTTAATCAATATACAACAATCCTTTATCAAAAATCCTAGTAGACTTAAAACTCATAATCATCAATAAAGCATCCAAGCGATTATTACTGGCATGGCATAATGGGGAATAGTTAAGAATCTGTTAATCTTATCATTTAAAGGTAAGAGCAGAAAACATAGGATTGGTGAAAAATGGGACATACAAGAAGTTAATATTACTATAATACTAAAAATGAAATAAACATCTAATGCGTCTTCAAAGACTTATGGTCACTTGGTTGTCCGTAGCAATTATTTTCTTAATCATTTTTTAGTGAGTTCTGAAAATGTGTAACAACAATTTGGAGAAACGATGCGCTATTAAGTTTTGTTTCAGACTTGGGCACAATGCGACGGAAACTTTTGCAAAACTTCAGCAGTCCCATGGAAACACTATTTTGTCATGGGTCCAGATTTTTAGGTGGTTTAAGGCATTCTCAGAATGCCGAGATTCGAATGAAGATGAATCTCAACTCTTCTCCGACCACTCTCAAATTCGCACCAATCAAGATCAATCAAATTTCAAGCGAGGTCAATTCGCGGAGCAATAAAAAATGCACAAAATTCCGGATTAAGTGGACACTTTCACAACTTTTTGCATATGAAAGCGTTCTGCTGCGAAGATTACCAAACCTAATTGAAAATGAACCTAATAGGTGAAGATGATTATTCAAACATATTGAACATCTGCTTCATGAGCTCGGTGGTAAGAATGGTCAGAATGCTCTGGCGTCCATTCTGTTTTCTTTGCATGAAATGTGAGGTTAGAATAAGTTTAATTGTTAATATCGAGTTGATTTCCGCGAATTTTCGGAACTTTCACCGGCACTTTCACTAACCCTTTCAGCAAGCAATATATTCATACAGGACCTCATCCTACCTTTACACTATGAAATTTTGCATCCTTTACTAATCCATTTTCATAAAAATTTTTAATCCATTTTCACGTTTTTTTGACTGAAAATTATAAATTTTTCCGTTATTCTTTCGTATAACGTTTCACATTTTATGATCGGAAAAATCAGATTATTACTGTATCAGAGTTAGAAAACAAAAAAATGGCGCAAAATTCAAATCCGGTGTTCAACTTGCCCACCTTTTATGCACTACATGATTGGAAATTGTCCAACGTCAGCAACGTCAACAACGTCGCAAAGTTCGTAGTATTTTCCAAAAGTTCCTCTTTTAACCCTTCTAAAATTTTTTTGTGGATTATTAATGTTTATTTACATAATATTAATTTCTGGTATTTACAATATTTACGTTAAGATTCACTTTGATTTGCCTTCAGTTGGTCAAGTTGGTTAAAATTGAATTGAACACACGCTTTTTTATTTCAAAACGGGCAACAACCCTGTCCAAACAAAAATTTGTACGAAGCAACATTTAAACCTTACGGAACTTCCAGCATGATGAAATAAAAAAAATAAAGGGCCATAATTGACGAAAATCCACTATGATCTGCGCGATAATAGGTTAAATATTGGTAAATCGGCCGTTTTAACCATTTCAAAAAAAAAAAATCGGTATGTCTGCTGATACGATATAATGGACGTACGATATTTTGTCGAAAAAAAATCTGAAACGAATGGTAATTGGTGATCACAACAACGTGCAATGAAGAAAATCATGGGGATTACTAGTGCCAGTGATTTTAGATACGACAACGATTGCCTTTATCCGAAGATAATTAATTATAATTCTGTTGCACTTGATTGGATAACAAACTATTTGCGTTTCTCTGTCTCTTGAAAAAAATCCCTATGAACTTTCTGGCAACCCAATATATTTTTATTTCAATGACTTCATTTTAGGTGATTATAAGTAGTTGCTTAATGTTTTAATAAACTGTTATTATTTCTAATTTGCCCACTCTAACAAATATGTTTCAGAAAAAAGAAATTAAGTCATGGTGGAACGTTCATTGTTCTCTTAAGTTGAATTCAGATTTGATGTGCACAACAAAATAAGTGCTTGTTGATCTCTGTAGTTTTGAAACATGAAATAAAACAACATAATAAAAACTTAATAAATTATTATTGATTTACAAATAATCAACAATAAAATTTACTCTTTAAGTACAGTGTGCGGCCAGTTTTTGGTGACGCTGTAAGCAGCGGCTACAAATTCGACGTTGGATATATTATTTTAGATTTTACCTGTAACTCAACCTAATGCAAATAGTTAATATCGATTTTTTTATTTATGTTGATTATTATAAATAATATTATGATTTAGATTATCTACCACGTTTTTTTTTGTTACAACTAGTTTTATTAATAAATAATTTAAAAAGAACTATTGTTAGAATTTAATAAAATATTAAATTTGAAATTTTTTAGCCTAACATATTTTGAATTAGGCTGTTGAATGACCATACAACAATGTAGAAAGCTAAATTAATGTTAATGAAAAATGGTAGTGGATATTTCCATATTATGTTAATATTCAACATAATATCACAGAAACAGTTTGACTTTAAGTCAAAAATAAAATGTTTAAATTAATAAAAGTTTTCTTTACTATATTTGCCCATCAGCGCCTTTTGATTTCACCCTATTTGACATTTTTTACCCCTTGTACACTGAAACAATGAAAAAATACAGATTATTTGGAAAATGCTGAATCAATAGGCATTGTTGGACTAATATAATTGAACCAAAAACAACATACTTATATTAATAATAAATATTATTGTGCACACTTTGGTATATCCTAATATTAATTACAAGGAAGTCAGTTTTATATGTACAACAACGTAACAATTACAACAAGGAAAATCTATCTATATTAATGAAGTGAAAAGCGCTAGAAAAGAAGAAACTAAAAAAATCACTCTAGCCACATGGCACTCCGGGTTCCTGTTTTTTCTTAGCTTTTTAAAGTATAATTAATTTAAAAAGTTAGTTGAAGTCTATCATGTTTGTTATATAGGAACGTATTTAAAAAATAGGCCTTTTGTTATCAGTAGACATAATGTGATTTCTGATGTTAAACATAGAATAATCGTATAATCACCATCTGACGATAGTTGTTTTGTTTGAAATCTGGCCAGCCTAAAATTATACTGAATCTAACATTAAAATACAGTTAATTCATTATGGATAATAATTCAGACTAGTGTGAGGTGCAACATATGCAGCTACATTATTATAATTACTTCATATGCTCTGCCAAATAGTTAATAAAGTTAAACACACTTGTCTTATTGAATCATTAATTTTACTTCTCGCTTTGTTTTTGATTTTTGTACTAGTATTGTTTTGGTAATTCTCTTTCATATTTGTTATATGGAAGCTTAAAATATTCAATTGAAGAATAAACTTGATTATTTTTGAGTGTTTAATCAATAAATATGAAAATTGAGCTTGGAAATATATATATTTTCTGAGATGGGTGTAAGGTGGTATTTGCGTTTTTTCCTTTATTTATAAAGGATTATACTTCAGTCCTCAGAGGTTTAATTCGATTTCAACTATTTGTTCCGACAAATATACATTCCTTTTTCAGTATTTAAGCGATTGTACTGCGAAATACTGAGTCGACGGTTTTCAACAAAAATGTAATGGCAAATAAGCCGCGAAATGACTAGTGCAGGCGCTGGAGGTAGTTGTGTTTTTAGCACGGGCGTAGCCAAGGGGGGGTTTTTAAACCAAATATTACCTAATATTATACCGAAAAAATACGAGGAGTGAAGAGAGTTAAATTATTACATTTGAATTGAATATATATCCGAATAAATATGTCGTAATTTTTCCGATGAATATATAGATATTAAATTTCATGTAAGTATATTTTTGTTGTTTTATTTACTTCAAACCCCCCCCCCCCCCCCCCCAAACTAAATCCTGGCTACGCCCGTGGTGTTTAGTATGTTTCTGCGTTTGCTGGCGCAAAAACGTCGCGTTATAAAGTCGTGTTTGTTGTATACGCATAAAATAATTTGATTTTCGTTATTTTTGAGTGACTATATAAAGCGTGTTTTATCGAAAAAAGTTAGAAATGTTCGCTAGAAGGGGTTAATTTGAAAAGAAAAAGGCCAAACGAACCGTGTTTGTATTGTAATAAAACAAATGATTTAGTGAAAGAACCGAAGTCAACCACGCTGCTTAGTATTAAAAAAGCAGCAGATAGAAGAAAAGACAATATTAGTGAAAATATTTCAAAACTGTATACTCCAGACTACGAGACAACAATTTTCATGGCACCAAGGCTGTTTCGCTACGTACATAAGTGAGGAGAAATTAAGGCGTCGAGAAATTGCGTTGAATAAAAAAAGAAGAAGAGTCTGCTTCAACTTCTGAAGCAAGTGTGTTAGATTCTCGACGTTGTCGTTGGTGATCAAGGGTACCTGCAGCATTGATTAAACCGTTGAAATGTTTAATTTGTGAAAAGTTAACAATAAACAACGATAACCAGCTGTATTTGTGCTCCGAAATTTCAGCAGCCGAACAAATTTTAAATACTGCACTGCAGAAGACCATTTTTTTACCCAATTTAGTACTTGTCAACGGCCTGAAGATTTATTTGCTATGGAAGTGAGATATCACAAACATTGTTGCCGTGATTATTTAAGATTGCCAAGAAATTCTACGAATCCAGCAGGTCTACCTTCAAATCAAATCTCTAAAAAAATACTTAACGACGCAACTCATTCTTTGCTTCTTAGCTCAGCGACTCGCTGTACTTACAAATATAAAGGATGCAGTGATCGAGAATAGTGTAGTGAAATCACTACTTATTGATAAATTTGGTGAAAACGTATTATTTTCTTATCCGACTGATAGATCAAAATCTTCATTAGTGTTTATGGGCAATATACCATTGGCGGAAATAACAGAACATGTTTGTAGCATTAATTCAAAAGACTACATCATTGAGTGCAAAAGCACTGCGCCAAGAATTATAAAAAACAATTAATACCTAGTGGCTCTTTACGTCATAAAAATTTGCTCCAAAAAGTCTTAGAAAATGGAAAGTTGCCACGAACATGGGAGATTTTTATGCAAACATTGTTTAATGCAAATAAACAAAAATTGAGCGAGAACTACTATAGAAAAGCATTATCTGTATTTTATGACATATTTTTAACTGGTACTTTGACCTAAATGATGAACAATTGAAACAGTTAGAAATAGTTTGCACATATTTAAAAAAAAAACTGCTGAAGAACTCAGATATAAACTGATTTCTCAAAACATAGGTTTCGGCTTTAATTTAATGAAACTCATATGCACGTCAGATTCTTTGCACTTGCATCTATTAAGGGCTACAGTACAAACATATATTTGGAAAAATTCTTATCAAACACAATTGTAGCCCATTGATTATTGCTTATTTGGCTATGAAAAGCTGAATGGTGACTTACGTCCACGACAAATGGCTAGTCATTAATTCAACCTTGCAAGTATACTGCAATTGGCCGAACAATATCTTGCAGTTGCAAAACATCTGGATTATTTTGTGTTTATTTTTGTAAATGTCTCAATAACGAATGTATAAATAAAAATGAGCACTTGTTTGCCTACTTTATATATATTTCGGTTTAAATTCGGTGTTTTTTTCGTATATAACTTTTTTCTATTAAAAATGTTTTTTATTACATTTATTTCTGTTTTTTTTCATTCAACAACTCATCATCCCTTTCATCATTAGAAAAAGCTATAAATCATTACTGAAATAATCATTAAAATGATTTTATAGCATGTGCTCAATCTATTCCCTTTACAAATAAGAGGAGAGGGGGTAAAAAAATGGAGCAAAAAATGGATCGGCAAAATCCGTAGTATTAATCTTTGACCTATTCTTTACTCAAATCCATTGGTGGAATTCGGTCCTCACATTTTTCATACTCACTTACCTCCAGCGCCCGATTTACACCGCTCGTAAGATTTGCGAAGTAGAGGGGGAAGGTGCTGTATCAATCCGCAGCGCTCAGCTTTGGTTCAAAAAGTTTCGAGAACGACACATGGGTTTTGAAGCAGGGGATTGATCAGGTCCTCCACGGCCTCTCGATGCCGACGTTTTAAGAACCAGAGTTACTCGCTCAAAGACTGGTTGAGGTAATAGAAAAAACGCCCTATATTTTGAGGAATAACCTCCAGGTATACATTTTTTAAACTACACCCTTACACCCTGGTATATACATTGATTGATCGTGACGTTTATTTTTTTGTATTCTATGTTATGAAATGTGATCTAGTCATTGTTAAATGATGAAATCGTCCAATGCGTACATTGACGTTTAATTAAAGCCATTTAAATTATCATTAAAAACTAATTTCGGTAGGTTTTCACGCTCTTTTAGTCAAGACAATAATTTAATGCATTCTGGACCCAATATTACTTAAAATTATAATAATTTATATCCCTAATTGACCATTTTACATAATAAATTTTCCTATAAGAAACAAAATTATTTCAATTGCAGTAATTTAATAATAACGGATAGAGTTATCTGCAATTGAGAGTAGGTGATCAAAATTTTTTCTAATTTAAAATATCCATCCTATTCTGTTATAGTCAATTCCTTGCGTATTTCTTAATTTAGTGTCCACATATGTTGATATTTAATAAAGAGAAACAAAATAACATCGTTCTCGAAGTCGCTTACTCATTTCGCTCAAATATAAAAATGTCAACATGTCGAATGAGACAGGTGCTTTCATACAAATTCCGAACTCCTCCAGGATTTGCTGGTACAAATACCTGGTCCTCTCCACCAGTCGTTGATGTCCTCGTAGTGTTTCGGACCGAAAGGTGAATGAAGCATAGCACATACTCTGCACCAGAAATGGGTATTGATCAATTGTCCGGTTCCCTTCCACTTGAAGTACGAGTTGTAGAGAGCGTTGTCTTTATCCAACCGGTTCAGGTAAGCTGCGAGTTCTTGCGGTCCGGCAAATTCTTCCACATGGATATAAGAACCTGCAAAAAATGATTTAATAAAATATTAAAGAGAGCCAAAACTGCATTTTCAAAGCAGTGTATTAAACTTAATTATGTGTGTTTCATTATTAGTTGTGTATATATCATTTTTAGCTTTTAAATTGCAGTCTAGTATGTTACTTCCAAGTAACTTAACCTATGCCTTCCAAAATGTACGACTTCTCGAAGTCTGCAAAATAATCTTCTGTTTCGGCGACGATTTCTTTACTTGATGTTTACTTGATGTTTACTTGATGTTCTTTTCAGTCAGCCATTTCTTCATGGTTGTTAAGAGAATGAAGTTGGAAGGGGCTAAGTCCGGAAAATAAGCTAGATTCGGCATCAATGCGTAACACATATTGTTTTTCCCTTTTATAAATAGTCGAGGAAGATAATTCCTTGTGAATCGCAGAAAACAGCCTCTAACTTTCCAGGCGATAGAAGCATCTTTCTTCGGAACATGTTTGCCGGGAAAAATCCACTGTTTTAACCGTCCCTTCGGTTTCTGATATATAGTGATGAACTCAAGTTTCATCAGCAGTTACAAATTGCCGCAAAAACTCCTTCACTGATTGTTTTCTCATACCCAAATATTCGTGTAGGATGTTCCATACACGTTCGTCCGAGAATATTTATCATCTCAACAATCTCTCTAACCTTCACTCAGCGATTGGCCAACATGATATTATGGATTTTGTCAACCATTTCCTCAGCAGTGACCGCAGTGGAGCGTCACTCATGGTGGTTCACATCGAAACTCAGTAAACCATATACAAACAATGAAATATGAAGAAGTCTCCATAATATGCTTTCAACTTTTTTTTGATTTGCGCCATGGTTTGTTCACAAAATGGTATCGACACACGAAATTCGCTTTTTTTTTAAAGAAAGCAAAAAGATCGAACTTATTTGATTTGTAAGGTGGTCAAAACTAAATGTTATATTGGTTTGAAATTCATGGAGCGGTACTAGAAAGGCAGCTACTTTTCAAAAATGCAATCACCCGATACTATCTCGTACGGTCATCTATCAGAAGAGTAGTGGACTTTTCACTCTAATCCCATCTTATTTGCCATTCGTAAATATATGTTTTTACAATTTACAACAATTCTGGATAATTTTCATATCGGAGGTTTTTGCAAGGGAAAAATAAAGAAATTGCGGCAAAGTGAAGAGAGTTTTTCTTTCAAAAATAGGATCACCAACAAAATACGGCAGGCGTACGTAAATAAAATGATATACAGCTGAACTACCTTAAGTGAGTTCCGCAAATGACATACATAAAATAATACCTTAAGATTCACCCTCTGTTTAATTCTCTTGAAGAGGAGAGTTGTTCAAAGCGGTCTATCCGAAATCGTCGTCGTGGATCGAACTGCGGAAACACCAAGGAAGAGAAAACAATGGTGTTGCAGTGGCCCAGTTTCACGGGAGATCATTGCCCCATCTATCCGCTGTGTAGTTTCGGGGTTATTTTAGAAAATAATTTCAGGTGGAACATGGGTCGTGTTTTGCCCGCCGCGGAGCTCAATTTTAAGCTTTATAATAAATATATACATAGATATTAAATAGCAGAGATATTGTTATCAATACTAAAATCAAACGCTTGCTATAGGCCGGATGCGTATTTAAAGGCAGGATAATTAGTCCAGGATAACAGTCCGAAACTGAGATGGAGAGATGGTGTGACGTAAGATGCGAGAAAGATTGGTGCAACTAATTGTCAACGTTTGGCCAGAGATAGAGACGACTGGTGAAGAAGGCTTCGAAAGGTCGAGCAAGACTCGACTTTGCTGTAGCACTGTTATGATGAACACATCAAAACGCCTACTCATATTTTCAGTACCAGGTTCATAAGGGACTCAGCGATTCACCTTTTGAATTTTCACTAAGTTCCCCTCCGAGCTGTAGCAGTATCCAACAATGATCTTTTTTGAACTGTACAGCATTACCTCCCAAAGCCACATAATCTATTTATTGTGCTTCATTGAAAGGCCTCAAATGTTGCTTTTCGAACGACATCGACGAACGACTTTTCGACGAACGACTATTCACAGTAGACTCGTATATTACATATCGTTTTAAAATAGCTGTACGGTGGGAAAAAATTCTGATTCGAATAGGTTCTGTAGTCGATGAAACATAGGGGCCGATAATTCAGTTGAGAACCTTATATATACCACGCGAAGAGCACGATCTTGTTCGATTGTATTGGTAACTATAGTTTCAAAAACGGGTCGTTTCTCTGGCCTTTTCTCAACTAATAGAGGATGGATATATGTACGAGTGGCCAATATAGTCCTGATCAATTTATTCGGCATCCAAACAAAAGGTTTTCTACACTTGTAAGAATTACAATAGGAGCTGTAGTTATTACTACATTGTACTAATTAAAACTACTTTTTATCGGCGATATTCTCGAAAGCACATAAATCAACCTCAAAGCAAAATTAAAGCATAATGACGTTATTTCTTTACATTTTACAGCTTTCAGTTGATAGCCAAATGGACAATCACAGAAAAAGTATATGAAACTTAGCTTTTTATGTGCTTCATTAAACTACGCAATAGCAGCGAAAAAAACAAGGGCGAATTGAAATAAACATGCTCAGAAAAATACGAAATGAGTTTATTTGTCAACCCAACATTAATAAAAAAATAACATACCTTCTGGTGCTACCTTTTGATATTCTTCTGGTCTAGCACCCATCACGATAGGCAGAATATCATATTTAATACCATTTATAAATAGCTTCTCGGTGATGTAATCTCTACAATTGGAGTTCTCGAATGCCAAATAGAATTTATACTCTGTTTTTAATAAATTGAAACATCTTTTATCCTCCGATCTTGGACATTTGAGATTACCACAAAATCCGTAAATGTCCACCTCTATATATTTGCCTAGTTCTTCTGCGTATTGTAGCCTATTGTTACGTGCGCCGCAATTTGATACAAACCACGCGACTTTCTTAGTCTTATTTGCTCCATAGTCCTTTTCTTGCACCTTTGTCTTCACCTAAACAAACAAATAAAAAAGATTAAGGCATTGATAAATGTATTATTCGTTGAAATACCTCTGGATCATAATACATCCAATATTCGTATGGGGTAACTATATCGCTGTCTCTTCTATAGGTAGCAGTCCAGTTTATTGAATCTGGAACTTTAACGCTTTGAGTATGGTATGGACACTCCAAATGATACAGTATCCATATCTAAAATAATACAAAAGCTATTACAAATTTAACTCTAAATCAAAAGTCTTATCCAAATAAATAATTTTAAGAAAATAAGGCGGACGTGGCACCCTATTCGTCATTATACAGGTTGGGTAGTAATGAATAATGAATTTGTTGACTAAATCAGGATATTTTTTATTAAATTTGTCCAGAAAGCTTGTCTAATATTAATCTGTAATAGTGTGAGCATTTGGAAGGTAATTGATTTCAATAATTTCTGGTGTTGTAGCAGATTTCACGCGTTCTTTGCTGGATGCATCTGGTATGATAATATAATTTACGAATGAATTTGCAACAGTGAAAAATGAAGGAGACGAGCCCCTGAGATTATCCTGCATTTTTAACATAAGAGAAACTACTTAATGACTTCATGATCTATTTATCTCAAATCTTAATGATCTATTTATCTCAAATTTACATTATAAAGTTTTATTACAGAAAAGATTTTCGATCCACAAACATCAAATTTTGATTCATGGTTACGAAGATTTGTAGAACTCGAGCAATGTTCGTGGATCGAAAATCTTTTCTGTAGATTTACCTCTCGGAAGAATAAATTCCAACTTGTCTCATAGTGTTTCCTAGCTGAGGATAACAAACAGAAGTCGAAACAAGCTACAAACTTAACAGTCCTTCGTATATTTTCCACATTTGATGTAAACTTTTAAATAATAATAATAAATAAACTTTTGCAGCGCAGTCGCAAACCTCGAAATTTGGCGAAATTCTGCGATTTTGCGTTTTGCATTTGCAACTGAATTATCTTTGTGAAATTAGCTATCTCGTATTGGTATCAATATGCAGCTTTCGACCTTTCTGGGTCTCATCAGTTAGGCGAAAAAGCCTAAGAGCTAATTTAACTGTAAAAGTAATTTTACTAAGGTGTAACTAAAATATTTCCGTTTTTGAAGTTGCGTTTATCTACAGCTCCTATGCCTCGCAAATGCCAAATTAATGCTAATTCCCCTGAAAATTGTTTAGCACTTGTTCTAAGATCTGCAACCACAACTCCTCTTAAAATGTCGGCATCGAGAGACCGTGGACGACCTTCCTCTATCTTCCTCTATCTTTCAGTCACATGTCTCCCTCCCGGATCTTTTTAAACTAGAGCTGAGCTTCGCAAATCTCACGAGCAGCGTCATTTGGTTTGAAGCCTTTTTTTTAAATAATTTCTTATTATTGCTTTAATTTCGCTACTTATTTCACTCATTTTGACATTTTTGTTAAAACTGTTGACTGAATATTTCACAGTGAAATCATTTTGATATTGAAGAAGGGATGTTTATTTCTGAGAGCAAAAAGTTGAAGTCGGATTAAATCTCTGAGGATTGAAGTATAATCCTTTATACAACAAAGGAAAAATGCAAATTCTTTTGTTACAACCTAGTGTATTTACTATTGAAATTACTTTTTGTTTTAGTTTACACAGGAACTTATTTTTAGAATCCTTATTCGCACATTTGGAGATGAATTTTCCTACACGATTTCACTGATTTACACAAAAGATATGGACTGTCAATTAACAGCTAGATGTTTTTCACAATTTCCATTTATTTTTATACGTATTTAGAAATGTTTTTTTTTAATTATTTTAGTTCTACCTCACTTTTCTCACCTACAACAATATATGTATTCTTTCACGAAATACAAGTGCAAATTAATATCTTTTAAGTGTAGTTGGCTACAACACGAAACTTTCCTCTAAAATCCTCCTACTTTTTTTTTCACGCGTGCTTTCATCACTTTCAACTCTTTGGCACTATGATTTTTCTCTCCGGTCTTCCTATATCCTCCGAACTTGGATGTCGGCCGTTGCTGGGCGGGACTATTCATCATAACTGCCTTTATTTATTTTTCTAGTGGCCTCTTTGTTTGTCTCTTTGGATATTGATTATATTTCTTTTTTGAACTTATGCAATATGGGTAAAAATTTTGTTTATATGTATTTTTTAGTGAATTTTATTATTGTTTAATACTAAATATTATAGAATATTTATACATTTTGTTAAATAATGTTTGTTTAAATAATTTTGTTAAAGAAATTGTTGTTGTTTAAAAAACCTGCGTGTAAAAGGTGTGTACATAATTATAATAATGTCGACCAGTTTGTTAACAGTTGTTGGTGAGGTTAGTTGATCTGTTGGTGATGATAGAAGTGCGCTTTGCGATTTTGAAAATAAATAAAAGTATCAAACAAAGAGTATGCGTGAAATATTGTGTTGCCAATGAAATTTGTTGTACTGACTTGTTGAAATACGAGCATACAAGTGACACAAAGCATTAAAAAAATGTGGATAATTGGTTGAAGCCTTGCATCGTTCCGGTCGACCTTCAAAGCCCACGGACGAACGCATCTACATAGTGAAGGAAATGCTGGTGGAAAATTATCATTCCAAATTAAAAGATATAGCTCAGGATCTGTATATGTCTCACGAATCTGTTCGTACCATTTTAGTTGATGTTTTGAGCATAAGACGTGTCACAGCGTGGTTCCGAAAGAGCTGAATTTTCAAAAATACTATAGCAAACAGGTTGTTGGGATATGCTTGCACCGTGTTCGTCAGATATGGCCCTGTGTGATCTTTTTATTTCCCAAATTCAAATTAACCCTTCGTGGAGTACGTTTTAAGTCCATTGAAGCTATAACACAACATTCTCAGAAGGAGCTAAACGCCATACCAGAAAGTTTATATATGATGTGGTTCTACGATCCGATTATTCGCTGACATAAGTGTTGCATAAGAAGCATAACATCCAATGATGTGATCCAGTCCGTCCATTTTAGTATATAATATGTTCAAGCTCAACTTCAGCGGCGATAGAATTTATCGAAAGCCGTTTCAAAATTCCAGGAAGAACGTTTCATTAACGTTCAACGAATATTTGGTCAATGGATATAAGTTCTTTACGAAGACTCTGTTGTAATTTTTAGTGTACAAGCTACTTTGGCCTTGTTTCAAACAAAATCGTCGACACGCAAGTCTATTGCACTCAACTTGATGGATTTTATACGAAATTGCACCTAAATATTCGACTTTTTTCGTCAATGTGATCGAAATGAGGTAGTTTTTGCCTCTATTCCAGAAAATATCAATTTGAACCGTTTAGTTAATCGAATGATTCTTTTTTTTTGTTATACTAAAATTTGATAAAAAGTTTTATTTAAAATAGACACGTCCTTATGGATTAACTTAATAATGATTTATTGAAACCCACCCGAGGCTTGTAAATAAAATAATGGGACTGGTGACGTACTCTTTAATCTGGTAACACTGTTGGCTTCCTCTTTGGAGAAGAGGCAGGTAAACTGATCTGATACTTCTTCAGTACGAGTTTAAACTCCCTACAGTCCGTAGCAGTTCTTTTATTGAACCTAGATTTTTCTTTTTCGTCCTGAAAATTACAATAATTTCGAGTAACGTTGCGCTCAAGAAATGAGGGCCATTTTTAATCCGCTCCAAAAAGTCAAGACATATTTCCCTTCTGTTGTCTTTTTGATCGGGCGAAAGGTTTTTCGGAACCAATTGCAAATATTTTTTTATCCCCAATTCATTGGTCAAAATTCGAACAGCGGTTGTGTGAGTCAACTTCAACTCTTTCCAGATTATTCTGACCATCAACCGACGATCAGAACGCACAAGATCCCGGAATCTATGGACATTTTCATCACTTCTTGCACTTGTCTCGACCTTCCCAAGATGTCTTAAACCACTAATATGCGCCATTGACAAAATCTACTTTCCATAAGCCTGTTGAAGTTTTGCAAAAGTTCCTGTGCACGTCCAGTTCTGAAACAAAACTTGATATCGCACCGTTGCTCGAAATTATTGTCACCGATTTTCAGAAAGCACTAGAAAAATCCGGGTAACGAAAATAGTTATTGTGGTCCTTCAAGTGACTCTGAGGAGTTTAAACTCATACTGAAGACGCATCAGATGTTGATGATTATTTTCAAAGGGGAAGCCAACAATATTGCCAGATCGAACGCTTCTTCGCCACTCTCACTATTTTATTTACACACCCCGTATTATGTTTGTGAATATTTGTAGGTTGCTTACGTTTTTCTAGAAGATTTTTTTATCTAAATACTTATTAATAAATCAGGAATAAAGCCGCACCATGTCGAGTATCAGTTCTCGATAACTGAAGTTAAGCGACGTTGGGCGCGGTTAATAGTTGGAGGCTGACCATATGGAAGCCGAATGTAGACAACCTCGACACCTACGCATAAAAGAGGACTATAGATTTTGAGATGAAATGAGACTTATAAATATATACACAATTATTTTCTTTGTTAAAAGTATGGTTCATTACAATTATACATTGGAACAAAATATAATTCAAATATCCATCATTGCGTTTACAAGCATCAATTTGAATATGGAAATGTCAAATAACTTTTCGACATGTTGCTGAAGTTATTGCATGAATCGTAACTTGAATATTATTCTTTAGAACATTAAGTATTGTAGCTTCTGGAAAATTCAATTCTTCCAAAAACCCCATAATTTTGCTTGAAAGTAATGGATCTGCTGTTTGTTGTTAAATAGTCTAGTTAACCCATTTCTTTTAATTTCTGGGTTAATTAAATTTTGTGTGCTTTACATTTATATCTTTTATGGAAAACTATCTATAAAGAGCCCAATTGTTTCAACACTTTCACTTCAATGTTTGTGTATGATCTTCTTTTTGGTTTATCGATAACATAATCTGGTTTTCAAATTTCTTCATTACCTTGGTCTTGTCCTGGCCAGAATGTATATATGTGTATGATTAATAGTGCAGTGTGTTCTACTTAAATGAAATGATAACGTAAAGTTATTGGCAGATATATGACTTATAAACATTACGAAGTGATGATATCTGGGTATCACACTTATATGACATTTTACATAATTATCAACAATGACAAGCTTGTATTTTTTTGCATAATAGTTTTAGATGATAGTGTAAATCAAATATAGTTTAGCTTAATAATTGGTACCTGTTTCATAGGCCTTTCTACTCCAGGTTGGATCACACGATCTTTAAATAAAATGGCATCGGCGTCTGAAGCTTTTGCTCTATCAGCAGTCAAGGTACACCTACTGACTGGACATTCATGGAATGCTGCAGTTCCTGCCTTTTGGCCCCATCCGCCGAAGCCATTGTATAATAATATTGTTTTTTCTGGCGAATCAAAACCTAAAAAAAATATTTTATAGCATTTCATATTATCTTATGAAATAGAATATATAAATATATATATATATATATATATATATATATATATATATATATATATATATATATATATATATATATATATATATATATATATATAGTATATATAGGGTTGTACCATAAAAGTGCCAGATTTTTAAAATGAGGCACAATGGTAACTCGCTGATAATTCGCTAATTTTTATTTTATCTTGAAAATCAAATAATGGCATTATATTTTGAAAATAATGTTGAAATGTTTCTCTCAACTTCGAAAAATAATCCAAGGGCGTGAGATCACACGAACTTGGTGGCCAGTTGACATTACTCTTTCGCGAAACGTGTCCAGCAAACTTTTCTTTTTGCAAAAAATGGATTTCCTGGCGAGATGTGCGAAGAAGTTGCACCGTCTTGTTAAAAGCAAAAATTTATTAGTTCAGGTCAAAGATATTCCAAACATATTCCTATAGAGTTCATTATTAGCAGCAATACGATATATATAATCGCCTTAAAAAACAAATAAGATCCTATCAGTCCTTCATAACTAATTCCATGGTAGATTGACACAATGTGTCAATCTTACTTACTTACTTTTTGTATCCGGTCAAACAATATTCTTCCAGTGAATTGCAACCGATACAGCTTTGTCATTCGCTAAGCTAATGTCATCCATTGTGCAGTGCAGGGTTGCTCCAGATTTACACAAATCAGCAGGTGTTGGGGGATCCTGGACAACGCCACACAATAACACCGGACATCCGTTCCATCCGGTAGTAGTCCCCACTTCTGGAAATTGGTCTTTCATCATGGTATGCCCACTCTCTATCGGTTAAGTGTTCCTCCTCCTTGACCTGGTTGTTCGGATGGTTAGCTGGTTTTCCCAACTTACAATACGGGCCTGCAACCGATGTTCTTTCAATGCTGGTGTCCTTTTCATAAAGCTCTTTCTGGCTTTTGTGCGGTGCTGCCTGATATCCATGCAAAAGATGTCTGGGATCTGTCTCCTGATTTACTCTCTCTTCGTTTGCATCTAATGTATATAAGTTTCCTATTGGGGTCGGTCTCAGGTATCCCATTATGATAAGTGTGGCCTCGTTCACTGCGATATGTACCTGCTTTGCATGTGTTGACCCGCTCCAGGGTCAACACAGTATCCCAGGATCTGTTTGTTTGTTTTCTGAATATGTTATTACGAGCGCTAACCTTGGCCTTAGTGTTCATGCAGTGCTACTTGTAGGTCAGGGTCTGATCTAGTGTGATTCCCAGGTATTTTGGTGTTAGATAATGCTAGAGTTGTTCAGCCCTCCATTCGATCTCCAACTTCCTGTTGGCGTTTTTGGTGTTGAGGTGAAAAGCGCAGACTTCCGTTTTACTCGGGTTGCGTTTTAAGGGTTGGCATCATGGTAACTGGATAATTTGTCTAAAGCTTGCGTTAACTTTCCTCAACCTCTCCAAAACTGTATCCCTGCGCCGCCATCGCCAAATCATCGGCGTAGATGATTTTTTTTGTAAGATTGGCTGGTCGTTTGTGAATGCTATAGAGGAGTGCTGACAGTACGCTTCCCTTGGGCAGTCCACTCTACAGATTCCTCAATCTTCTGTTCCCTCCTTGAAGGCTGACGTAAAATCTTCTGCTATGGAGTAGGATTCCGATCATTGACGTTAGTTGGTTAGTTGGTCTTTTGTGAGGTCGTATGTTTTATTGAGCAGTCTTCTATGATTCATGTTGTCGAAAGGGGCTGTTAGGTCTATAAAACCGATCTGGCAATCTTTCTGTGTTCGAAACCGTTCGAAAATGTGTTGGGTTATGTTGAAAACTTGGCTGGAGCATGATTCCACTGAAGCCAGCCTATTGGGGAAAGAGTCTCTCCTCCAAGACGTTAGCACTGTGGTTAAGTATCATGCGCTCCAATATCTTTAAAGTCTGGCACAGCAGTGACATCGGGCGAAAGGGGGGAATTTGCCTCCTTCCTAGGCTTCAGTCTACTAATAACTCCGGATGCAGTTGTTCATCAGATTCAGCAGTCATTTGAGTGTTTGGGAGTCGAAGTTTTGGATTTGTTCGGCTCTTATGATCAATACCCGGTGCCTTGTTTGGTTTCATGCTAGAGATTGCCGTTTCTAATTCGGTCATGGAGAACGACTCTTCGAGTAAGTCATTCTTGCACACAATGTACTGAATATAGAAGTCTATGACTGATATGACAAAGCAGAAAGATGAAAATTGATTTATCAGACATGGACAAATTGTGAATAAGGTATTCATTTAATCAGTCATTTTGAACGCATTAATTTGGAATTCAGTATCATTTAAACTAATACCGTTTTGATCCCACCCACTGTTTGGATTCATGCTTCGCCTGAGGCTTATGATGGTGTTCCATTTTTTATCTGCTGTTATAAAACAATTTTTTGTCATCGAGAACGAAGGGGAAGAACGAAAGTGGAATCTCACCGTTTTCGTATGACCGTCAGGGTTAAACCCCCAAGACGAAGTAATGTGTAACACCTCGAACTTCAGTTTTTTCCAATTTTCCGAAAATATCAAAATGTTTACTTCACTCGAATACCTCAAACATACATCTGAAACTTCGCAACTTCGCAGCACGCCATCTACGAATCATATTTGAAAAATATCATAGTCATTTGGTTATACTTGCACCATTTCTGTGTCATATCGACAACTTTTCGAACAACCCTCGCATAATGACGCGGAATGAAGTATTTCAAATTAATGTAGGGTAGAGCGGGGCTTGATGATTATAGGAGCAAGTTGTGCACTCGAAATATCTCGAAAACTAAGCAACCTACAACAAAAGTGTAAATGGCGAAAAAAAGGGATTATGGGAGGGGAATACATAGCGCGACTGTCAATTGCTGTCCGGTGCTCCAATAAAATAAAATAACGCTGTTTTTTTTTTCGGCGAAAAAAAATATTACAGGTCATAATTTTTCTACTGTACTCTTATAAAAACACTCAATAATGAAGTAAGTGTTTAAAGATTACTTAATTATTGTTCTTTAGATTATAGATGGTTATTTATTTTTAACTCTCATGATTTTTTTATAATCTAATTTTTATTTTGTTGCCTTAACTGGGGCTAGTTGAGCAACACGCGTTCTGAATAAATATTTATCTACTGCTCAGATACTTTATATAATGGTTCACTTACAATGCAATATTCAGAAGATATTTTCTCTCCAAATGCCCTGCTGTTTTATTTATTTCACACTCCAATAGTTCTTGTTTAATTATGCGAAACAAACAAATAAATTGAAATACCAATTTTGGACCGATTCCAAGTTCCAGCTAATTCTCGTGAAGATTAATACCTACACTGGAAATTGCATGCAAGCTTTCCATGTTTTTCAGTATAACATTTTTTTAAATGGGGCTATTTTAGACTTAATCGATTAATATTGTTCTTTAGCGCTCAATTTAACAACCAAACTTCACATACTAGGGTGTAATTAAAGGATTTGCTTTTTTATCTTTGTTTATAAATAAAGGATTATACTTCACTCCTCAGAGGTTTAATCCTATTTCAAATTTTTGCTTCGACAAATAAACATATCTCTTTAGTACGAAAGATATTTCACTGTGAAATATTCAGTTAATGGTTTTAAATAAAATGAGTGAAATAAGTCCCAAAATTAGGGCAATTTTTAGTCGGTATTTTATAAAAAGCTTCAAAGCAAATTACGTCGTTCATGAGATTTGCGAAGTGGAGAGTGAATGTGCATATTAATCCGCACCACTCAGCTCTGGTTCAAAAAGTTTCGGGAGGGAGACATGAGTCTTGTATATAAGGGAAGATCAGGTCGTCCACGGTTTCTTGACGCCAACATTTTAAGAACAGTTGTGGCTGGGGATCCAGATAGAATAGACATTAGGAAATTGAGAGTATCCCGCAATACCGCTAATCGACATTTGCGAGGCATACGAATGGTGCTAAAGAGTGAATATCTATACACAATGAATAACTAAGTACATTAAAAACGCAAATGCTTTCGTTACATCGTAGCAATGTAATTCTTTAATATATATATATATATATATATATATATATATATATATATATATATATATATATACATATTAGAGTTAAAAGTTAAAAAAAAAAGCGTCAGCTTAGCGTCTGATTTGTATCAAGCGGTTGAGTGGTCAGCGTCTGTTCACCAGTGGTACGGCTGATATTTAAATTCTGGAACTAACCCCTCCAGTCTTAACCTCTGAACCGTCATGGTTCAAACCTTTAATTCAAAGTACAAGATGAAGCGTTCTAGTAATTACAAAATTACCCCACGAGGTAGACAATCCTCTGCCAGCTTTGCTAGTACAACCGGACTTGCGGATTCTGGGGCGTCCGGGCTTAAACGCAAAATCTTTGAGAGGGAGTCGGAGACCTCTGGCCAACGTCTGAAACCGAAAACAAAAACTTTCTTTGGAACGGTAAATATCAATTCTCTCTTGCGTCCAGGAAAACTACACGAATTCGGGCGAACATTAAATCAGCAAAAAATCAAAATTTTAGCTTTGCAAGAAATCCGATTGACAGATGATAACACCTTGGAATTCGGCAACTACAGATTTTTTAAAAGTAAAACGGACAAAAGAATACTCAAAAATACACCACATCTCGGTGTTGCTTTCGCTGTCTCAAGAAACATTCTGGGTACTATAACAAATGTCCAGACAGTAAATAATCGACTTATGACACTATCCCTCAAGTGTGCTAACAAAAACTATACATTAATCAATGCACACCTCCCAGTTAACGAAGAAAATAAATCTAATCTTGAAAAAGTAAATAAGTCCTGGGAAATTCTGGAAAAGACTATCTCTAAAATTCCCTCTAACCATGTAAAAATCCTATTGGGTGATTTCAATGCCCAACTAGGGAAAGAAAAAAAGTACAGGAAAACAGTCGGCAGTTTTCCCGCTCATAAATGGACTAACCATAATGGTAGAAGATTGGTTGAACTATGTTCGCAGTTTAATCTAAAATTATGCCATTTTAAGAAGAAAATAACAAAACAAAAGACCTGTAGGTGCCCAAACAAGTACATGGGTGAATTTCAAATTGACCATGTTGCCTCGTACCCCTATTATAAAGAGATTTTGAATGTTCAAGTCAGGAAAGGAGCTAATATAGACACGGATCACTACTTGACTAGAATCAAACTTAGCTTAAAACCTTGAAAACTTATTCAAAAGACGCTGCTAATACCAAAGTTTGACCCAACGAAAATAAAACCAGCCATAACAGAAGAGCCTAGACAAATAACCAAGACAATTGCAAAGAACTTGCGAAATATTTTGAACAAATACTAAACTGTCCTGAGCCCTTAAACAAATTAGCAACACTAAACCCTAAACAAACAAACCCAGATTCATTACCACCGAATGAAGATGAAATAATTAGGCAAATCAAGCGGATTAAAAATGACAAAGCTTCTGGTGAAGATGGAATCACTGCTGAACTTTTGAAATCCGCTGGTCCAGGTACAATCAAGGAAATAACCAAAATTCTACAAGAAGTTTGGCGAACCGAACGGATTCCGGAAGATTGGAAAGATGCTCTAATCCATCCACTACATAAGAAAGGAGATATAACGGATGTAAACAATATAGAGGGATATCTCTTCTCCCAGTTTGTTACAAGATTCTATCTCAATGTCTACTAGACAGGGCACAGGGACAGTTAGAACCTAACATTGGTGAATATCAAGCAGGTTTTCGACCGGGCAGATTCTGTCCTAAACAGATCCTGAATCTGAAGTTGATTCTAAGACATCAAAAACTGTACAATAAAAATCTCGTCTGTACATTTGTGGATTTCAAAAAAGAATATGATTCTATTGACCGCGAATCGTTATTCCGAATCTTGAAAGAACAAGGACTAGATCTGAAAACGCTGCCAATTATTAAAGCAACGTTAACTAACACAAGGAAAAAAGTTAAATTCATGGGTGACATCTCAGAGCCCTTCGAAATTAAAACTGGAGTGAAACAAGGGGATGGACTCTCGTCACTCTTATTTAACTGTGTTCTAGAAAAAGTAATACAGGGGTGGCGTGAAAAAAAGTCGGCACTGAATATTGACCAGCCCATTAAACTGGGGAGAACCAACATCAAAATTGATTGTCTGGCATTTGCTGATGATCTAGCAATTTTAGCTCAAGATGTATTAACGGCACAAAAACAGATTGAAATACTAAAAGAAACAGCAGAAAATGTAGGACTCCAAATTTCCTTTGAAAAGACACAATACATGACGTGCAACAGACTAAGAACACCTTTCTAAACCACCATTTCTAAAAACAAAATATGGTAACATCAGACGAGTCTCTCAATTCAAATATTTGGGTGAAATAATCATGGAAAATGGGTTGGAAAAAGCGGCCAATAAGGGTAGATGTCAAAAAATGGAAACGGCATTGAGACTTACACAAAATATTTACAACAAGAAATGCCTATCTAAAAACACAAAACTGAGACATTACAACACAATTATTAAGCCAGAATGTCTATATGCTGCAGAAACGCTCATTTTGAATAGAAAGAGGGACATCGAGGACATTGAAAAGAAGGAAAGAAAAATCATAAGAAAAATCCTAGGTCCCAAACAAATAAATAGCACAACATACCGACTTCGAGAAAATCAAGAAATCAAACAATACACAGATGTACATAGCGATATGACAAAAAGAAGACTTAAGTTTTACGGACACATAAAACGGATGAATCCGAGCAGGTTAACTAGACAAATAGTCGAATTTTATGAAAATAGGAGAAGAGCCAAAGTAGAAATAATTAAATGGATTGCTGCAATTAAAGAGGACCTAAGATCAGCAAATATTACACAAAGTGAAATTCACGATAGAGGCTGTTTCAGACACAAGGTTAACGTTTGGAAGGTTGGCGAGAGAGAAAAATGTAGGAAGACTGGAACAACTTGGTCTGACGAAAGGAAAAAAGCGCATAGCGAAAGCATGAAATTAGTATGGGCGCAAAGGAAGGCTAACAACAACAAACGCCTCTAATTGTACTTCGCGTGGTCCACCAGGGCCCATACGTGAATAATAATAAATAACATATTAGAGTTAGGTGTTTAAGTTGATTTTATATAAAATGGCAAGTTCTAGTCGTTGATTTTGCACAAATCCAGCGGATACGTTTTGTTATATATGCGGATGATTTATTTTAAACACACAGGCTAGATGTGTATCCGAGGAAATCAAAAAAGCCTATCTTTTATATTTTAAGAGCCAAGTTGGAGATCAAGATAAAAGTTGAACTCCTCATGTTTGCTGTCCGAGTTGTCACGTAAATTTAGTGCAGTGGATGCAAAATTATATGCCGTTTACTATTCCTATGGTGTGGAGCGAACCTACTAACCATGTAAGTGACAGCTACTTTTATATCACTAAAACAAAATGGATTTCAAAAAAGCAAAGGGAAAAAATTCTTCTAGGTGATTTCCGTTGTCGAGAAAAATTAAATGACAAGGAATTGGCAGCTTGAAAGTGTTTTGTAAGTGTAGTGAAAGGATTTCTGGGCAACAAGAAAGAAGAAAACTATAAAAACCTCATAGATGAACTCGTCCCTTTTTTTCCCCACCACCGACCCCCTGTAATAAAAAAACTGTCCGTGTTACAGTAATTATCTTATCATTTTTGGATTTAGGACTACAAAATACTTCATATACACCTATTTTCATTAATGTTACCTCAAAAAAGTTTAAATTTGTTGACCTGTGTCAGACATAGATGTAGATAGAAAAGTTACAAATAAAAAAATACATACAGTCAGGTATGCAGATGACCTAAACATAGTATATAATCGAAAAGATCATTAAGAGAGATCTTTAATGAAATAAAGTTGAAAATCAAAAGAGTGTCTATAAATAAATAAACATTAAAGTTATAAATTAATTTACATACCTGAAAAGCAAACTAGATGAAAACAACACGACAGGAGATATAAGAATTTCTTTTATGAAGGGTAATAAGACTACTTAACCTCTGCAGTGTGTGTTTGGCATTAGATATAAAATTATATAAAGGAGCATGAAAGTTAAGATCTATAAAACAATCATTCGACCAGTAATCATTTATGGCTGCAAGACGTGAACCCTCACAAAGCTAAGAGAACAAATGCTTGGAATATTTGAAAGCAGAAACCTCTGAAGAATTTTTGGTGCTGTGAATGATAAGTGAATTCGAAGGATCAGGTATAACTTCGAACTTGTGGAATTATACAAATATCTGTATATTGTAGACTATGTGGGGGGTTAGTCACTCAGAGACTCAGATGAGTGGGGCACGTGGCGAGAACGTCAGGAATACCAAGGAGAATCATGGAGGGCTAAATAGTTAGTAGCAAAAAGAACGGGTGTTCAAAGACACCGTGACAGGACTATTTAAGAAAATATACTGAAGAATTACTGCACACCGAAAATTTGCAAGGGGATGTTAGAAATCAATCCGGATGAAGGCGAAAGTTGAAGGAGGTCAAGGCTCACCATAGAAAGAAGAAGAGTGTTTTCCGTGTGGTACTAAGCTAAAGAGTATTCTTATGAATTTATTAAAAATGTTACACTGCCGCGAGTTCGTGTACCACATTGTTTCAGGAAATTATCCGAGTTTGAAAAGAGACGAGTTGTTACTATCAAAGAAGCATCTTATGTTCGTGTTGTAAAAAAACCGTCATGCAAATATCCGATAAGAGTGTGATGCTTGATTTATAGCTACAGGCGGGGCTGTTTCGACGGCGCTTCCTTTTACAACGCATCAGATAACGTGTAGCTTAGGCTGATACCAAGTTAGAATTGAATATGACCTGGAATAGAACTCTACTTTCTTTAGTGAGGAGTCTAGATTTTGTTTATGGTCATTGAACCATCAGACGTTTTCAGGATGAAAGGGACAACTTTCGCATTAGAACCATAATTCAGCTTTTCCTTCAGGAATTATGGTATGGTGGACTGTATGCTTGGAAAGTGGGTCACCCCTAGTAAGTTTAAATGAGGCTCGTTATGTAACCGAATCTTATTTAGCAGCAATTTGGCCTGGGCAACCTCTAGCTCGTATAAGAGTGCAGTTTCTGGAAGTTTGCAGTCTGGTATCTGCGATAGCGACATTCGAGTGACCAACGATTTATTCCCAGATTTATTGCAGATAGAATATGTGTAGGATAGCATTGATTGGGCGATTGCGCCATTCACCAGTAACTTTAAACGAACCTGAAGCCATGCCTCGCAGAGCTACAGAGTTTGTAATAACCCTGTTGATTATTATTTTTTTGTATCAAAGGTAAGTGGAATTTCTTGATTTCTTTATCATTACATAATACACATCATACATCATGGTGTACACAAGAAATATAAAATTTGCTCAAGAAAATATAGTTTGCACAGTGTTGCGTTTGGTTTGTTCTCCAGTATACATTTAAAGAGTTTTCCAATAAGAGTGCCAGAACTTGTAATAATGGCAACACTGTTTGAAATATAAATGTAAATAAATAATATATCGTTGACTGAATGGCTGTAATAAACTGTTAACAACCCCTGTCGTAATGAAACCCGGCAAAGTTGCAAAAAACGTAAACAGGGCCAGGCCTAATAAAATAACAGGTAAAAAGATAAAATTAATTTTATATCTGGTTTAGTAGTTTCGAAATATTTTAGTTTAGTTCGCATTATTTTCTTAAACAGTGCAGTTCTATAATTTCGAATGTATTTTTATTATTCTAAATGTGCTAAAAATGTGGCGTTCTTGGCAAGACAATGATCATTGTGCCCCCGGTAGTGCTAAACGTCTTCATTAACGAAAACGCCGTTATCTACAGTTAAAGATATTGTGACGAAGCCAATTAAAGCCAAAAAAGTTCGTAGTGATTCTGGTAAAAACAAATGTGTTAACGAAAGCGACAAAGGCTTAATTCGAAGCAAAATTTACGCTATGTATGAAGAGCAAACTGTGCCTACATCGCATTCATTGCGACTAAGGAAAACTGACACCAACATTCTTTGCAGCAGAACTAGCCCCCGGAAAATATTATCTCTAATATGTTTTGAATGTCAGACCATTAATAAATAAAAGGCCAAATATTAATGGAATCACAATGATTGCGACGATGGCGGTTTGACTACTTAAACTCTATAAAAAAATACAGATTTGAAAATCGTCCCATTACCTACCTTGATCAAACATGATTCGATATGCATGAGATGTCAGCAAAAGGATGGGTAGATACATCAAGAAAATGCCAAACCAAAGCCCCAGCAAACAAGGGAAAAATAATTACAATTTTACATGCTGGTTCCGAGGATGGATGGGTTCCAAATTCCAAATTGTTTATGGTTGTCCTCCAAGAATATTAAACATTTATCTTTGGACTACCATGATGATACCACAGGAGCACTTTTTGAAGATTGGTTTATAATTAGCCTTTTGCCCAATGTGCCTAAGGAAAGCGTAATTGTAATGGACAATGCTAGTTGTCGCCGACTAGACCGACTAGTCATCGACGGCTAGACCGCCAAATAAATAATGTTCCTAATGCAAATAGCACTAAATTGGAAATTCAGAACTATATGTAAAAAAAGATATATACTTCGAAAATACATATAAAAAAGTGATCTAAAAATATTAAAGATATTTAATATTAAAAGGAAATATGTATGTGATACCATTGCTGCCAATATGGGACATACAGCCTTACCCCGTATTATTATTATTAGTCACGTATAGGCCCTGGTGAACGACGCGAAGTACAGTTAGAGGTGTTTGTTGTTAGCCTTCCTTTACACCCATACTGATTTCATTCTTTCGCTATGAGCTTTTTTCCATTCGTCAGACCAAGTTGTTCCCGTCTTCCTACATTTTTCTCTCTGGCCAATCCCCCAAGCGTTAACCTTGTGTCTGAAACAGCCTCTATCCTGAATTTCACTTTATGTAATATTTGCTGATCTTAGGTCCTCATTAATTGCAGCAATCCATTTAATTATTACTACTTTATCTCTACTCCTATTTTCATAAACTTCGACTATTTGTCTAGTCAGCCTACTCGGATTCATCCTTTTTATGTGTCCGTTAAACTTAAGTCGTCTTTTTCTCATATCGCTATGTATATCTGTGTATTGTTTGATTTCTTTTTTTTCAATCTCCTCGATGTCTCTCGTTCTATTCAAAATGAGCGTTTCTGCCCCATATAAACATTCTGGCTTAATAACTGTGTTGTAATTTCTCAGTTTTGTGTTTTAGATATGCATTTTTTGTTGTAGATATTTTGTGTAAGTCTCAATGCAGTTTCTATTTTTTGACATCTACCCTTATTGGCCGCTTTGTCCAACCCGTTTTCTATGATTATTTCACTCAAATATTTGAATTGAGAGGCTTGTTTGATGTTACCATATTTTGTTTTAAGAAATGGTGTTCTTAGTCTGTTACATGTCATGCATTGTGTCTTTTCAAAGGAAATTTGGAGTCCTACCTTTTCTGCTGTTTCTTTTAGGATTTCAATCTGTTTTTGTGCCGTTAATATATCTTGAGCCAAAATTGCTAGATCATCAGCAAACGTCAGACAATCAATTTTGATGTTGGTTCTCCCCAGTTTAATGGGCTGGTCAATATTCAGGGCCGATTTTTTTTCACGCCACTCATGCCACTCACGCCATTTTTCTAGAACACAGTTAAATAAGAGTGGCAAGAGTCTATCCGCTTGTCTCACTCCAGTTATAATTTATAAGGGCTCTGAGATGTCACCCATGAATTTAACTTTTGTTCTTGTGTTAGTTAGTGTTGCTTTAATAATTGCCAGCTGTATTTCTACTCCAGTTGAGCATATTTGGCATCAGGTAAAATCCAATGTTAGAGCAGAAAACATTTATCCTACTCTAAGTTCAAGTGCTGCAACATTAATTAGGAAGGTTGTAGATATTATTCCTAAAGAAAGTTGGATAAATTTGATTAACCATGTTATTAAAATAGAAGATTCCTATGTATCATTTACTAATAATATAGAACTACTTCTTATTAATGTAGACAAAATGACAGTGAGAGTGAAACCGAATTAAATGTATAATTAAATTTAAGTTTTAATTTTTATTGTACTAATACATTCAAAATACAAAAACCAATAAACAATGTTTTAGTCATAATAATAATATTATTGGGGCAATTAACATTTTTCCGAAAGGCAAAGAAATATCTTGAACTGGACTATACCATTTACCGTTACATATAGGAATATGCTAACCGAATATCTTTGGCCTGAACTGATAAATGGTGATATAAACAATGTTTTCATTCAACAAAACGGTGTGAGTTATCACCCATCTCATCAAACAATCGATGTGTTGCAAGAAACGTTTCCTGAACGCGTTATTTCGCGAAATGATAATGTCAACTGGTCACGAAGAGCAAGCGATTTCATGCCCATTGATTATTTTTTTGTAGGGTTATGATAAATCTCTGGTTTACAGAAATAAACCCCGAACAATTTTTGATTTTAAACGAAACATTTAGGTCACCCTTGACTTGATATGTACCAAAGAGTAATGGAAAATTGGATCTTTAAAATGCATTTCACCAGACAAAGTCAAGGTTGACATTTGATCGATATTATTTTCAGAACATAATGCCATTATTTGTTCTTCAAAATAAAAAAAAAATCCTGTTTAAAACGTGTTGTTATACGGATTTATCATTAGGCCTCATTTTAAAGTTCTGATACTCTGATTTGACAATCTTTTATTAGGTAATCTTTTTTTTTAAATAATTCATAACAACTCATCATTTAAGTGTTGGTTCCTGTTATTATCGTCAATCAGATAAAAATGAAACATACCAGATTAAAGATAAACGAAATTTGTTTGCTAGAACGCTCACAAAAATAGACTGATTTTTTCATTTAATTTAAAATTTAAAAAATATTTAATAAATCCTATATAATTAGGCTGAATTAGTTTAAACGATTAATCGAGAGAATTGCTACTCTAATAACTTTGGAACGATTAAAATATTTTTTAGGATATATTAGAAGATATGACAATTTAGTACTTAATGTAGGTTTCGAACCATGGATCCGTTACTGATCACCTGGGTCTATGCCTTTCAGACAACAGTATACTTTTTTTTTACCAGTGGTTAACGGAATGATTAATTTATTTTTTTGAATTGTAACCTTTTTTGTTTCCAATATTAACAACCATTATTGTTAAAATTATATAAACTCCAGATTTTCGGCTACAGGAAGAAATGGTTTTGCCGGGATGAAACAGGAATTATTTTAAAAAATCGCAAAGTTTTCCGAAAAGTAGCATGTTTCATTCTCATATTATAACAAATGTTGAATTTCTTGATGAACGTATATACTGGGTGGCGCAGAGGAAACGCATGTTTTTCAGCTAAGCATAACATTATTTATTTTCAAGATCATTTACAGCCAAATGAAGTAATAATATAATTCTTCGCGGTCCCACATCTGCAATCTCTCTTGAAAGTTGTGCATCGATCTCAAAATCATTTCGTCTGGTACTATTCGTCGTCATGCAGAATGCATTGTAGATGCATAATGCTTAAATAATATTCTTTATTAACCAGTTGGAAGGAATTCTCTGTGGACAATGCCACGGTAATCGAAGAAAAAAGTTAAAAGAAATTGATTTTTGAACGGCTTTGACGTGGTTTTGTTGACTTTGATTTACTGTTAGCCCGGTACTAGGCTGATTGTTGACCAGTTTTTGGGTCATGAGTATAAACCCATGTCTTCTGAGCATAAACCCAAAATGTCATCATCCAAAGAAAGCATCTCTTCAGCACGACGATGTTTTTCAGAAAAATTCAGCGTTTTCAGAATAAGACGAGAAAACACACGAGACAAGCCTAAATTATTCTTCAAAATTGATTAAACTGCTCCAAATTATATCCCAGTAATATTTACAATGTGTAATACATAACTGGCGATTACTCAGTATAAGATCTTTGATTTTGGTAATGTTTTCCTCATTGGTTGACTTAAAAGGTCTTCCTGAATGAGGTTCATCTTTAACTGCTTCTCTAACCCTTCTTAAGTCTTTATATCCCTTCGATACATTTTTTAAATACACTTCGTAGCCGTAAAACATTTTAAATTCATTGGCATAAGGAATTTCGTTTTTTAGACATAACTAATACATATTCTTTGCTCATTCAATTTATCATTTTAAAAAGTCGCCGAGAAAAATTGTTACAAATACAAAAGAGGCTATACTTCTAACTTTACAAGCGAAATAACGCGATACAAGACATATCAAGGATAGTCATACCAACTTAAAAAACAAATGGTTGTATCAATACGTAAGGCGTGCGAATTTTTAAAACAAAACTTTTTTGATCATAGTAGAGTAAATAAAACAATAATTATAATAAAAATAATAAAAACCCGAACGAATTTATTTGCCAATTTAATACATCAAAACTAAATCACTGTTTTCATTTTATTATATATATAATATATATATATATATATATATATATATATATATATATATATATATATATATATATATATATATATATATAATAGTTTTATTGCAGTCACCTTTTTTTCAGTTAATACTAACCTTCAAAAGACAGCTGTTAAAAATTCATGATATTCTATTCATTAGTTTGTGAGTTATTGTGCTAAGAGTGACGCTACTTTTGTTATTTTCAAAACAATGGATCAAAAACAATTTCGTGTTTTAATATTACACTGCTTCTTGATGGGAAAAAATACCGTTCAAGCGAAGCAATGGCTTGAAAAGTGTTATGGGGACTCCGCTCCATCAGAAACAACAATAAAACGTTGGTTTGCTGACTTCAAACATGGTCGTAGAGACACCGATGATGCAGAGCGCAGTGGACGTCCAAATGAGGCGGTAACACCAGAAAACATAAAAAAAATCCACAAAATCGTTTTGAATAATCGAAAAGTGAAGTTGCGTGAGTTAGCTGACATCGTAGAGATATCAAAAGAACGTGTTGGCTTTATATTGCATAAGCATTTGACTATGAGAAAGCTCTGTTCAAAGTGGGTGCCGCATTTGCTCACTGTTGACCAAAAACGAGAACGTGTTGATGATTCTGAACAGTGTTTGGCCATGTTTAAACGTAACAAACCGGAATTTTTGCGTCGATATGTGACAATGGATGAAACATGGATCCATCACTTCACTCCGGAATCAAAACGATCATCATCTGAGTGGACAGCAACTGGTGAACCTCGTCCAAAGCGCCCGAAAGCACAACAATCGGCTGGAAAGGTTATGGCCTCGGTATTTTGGGATGTGCGTGGTGTAATATTCATCGACTATCTTGAGAAAGGAAATACCATTAACAGTGAATATTATATAGCGTTATTGGAGCGTTTGAAGGCCGAAATTGCAAAGAAACGACCGCATATGGCAAAGAAAAAAATTTTGTTTCATCAAGACAACGCACCGTGTCACAAGTCAATCAAAACAATGGCAAAACTACATGAATTGAACTTCGAATTGCTCCCACATCCACCGTATTCGCCAGATTTGGCTCCCAGCGACTACTGGCTGTTCGCAGACCTGAAAAAAATGCTCGGTAAGAAATTTCGCACGAATGAAGAGGTTATCGCTGAAACTGAGGCCTATTTTGAGGCAAAAGATAAATCATTCTACAAAAGTGGTATTGAAATGTTAGAGCGGCGCTGGAATGATTGCGTTGCTCTTGATGGAGATTACGTTGATGAATAAAGCTAATTTTGAACCAAAAAAACTGTGTTTTCTTTGTTAGGCCCGGGACATTTCAGCCCATGTGTTATATATATATATATATATATATATATATATATATATATATATATATATATATATATATATATATATATATGTATATATATATATATATATATATATATATATATATATATATATATATATATATATATATATATATATATATATATATATATATATGTATATATATATATATATATGTATATATATATATATATATATATATATATATATATATATATATATATATATATATATATATATATATATGTATATATATATATATATATATATATATATATATATATATATATATATATATATATATATATATATATTGTAAGTAATAAATCAATTTTATTTATTAATTCATATTACAGGGTGGTGCAGAGGAAACGCATGTTTTTGAACGGCTAATATTTTGCAAAGAGAGAGGTGATGACCTCGCCGCACAGCCAACGAACAGCTCAGATAATGCAGTTTTAGGCATGGCACCGTGGACCCTGGAACATCGTGTGTTTGTCGTTGAAAAGTTTTTTAGCAACAGTGATCCTGTCGTTACCGTGCAACGTTTTTTCCGTCGGTAGTTCAACGTTGAACGCTCGAGGCCAATTCCAGATTGAAACACGATACCACGATGGGTTGAAGCATTTCGAACTACCGGATCTGTCATGAAGAGGAAACTACCTGATCTTCCTCGTGCCGTTCGGACACCAGACAATATTGAAACAGAGAGAAGGGCGGTTCTCTCTAGTAGATTGTGTCACAGCTGACAGAAAGGCTTAGACGAATTTTGTCCAGCACAAAAAGTTTTGTGCAGGAATGCGCGCCAGTTTTGCTGATGACCCTGATGCCGTGATAATGTTGAGTGGCGAAGCACATTTTCATTTAAATGGATATATAAACAAGCAAAACTGTAGGTACTGGGCGAGAATCCACAAGAGCTGCACCAAAGACCTCTCCATCGTGAAAAAGTGATAGTGTGGTGCGGAATTTCCAAATTAGGGATTGTTGGTTCTTATTTTTTTATAGAGAAGGAAAGAACAGTAAAAGTGACTTCGCCACGATATGTTGACATGCGGCGAAGTAAAAATGGGAGAACTGAGGTTCCAATAAGACAGTGCCACAGCTCACACGGCGGAAGCATCAATGGAATGTGTTCGACAAATGTTTCCTCAATATGTGAATTCCCTTTTCGGCGATGTTTCTTGACCCTCACACTCTCCAGAATTGTCTGCATGCGACTTTTTTTGTGGGTATTACCTTAAGTCTAGAGTTTATGCAAAAAAACACGCACGATACAGAAACTGAAAGTTGCTATTCTTCAAGAAATCACAAGAGTACAATAAGAAATGATTTTGGGAGTGATGTACAACTTTCAAGAGAGATTGCAGATGGGTGACCGCGAAGAAGGGCGACACCTGACTGACATTATTTTCCATCATTAATTTAAAAGTGCACTATTGTTGCTTCATTTAGCTGTAAATACAAAAAAAAATTATCTTGAAAATAAACAATGTTATGCTTATATTAAAAACACGCTTTTCCTTTGCGCCACCCTGTATTAAATGATTGTTATAAAAAGATTAAAAAAGGATTTGCAATAAAAAGGCAATTGAGTATATACTAAGGCTTAGAAGCATTTTCAAAAGAGTCAATAACTGCTGGTTTTATAACAAGATAAGACGAATTGATGAATCATGTTATTCCAATTAGGAAATTAAATTTAATACGGAATGTTATCTTTTTACAAATCAACTGAACAAATAATACCATACAATATATCAATAATAAATAATACATAGGTTGAAAAATTCCCAGTATAGATGATAAAATATTTTTTTGTTTAATTTTTCATTGATACTTCAAGAGGTGTTTCTGCCTGAAAGCTTCCTAATGCTTGTTCTAGAACCTACAGCTCTTAAATCGCCCTTCTCTTAACTTCAAGATCCATGTTTTTCCCTCGGAACTTTTTGAACCGCAGCTGAGTTGTGCGATTTTATACGGCACCTTCCCTCTCTGCTTCGCAAATATCACAAGCAGCGTCAATCGCTGTCAATTATTTTTTAATAATGATTTCAAATTGCCCAAATTTCGCGACTTATTTCACTTATTTTAACATTTTTTCTTAAAACTCCTCGACTGAAACTTGAAGGAGTTTGAGTATGAATACTGAATGTTTATTTTCGGAGCAAAAAGTTAAAATCGGATTAAACTTCTGGAGAGTGAAGTAAAATAATTTATTCATAAACAAAGGAAAAAAAAACGCAAATACTTTTGTTACTCCCTAGTTACTCCCTAGTTTACGCTGTGCGAGGTATGGTCCAAATTATGTGATCTCTAATGCCTTCATGTGGCAAAATATCCAAGGTGCGTTATTCATCAGCTAGTCGAGTGTCGTTATCACAGATCCTTCTAAAGCTGCACTTTGACGAGCTACATGGTCTGGCATTATCTTGCTGAAAGATATTTTTTACGAGCTTGCAGATACTGCCTAATGACGATCTGTAATATTTCGATTACATAACGCTTTGCATTTCAACTTTCTCTATGTTTACTAAGGGTGACCCACTTCCCATCCATACCATATCTCCCTCATACCATAATCCCCTAGGTGATAGCTCTATGTCGGTCTAAAACGAAAGTTAAATATTGTCTATCATCTCGCAATAACCGCCTAAACAAAATTTTGACCCATCGTTAAAGAAAATAAATGGATTCATATATTTCCAGAACGACCACAACTTTGTACAAAGGGAAAAACGCAAATACTTGTTACATCCTAGTAATAACACATCGGTCAATAAGTCCCCGATCTGACAAATAAAACACACACTTATTCTCCTTGAAGAGCAATACAATCATACCAACGCTTTTCTAACATTTCTACATTTGTTTATAGAACGATTTCTATTTGCTTTCAAAATGTCCTTCAGTTTCGGCAATTACTTCTTCAATGGAGTGAAATTTCTTTCTAGCGAGTCTTTTGATATCTGTGAACAGGAAATTTGTCACTACGGACCAGATCTGGAGAATACAGTGGACGAGAAAGCAATTTGAAGTGCAATTCACCCAATTTATGTTACGTTACAATTTACGTCGCCAACGATTCGTAGCACGGTGAATTGTCTTGGTATAGCAGCATTTGGATTTGGCCTTTTTTGCGATCTAGTCCTTCAAATACACCAATAACGTTATGTAATATTCGCTATTGATGGTTTTACCTTTCTCGAGATAATCAGTGAACAATATCCCATGCGTATCCCAAAATACAGAGGCCATAATCTTGCCTGCCGATGGTTGTGTTTTTGGTCGTAGTTGTTTTTGGTCCGCTGTGAACAAACGCGGTACCCATTTCGACAGCAATTTAAGCATTCCCAAATGTTCATGCAAAATTGTTTAAACACTTACGTTCGATATCTTCATGATACCAGCTATCTCCTGCAGCTTTACTTTACGGTTCTGCGAAATAATTTTGTGAATTTTTCTGTTGTTTGGTGTAACCACGTCATTTGGACATCCAGAGTGTTCATTATTATCGGTGCTTGTTCGGCTACTTTTTAATGTAGTATACCAATCAATAATGGTTGAGATTAAGCCATGCTTCAACGGTATGTTTTTTTCATCAAAAAACAATGCTTAATCAACACACGCAATTCCTTTTTCTGTTTTGAAAATAACAAAAGTAAGTAAGTCACTATCAAAAGTCACAAGCAATATATATATATATATATATATATATATATATATATATATATATATATATATATATATATATATATATATATATATATATATATACATATATATATATATATATATATATATATATATATATATATATATATATATATATATATATATATATACAAATCAAACATATTGTCATGAAATTTTGATACATGACGTTGAAAGTTGGCACAATTGACCACCGGTAAGGATTTTTCGTAAGTGACGCCATCTATATGTCAGGCCGGGAACTTATTGATCGATGTGTTAAATATTCTTTTGACAAAATACACTTCATCCAACATTTTTATACGTTTCTTGTGGGCGCTTGTTTTGTCTATGACTTTATTATTCAATACAAATCTTTTTTACAAAAATCCTTTGTTCGATTCTTGAAACCGAAAATAGTTGTTAGAAGCCAAATCTGAAAAATGGGGTTGAAAAGGAAGAAATGAGAAGCGTAATTGATGTTAATTGTTTTTCGAGTTCTGGTATGTAGTGATGAGTCTATGTGATGACAAAATGTCATTTATTCGGGCTTTGACAGCATTTTGCATTTTGCAGAATTGATAAAGATATTCAAAATTCAAAATCTAGAAGTAACTGTAACTGCGCCTGTTGTGTTAATATAATTGTTGCGAAAACATTCACAACATAATCAAAAATTACCTTTTCTTTTAAAAAATGTACATAATAAAATCAATATTTTTAAACCACACTGTAAAAATATTAAGCGGAAAAAAGAAATATTACTAATAGTAATACGAAGAAGGACAAACAGACGCCGCTCGAAAAATAAATAAAATCAGTCATAGTAGACAACAACGGGGGACGCTACAGAGCATCAAAGTAAGGGAAGATTAGGGAAGGGAGACTAAAGAGAAAATCGATAAATAGCGGAGAGAAAGAATTAAAATAGCGACCAGACAACAGATGAAAAAGAAGGAGGATTCTAGAGGAAAATTGCACTTTGAAGTTAGTTATACATAAACAAGGTTAATTTTGTACTAGTATTTTGTGAAATAATATACATGAAAAAAATACAAAAAGAATAAACGCTATAACGAAAAGCAGGAAATAAAATTTCTCAAAATACGATAAGTTGAAAACGGCACATACGTGAACAACATACGTACTTTTATTAATGATGTTTACAAAACATCATTTGTAAATATGATAAAATGATTATCAACAAAACTATACCATAACTTAAACACAAGTTCAATAAATAACAGTTCATTAATTAACTATTTTGAACGGGTAAGAAGTATTTGAACACCTAAAAAGTTTGCACTGTATGCATCCTTATCTAGGACATTGTTTGGCTTGATATGACCAGAAATATTTAAAAACAAGGTAATTATTTTCCGTGATCCACGTAATAATTGCTCATTTCTTCAGCTGCCCTTAAACGTCAGCAGCGTCTTCCCAGACTAGTTTCGAGACCGGTTCGGAAACTTTCAGCTGAAGAAACGACCAAAGGAAAAATGCCTTGTTTTTTTAATATTTTTAATATATTCTCCACGAGCCCACTTGCAAACTCGCCCAAATGCAAATTTTCATGTATACTTGGTACCTAAACGGAGCTTGGGCGAGTCACGGACGGTTTCGCCCTGTCTGACTGTTGTGGACGTTCATCACCAGATGGCGTGAGCTGCATAGTATTGCAAACCATTTCCGAAAAAGCCGATATATGCGGTCTAACCTTTGGTCATTTCTTCAGCTCCTTTCCGAACATTCAGCTCGAATCTAACTGGTGACCGCTTAAGATCAGAAACCGGTGTCCGTAGACGTTTACTGACGTTTGGGGGCGACTGAAGAAATGGACAATTAATACATGGAGCACGGAAAAAATGTTCCTTGTTTTTGAAATATTTGTAATATATTCTGTACGAGCCCTCTGGCAACTTTTCATTGATATGAGTTTATTAATGATGCCTTGACATATTTGTCCATTCTGAGGGTATACAGTTTTAAAAGAAATGATATTTGAACAATTTTTCTAATTTATTAATCGACTGAATTCCACAAGCTTCCACTAGGATTAGCATCAGGTGATTGGGGAGATCTAATCAACCTTCTTCCGACAACAGCCATTGTTCCGTAACCCTTGGCATATGCTTCGAGACATGTCATTCTGGAATCTGAAGACATCCTTGAAGTCTAATTTTGAATTTACTTTTGAATACATTTTCTCACAGTATGTCCACATACTTCCGAGCATTTATAATCGAATCTATGATTACTAAATTTCTAGTCCTAGCTCAAGACATCCATGTTTTATTGCGAAAATGATATTATGAGAATCCAGCGTTATTTTCTTTCCATGCAATTTTATTGGGTCATTGGAACCAAATAAACAATAATTTAATTTCTAAAATTTGATTTCCAAAAATCTAGCGGATTTTAGCTATTTGGAATCTTTTTTCCTATTTTTGTGACTGACGAGAGGTTTCTACCGGGTACGCCTTCCTCGGTATTCAAAATTATGTTAATACTTTCTTACAGTCCTAGACGTGACGTTTCATCCAGAAAAAGAAACAATGTCATTGGTCACTTCTTGACTTGAAGTAAATCAATTTTTCTAACTTAATTAAATATTTCATTCTGAATTTTAGTATTTTCGGGCATTCTTTCTATTTTTCGTTTTCCATGTCCCCAGTTTCATCTTTTTTTCACCATTTAATGTACTGTAGATAAATTAAGTTTTAAAATCTTGACAATTTCAAAAATAATTCACGTTTCATCCCCTGACACGATGGATTTCAGGCGATGGATGAAAGCCTATCTCAATACGCTCGCAACCTTATATGAAGAAGGTATTGGAAAGCTCGTTCACCGTTATGACAAATGTCTAAATCTGCGCGGTGGCTATGTGGAAAAGTAACTGTGATTGTACTTGACCCCTGGTAATAAAACTATTTTGTGATTCACACTTATCTTTATTTTATGCTACATCGGAAATTAAAAAAAATAGCCCTCGTAGAATCTTAAACACTCATTTAACAACTAGATAAAATTGATTAAATTTATTTATTTTTGTGTATCAAAGTTATTTATTATCTCTTAAGCAGAATAATTCATCAAAACTAACTATTCAAATACCTTTTTTCATAAGAAAAATCGGTACTTTATTAACTACTTTTAAAAAAACTTTATATTTTGCTATAGTTATGGTACAGTTTTTAAAAATCATTTATAGTTTGTGGTAAGACATGTGCCTCATCGTAACGCTTGCTCGATGGAGAATATCGTTGCTGTCAGTGGAACTGTGTGTGAGGACCCAAATTTCCAGTTCTGTGGACTTGTCTTACAGCACATTATGCCATATTTTGCATTTGGGCTTGCATCTTCATCCTTACAAAGTTCAACTCACGCAAAAATTAAAGCCCGTTGACCATGGAATGCGCCGAGAATACGCCGATTGGGTGCTTGAACATTCACCTGATTTTTCAAACAAAATCTGCTTCAGCGATGAGGCTCATTTCTCGCTCGGCGGATACGTAAATAAGCAAAATTGCCGTATATAGAGCTCTGAAAACCCACAAGAGATTGTGGAGAGTCCATTGCATTCGCAAAAGGTTACTGTTTGGTGCGCGTTATGGTCTGGTGGTGTCATTGGCCCGTACTTCTCCGAAAACGAAGAAAGAGTGACTGTCAATTCTGAGTACTATAGCCGTATGATAACCGACTAATTTTGGTCAGAAATTGAACATTTCGATTTGAGCCATATGTGGTTCCACACTGTTTCACTTCTTGAGGAAGAAAATATAAAATTAATTAAATTGCTTTCGGTTAGTTCTGGTATAAAATTATCAGAATCTAAGGTTTTAGAAGGCAAATGAATTGATGTTCTACGTATTCATATAGAAAGCTTCATTGGAAAAATAAGAAAGTTTGATTTTCTCAGTTATTAATCCTAATATGTTGCCTTTTACAGACTATTGTTGTCATTGCTGTAGCATTAGTGATTTTACAATCACCTATAATATCAACATAAATTTATTAATATTCATTTAAAAAATTAATAACTAATTACATTTAAAAAACAAATTTACTTAATGTTCTTTTTATAAGTTAACATCAAGTTATTGTAATAAAAATATAATTTTATATCATAAATCTGTGACTATAAAAATACCCACAGCAGGTATATTATCAGAATTAGCCTTTATGATCTCCTTGTCACATATTACTGAACTAAATTAGTAACCAACAATATTTTATTTTGCACTTAATCAACAATAATTTTGACAGTATATATAACGGTAGAAACAGTTGAGAATACTGACGTGAACTTTACCATAATGACGTCACAAACATGGCAGCCAATCGTGGCGTGTTCGTAGGCACGTGATTTTCTTTTATTTTTATAAATTTTAATTCATTTATAATAAATTGTAATTTTTTTTTAAAGTTTTTCGCATCGGTTATTAATATTATTTATGATAAGATTTTAAAATAAAGTAAAAAATCGATATTTAGTTTTTATTCAAAAACCCAATTGTTACAGTTACCTACACCGAAAATGAACGAAACGAAAGTATTTGCTAAACTAGTATATTAAACGAGACCACTAAAACTTGATCCATATAACCGAGTATAGTTGATTGTGAATAGAATGTGAAATATTTTTTCTATATTAGTTCTTTTTAAGTTATCTTAATCCCCTTATGAAAATTAATTTAATTATATTTGTATTAATACATTTTTTCTTGTTTTTAATGTGTGACATCAATTCATGGCTTAAATTGACCAAATTCGCTATTGTAACGACGGACGAATAGGCGGGTGCACTGTCGTGGTGAAGCAGCATTTTTTGATTGATTGTTAATACTTTCATTTTGATTTTTGAAATGAGAGCGTTTTCATTAAGATATAAGGGAAATATCTTTCGTATATTTAACTAACGATTCTTCCCATCATTTGAAAGAAAAAGTTCCTTACAACAAGGGTCAAAACCTAAGGATTTCCGCGAAAAAAAACTATTAATAAATCACTAATCTAAAAAGCTATGATAAAAATTAACATTTCAAGCAATTACGTGTAAAAGAATATTTGCCAATATTAATTGATTATTATCTAATAAATAAACTAATGAACATTGTTAAGACATTTTTTTTTCATTGAAAATCGTGCCCTACATCAGCCACGAACTATGCAGCAACGTCTCAATACTCACGATAAACAATAATATATCAAAACATTATGCCAGTGTGCCAGTGCATCTATTTAAGTTTAATTTAAAATCAAAAATATATTACGTGAGGGAATATCTCGATATGCTTCTTATTTGTTGAAGTCGTCGATATTAGACTTCTAGGACTATTTCAACCTGTTTGGGAAAAGTGGTTAAAATGACGCTAGGTTCGCATGGACTGAAATAGTGGACGTTTTGAACATTTAATTTAATAAAACAATTAATCATATGTTTCTTAATGTGACGTAAATCATTCCAAACGTGTTATAGTGTGAAACATTAGTGCTAGTAATTTCAACTGTGACATTAAACGGCATTAGTGTCCAAGTTTTCCTTTTTTTGTAAAAACAAAAACTAAATTTATGCTGAAACGTGTGAAATAAAGTACTATCAAAATATTACATTTTGTTTTCAAATATTTATTGGACATTATTCCTCCTTAAGAGGACATAATTCCTCCATAGCACTTCATTCCTAATAAACATAATTTTTCTTAAATTAGTAATCATCTCGAATGAATAGAATAACTTCCAGTAAGGTAATCATTAAATAGTAATAAAATACCTCATTAAAAAGACATTATATGAAAGTCATGCAAGATCTTTTTTTAATAAGAAAACTTTTTAACAAGAAAAACGCACGAACGAAAGGTCGAACTTACCCAAATGAAAACTGAAATATACTTGAAAAAAGGAAAACTATTGTTGAACAAAATTGTCAATTCATCACTGAATATTGTTATTTTATTTCATTAAAAATGTTCTTTTAGTAATTTAAAAATAAGTAAATTAAAATTTGATAGTAAAAAACCCTGAAAATCTAAAACTTCTACAAACAAAGAATGATCTAATTACTGCAATTATCAATAAAAATAGTTTCTAATATCGTATTTACATTTCACAAAAATGAATGAATAATATTAATATCAACTACTAATGTACCTATCAAACTGATTTAAAATATCACCCTAAAGAATTCACTGCACGATATAAATTATAACAACTATGTACGTTAATAAAAACAAAACAAAAACATAAAGTCTCCAATACACAGGCGATTAAATTTACATCGACTTCTCCCTACATCCAAAACAAATCAAGCAGGTCTCGAAGAAATGTCTGTTCTTGGTGGGAAGGTTTTTGGTGTATGACAGTTTTGTGAATTTTGAAAGTTATCGATGTATATATATAAAGGTAAGTGAAATATATTTATAATAATTTTACAAAAATAGTAATAACTTGTTATTCGAGGGTGGAATGAAAATATAAAATTGAACTTTTTTGCGGTTTGAAATGACGTTTATTTATACATTTGAGACCAGCCGTGACCTAAAGCATTTCTATGCTTTGAAAACTGTCAAGTTATTTAAAATAGACATTTTTTGCCGTATTATGGTAGTCATTTATTTGTATTATTAAAGGATTATGGAGTTGTTATTTATTAACGCATTAAGCAAATCGCTGCTGAGCCGAATAATAAATATTTGCTGCCGTTTTCTACCCAGCAAATATTTATTATTCGCTAAAATTAAGATACACTACTTTTGTGACGAAGGTGTCATCGCTGTATGAATTAGTGGCTGGTAAAATAAGTACATTTTTTTCAAAGGCACAGAAGCAATTTATAATCGATTCACCAAATCTGTTTATTAGAAGTTTATGTTGAAAACTGAAAATGTTTGAAATATCCCAGATGTTTCCATTCTCCTCGTATATAAGGTATTGTTAAACTTAAAGCCGATCATTTTGCATGAGTTTAATATGTTTTTTTTTTATGTTTTATTACTAATTATATATTAAAAACATTATATATTAAAAACAAAGAAAATACACCCGCGCTCCACGTTGGTGCTTTGCCGTTTCCCCATCCGCCATCTAAAACGCCAGCAAGTGTCCCCCAGGACCGGTTTCTGACCTTAAGCCGTCATCAGTTGGAGGAGATGAATGCCTAGAGAGCGAATGAAGGAAACGACTAAAGACATGACCATATAAATCGCCCATGTTGAATGGTGGCATGCAGCTCTGCCAACCTGTGGTCAACGGCCGCGATAGCAAATTTTTTCAAGGTTATTTCATTGATTTTATTATGCCTTCGCTATTCTCTCATCGTGAATATGCTTTTATATTATTTGTTTATGATTTTTGTAATGAAAGCTCAAATCGCGCAATCTCCGAATATCAGAGTCGTTTCCCGAATCGGAGACTGCCAGATAGAAAGGTTTTTGAACAAGTTTTTATCACTGCTGGAGAATTTGGTATTTTTCCAAGTGTGAGAATTGTATCTAAATGGCAATTTAAACTTGATCTTTAACAAAAAGAAGCAATCATTGACATCGTTGAAAATGATCCAAGTGTAAGTACAAGGCGGATTGCAGATATTGGCCAAATGACACAATTGTCTGCTTGAAGGACTCTTCGCATGAATTGTTTATATCGATTTGATTTATAACCGGTACAACATTTGCAGGATGGTAATTTTGCGTTAAGGATGCAGTTTTGTAACTGGCTAAATTCAAATCGAAGATTATACACGTATGTTCTGTTCACTGATGAAGCGCAGTTCACTCGTGATGGTATAAATAATCTTCATAATAAACATCGCTATGAAAACCTTCACTCTACGGCTGAATATAATTATCAACATCGATTTAACATTAATTTATGATATGGTATGCTAAAAAAATAATTAATCGGGCCATTCATATTCGACGATCATCTCACAGGAGAAGTTTACCTAAATTTTCAACAGAATCATTTGCAGAAAATGTTCCACTTAATGTACGAGGAAACATGTACTTGCAACATGACGGAGCCCCTGCACACTACAGCTTACCAGTGAGAAATTTCTTAAACAACAACTTCTCAAACCAGTGGATTGGACGATGTAGTCTGCACAATTGGCCAGCTAGATCACCAGCTTAATCATCTGGATTATTTTCTTTAGGGATAGGTTAAATCTTTGGTATATGCAGCTAAAGTAGACACTAGAGATGCATTACTCGACTGGATAGTAAATGCAACAGCAGTTATAAGGAATATGCCCGAATCCATTCACAAAGCAACCCGAGCTGTTCATAAGAGAGCTGAGTGTTTAGAAGTAAATGGTGGTATTTTTGAAAACTACAACACGTAGCCTAACTATTTATTATAAAAGTAATATTAAAAAATCTTAAACATTTTTATTCTTGTTTATCCCATAATCTTTGTATCAGTGGAGAGTAGGACCCATGTTTATAGAAAAATTGACATTTTCTAACTGTTCATCAGTGAGAAACAGTGAGATTTTTTAATTCCGACGTCAAAAGAATCTGTGAAGAAGCTCAGTGTACATTTCTAATAATTGGCATGGTTTCCGTTTTTTCCATAATGGTTTCCGTTTTTTGCGAATGACATTGTATCGGAAAACCAAAGTGTTATCTACCTCTCACGTGTAAAGTTTTTGGTGTTTGACAGAACGAATATCAGCGAATACTGAAGAAAAACTGTGTTATTTGGCTGTGTTTGTAAATATTGTTAAGCATTAAAAATGGCAGAAAATAATTCGGATTTTCGACATATGTTTTTTATATATCCGAAAAGGCAAAAATGCTTCGGTTGAGGCCTCTTGGCAACGAAATATTGGCACTAATTGAAACTGATTGGCATTGGAACAACTCGAGAGATCAGAGAAATTTTTGGAATCTATCAGTCAACAATGTCAAAGCATTTACGTCAACTGAGATGGATTGGGTAGCAATATCGATGTATGGGTGCCGCCTAAGTTAGTGGAGAAAAAATTTATACACCAAATTTCAGCTTGCGATTCTTTATTGAAACGCAATAGTTACAGGTTACAGATGTGAAAAATTATTATGTAATGTTACCTGACCACCAGATCATTAAAGCGAGCAAACGGCCACAAATAGGCTGAATTAGGACATTGTTTTCCATCGAGATAATACTAGACCACACGTGTTTTTGGCCACCCGCACAAACTTTTACAACTTAACTGGGAGGTTTTAGAGGTTAGAGGTTTTAGATGGTAAACATTTTACATCCTTAGAACACTTGAAAACAACTTGATCAGTTATTTTGCCAGAAAACTTATGGCAAGAAAATAAAGAACTTCTATTTGTGCGGGATTTGCAGCTTCCGCAAAGATGAAGAGAGTTAGCGAACAGAACTGCACATAAATATATATTAATGAAATACAATTTTTACTAAATAAAATATGTCTTTAATTTTTCTCAAAACTAACTTTTATATCAACCCAATACATTCTTTTGGATTTTCAATGTTATCATTTTCATTCCCGTTATCGTTTCATAGCTCGTTTCGCTTCGCTTTCACGCTCATTTAATCACTATATATTTACCGAATTATAAATATGAAATTTTAAAAAACCTCTTTTTTCAATTTTAACACATAAGAGGAAAATGTATATAGACTAAAACAGATAAACAACTTCACAGTTGACAAAATCTGGGTCAGCAAATTTATCTCCGCTTGTTTTATCAACATAATAATGTTGAAAATATGGCAGTCCATTGTTCCAGCGAACTTCAAGCGAAGCTTACGAGTTTACTCTCGGTAAAAACAGGTAAATACTAAAAACAATGCAAATGATTTATATTTTCCCGCCTGCATGTTTGTTCAGTTTAATGTTAGAATGAATGATCTTTTTAAATAGGTGGGATACAAAATACCAAACCAAACCAACATTTTTGATGGTTTGTTCTTTAGTTATGTTAAATTTTGTTGGAAAAACGATAATTTTTGTAGGGTTTAAAGACAATTTTAAATTTGTATTACGGATAACGATTTTGAATTATAGTACAAGAGTCGTACAAAGTTCTCGGACATAAAGATGGCACAAGTATGATCAAATAATGATATCAACAAGTATGATATCTGTCAAGTATGATTCGTTAGATGGTGTGCTGCGAAGTTTCAGACGTGTGCATTTTGTTTTTTGTTTGTAGGAATCGAGTAAAGTTCGAGTTTAAAGCCGATTAAAGGTCGAGTTGTTAACAAGTACTTTGTTGTAGGTGGATTTAAGGACACTTTAAAGAATTTTCGCTGTTTTTGACGATATATAAAGTGGGCAGCTAAATTTAACCGTGGGCGTATATCCACTGGATATGATGAACGATCGAACGATCGACCCTCAAAAGGCGCTACGATCGATACAACTATTAAATGATGTCCTGATAAAATGAGCCGACTCTAAGTATGTCAGCTTTCTAACATTGTAAACATCTTGATATACAATGTTTACAACATTTTAAACGATGTTTTGTGTATGACAAAACTAGCCCCTATGGGTGCTGTGGATGTGACGTAGTAACAGTTTATCAAAGATACGTTCAAATGAACACTTCTCAACGGTTTTTAGACTAATTTAAACGGTATTATATTAGATTTATTCGATGTTAGTTATTCCAAATATCATCCATCTACAGCAATACAGCGGTTCATAAGATGTTTTCAAGGTTTGTCTTACCACTTCATTCAGTACTGCGACATCTCAATCTCGAACAAAAACAGTCGGCTGAATATTTAGCAGTGGAATCACTTTAATAGTGAAGAAGGAATGTTTATTTGTTGGAGTAAAAAGTTGAAATACTTATGTTACACCCGCTAATACTTTTGTTCTATCCTAGAATTTTCATTTTCACACATAACTTAATATTAACGGATTACTTTATTCTGATTTACCATCTAAACTATTGTGACGAATCGGTTCAGATGCTCTTCTACTTGATTGATAATGTAACGTTAATAGACACAATAGGATAGCTTATTATTGTTTAAGATTATAATTAATTTTAGATTTCTTATTCACAACACTGAAATTAATTTTACCTTGATAATCTTCTGGAATATACATCAATTGATCAAAAATACGATCGCCATCAGCCTGATCAGGAAACAGTCTTGGTGGCCCTTTAGTCTTAGTGGGATACAGGGTACCGTCTTTCAAAAACCATGGTATTTCTGGGGGTTTTACGGTTTTCTCTGGTTCCTCGAAAATATTTTCAATAATCTGAAACATATTCGTAATTATTATTTGAGAATGAAAGATTTACTACCAGTGTAATTTTGAATATGTAAAAAATTTATTTTTTTATGTTATGTTATTAGTTTTTGTGGGTCTTTTCAAACTAACGATTTTTACTATGAACATCGCACATTCTGTAGAATTGAAAAATGGTTTTTAACATTTATATCGAGAATTATAACAGAGACAATCCAAAGCAGAATTTCTTCATAATTAAAACAAACTATCTTTTTTATGTAATTTAAAGGTTAAATTGTTACCTCTCTTTCCTCTGGTCTATTCGTATGTTCCCTAAGTTCATTGTTAAAAACCTGCACCAAGGGTTGCGCCGACTTGTTGACGAGGTGAGAAAGGTTGTATTTGGTACCCACAAGAACGGTAACTCCGATGACCACCAGGAAAGTGAGAACGAATTTTCGGGCTGAAAGGCGTGGAGGCATTTTAAGAATACTCCATTACCTATAATTAAGAAAACTTTCCGTTAAAACAGGACAATTATAAACAAGTATCAGTATTAGCATCAGGTTATTATGAAATGATATGGATACATGATAAGGTTAATCGATAGCATTAATATTAATAAGAGATAATTAGGCATATACGAGGATAGAGTGAAGAGTCAGATACTTTATAAATGAAATGTTTTTGTAATCAAAATCCATTTATTTTTTAGTGTAGTTTCCTCTTAGTTCGATAGACTTCGCCCAATGATTTTCCAAGTTTTGTATGCCTTCCAAAAAGTATGACTTATTCTCTGCAAACTCTGCAAACTAGTTTGCTAACAAAACTGTTTTGAATTGAATTTATTTTCAGCTAGCTATTTCTTCATGCTTGGAAACAGAAATAAGTCAAAGGGGGACAAGTCTGGAGAAATGGGTGGATGCGACATCAATTCAAAGCGCAATTTTTTTAAATTTCGCTGGTGTAACGACGGACTAATGGGCGAGTGTATTGTCGTTCTGAACTAGTACTTTTTATTCTTCAAATGATGACGTTTCTTTATCAATTCTTCTTAAACTTTGACCAATAATGCAACATAATACTGTCCTGTGATTGTCTTTCTCCTTTTCAAATAGCCAATAAAGATAATGCCTTACGCCTTATCCCATGCCTTCCTTATCCGCTATCTCAGAAAACAGTGGCTGATGGAAGCGCCTTCGTTTTCTTCGTGGCACTGAATAAAACCCACTAATTTTACTGTTCCTTCGTTTCTAGTGTGCATCAATAGTCACGAATCGCACAAAAACTCCTGCGGATTGCACCTATACATATCTAAACAGCGCTGTGAGATGGCCACTCGATTCCGTTTTTGGTCTGCAGTGAGCAAATGCGGCACCCATCGCACTGATAGTTTTTTGATGTAGACCCATCCCACTGATTACACAAATATCGAACTTATTTGCTTTCAAAGATTGTCAAAACAAAACTAAATATCATGTCATTATGGAACATTACTAGAAAGGAACTATTTTTCAGAAATAGAATCACCTTTGCGATCGCACCGCCATCTATCGGAAAAATATCTGACTTTCCACTCTAGCATCGTATATTAAGTTCTAAGAAAACACGTACAATTGTACGATTTTTTGTTTATATTTTTTAAAAAAGAAGTATTTTTTAAAGAGTTAGATTAAGATTGGTATTCAAATTATGCAATGGAAATAGAAGAAAATTCGTAATTCATTAATTTTCATAAGAAAACTTGACTACCAGATCTGTAAATATGAAGCCGAAATTTACCCATAGATGGCCCTAGCTGTCAATGTAGTTACTGTATAACCGCGTCACTGGCGCCACTTCCTTATTGACAAAAATTTTCAATTCACAACAATATAAGTTTCATTCAACAGCATAGTCTATAATAGCATGGAACATGTCGAATTTTGTGTCTGGAAACTACGATTTGCGGACAGCATTGATTTTCTGATACCATTTGATTTTCTGTTACCAAGTTGAAAAAAAACTGTTGCAAAATCACATCGAATGCTTGTCGAAGCTTACCGGTGAGCATGCTCTTGGTAAATCACAGTACTTTGACTGCTTTAAAAATGTCAAAAGTAGCGATTTTGACATTTTCGAAGATTACTGAAAAAGTTTGAAGACAGCGAATTGCAAGCATTTTTAGATGAGAATGACGCTTAAACGCAACAACTCGCGAATCAATTAAATGTAATACGAGAAGCCGTCTCTATACGTTTAAAAGCCACGTGAAAGATCCAGAAGATAGGAAAATGGGTTCGACATGAACTGAATGAAAGACAGTAGGAAAACCAAAAAACCATTTGCGAAATGCTGCTCGCCAGGTACAAAAGAAAGTAATTTCTCCATCGAATTGTAACTAGTGATGAAAAGTGGATATATTTTGGGAATCCTAAGCGTAAAAGATCATGGATAGCTCCAGGCGAATCATCGACATCGGCTGCAAGACAATACTCTGTGTTTGATGGGACCAGAAGGGTGTGATCTATTATGAGCTGCTAAAACCTGGCGAAACCGTTAATACTGAACACTACCGATAAATGATCGATTTGAATCAAGCTTTGTGTGAAAAACGACGAGGATATCAAAAAAGGCAACACAACGTGATTTTGCTTTATGATAATGCACCATAACACACAGCAAAACTGGTCAAGGAAACGATTGAGGTGTTTAGTTGGGAAATACTTTCGCATGCGGCTTACTTACCAGATTTGGCTCCGTCCGATTACTACTTATTTGCATCGACGGGACACGCAATTGCTGGCGGGCGCTTTACTTCTTACGAAAATGTACGAAAATGGCTCGAAAGACAGTTTTTGCATTAACAATAGTTTTGATTGATTGCGCGGTTGGCTCTTGGTGAAACATAGTAACAATGATAATAATTAAAACACTTGGTATTTGTTTCACAATATATTCAAGATATTCTCCAGCATGTTTCGGCCTCGCGACCATTCTCAAAGAGAGTTATGTATAAAAAAAAAAGTCTAAGTTTAAGTTAAGTTTATACATAACTCTCTTTGAGAATGGTCGCGAGGCCGAAACATGTTAGAGAATATCTTGAATATATTGTGCAACAGTTTTTTTTTTTTTGGGAAAATGGTTGGAAAAATGTATAGCTAGCGATGGGCAATACTTTTTACAAATAATTTTTTTTTTTTCATTTTCACAGAATAAACTTGTATTTTCTATACAATAATTCCGGTTTCATATTTACATACCTGGTATAAGAAATTAGAAAACTAGAGAGATTCTAATTAAAATTTTAGGTTAAAAATAGTAATCTTTTATTCTGTCGTCTAAGGTTTCCGTATTTTTTTTTCTTATTGCAGTTTTACGTTTTTAAGTAATATATTGTAATTGTCTGATATTGCATTTGCTACGTTTTTTACCATTTTGTTCTTAAAAACGTTCATATGGTTTTATACCTATTTATGACTAATTACCGTAAACAATATGAAAAGGTTCCGCGACCCTTATACTCATCTTAAGTTTTTTTTTCGGTCAACGCTCAAATGGCAGTGTCACGCTTTGTGTCATTGCAAAAGAGACGCTATGGTCTTAAAAATTATCTGTCATAGATACATTTGACTGGTTGTCGAGATCCCCAGATTTATCGCCGATAAAACAAGTAAGGGGGTAGCACAAGTAAGGGGGTAGGGTATAGCATTGATAGAACTCTTGAAAAATTGATAAAAGTACTTTACAGTACTTTGTTTTAGCGGACTTAACTCTGATTGACATATGAGTTATATTCTACTTTAAAGGATTATTACCCTTCTTCCCTGGGATGTTTAAATGTGGTCGAACATTCATTGAAAATGATGAACGTTCCAGACGCCCAAAAAGCGCTTCAACTGGCAATATATCAACGGCTGAAGTTACATACGCTTGTTTTGAGCTGCTGTTTGTAGCTGAGTTTCTCAACGTTTTAAGGTAGCTGAAAATACTGGTTGGTGAATACGAAGGCTTTATTGTTGCGTCTGTCTAGTATGTTGCAATAATCCTCGCTAATTAGTACAATTTAAAGTGTTGAAATTCAATATAATTTGATGTAAACAGGAATGTACCCATTTAGATTTTTTGATATTACCTATAAAAATTGTAAAGGATATTTGACAAATATTATATAAAATTACACATAATATATATAATTATGGCACATTATAACGTGCGCTGCTTAAATCAAAAAGTATCAGCAGTAATTTAATAAAACGCAAATTGATGAAACGATGAGTGTATTCATTGAAATGTATTTATTGTATTTCAAAATCATCTTTTCCCGATATAATACGCTTACATTCACATTTTTCCAATCCTTGAACAATCATTTGTAAATCAAATTAGTATCCATATAACAGAGGAATAGAAAAAAGACATGGCACTATATCAGGCAAATATAAAGCTTGCAGATATTATTGAATTTTCCACCAACAACTGCAAAAGTATGAGCTTCAAAATCAAATGATACGGACAAGATGATAGTCTAATTCTAGTTTGTTAATAACAGTTTCTTTCATCTTCTCATGCTTGAAATATTTTATAGCTATGAGTATCCGCCCGTTTTCTCTCTTCATAATTGTCGGCCTGCTGTCTCTCCCACAGGTGGTTTCTCTCTCACAGGTGGTTTTTCTCTCTCACAGGTGGTGGTAAATGATTCCCTCCTGAGGTGATTCTTTAATTGTTTTCACTTCTAGATTATTTCCATCTCTTCGAGTACTTATCCGAAGCACTATGGAATGTAGCAGGGGTAAATTGTTGAGAGCTTATCAACCCCTATTTATTGGAAAGTAGGATCACCAGTGATCCGTCAATGTAATTTTGGTGTTGTTTGTTATTTATTTATTTTTATATAATTTAATCCCCAAGACAAGCACTGGATAAGGGATACCCAGGGGTGTATTAAAAGTGATTTTCCCTTATAAATGGCCACGTTGAGGGGATGACTTTGAGTGGGGGAATTTTTTTTCTATCCCCATTACAGATCCACACCATAGCCATCTTAAGATGTGAATACTAACAAAACGCCACCCAGTGCTGTTGTTGTGTCAGTGTTTTGTCAATTTATTTAAATAACCTTTTTACACACGTGTTGTGGCAAGTCAATCATAAATAATATATTTTCTATAGTATTTTTATTGAAAACTTTGATTTTTAATGTTTTTAGCATTTATTTATCGGTTTCTTTCATTTTCTATTTAGCTCAAAATGAACACGCGTTCTCGTAATCGCTGTGCGTCTAAAGTAGAAGCGTTATATGAGGCAGCTGATATTTTCGAAGACAAAGAGAGTGAAAGCGAGATCGAATCGGTTTTTGAAGACCATCATACCAGTGAACTTTACCTAACTAATTAAATATATTTTTTTAAATAAAGCTAAATTATGTAATAAGTATCTGAAAGTGCATTAAGTCCCCTTTAATGCCATTAAATGCCGTTGGAAGAAAGTTTTTATCTATTAATTTTGCCTAGATATGATAGTTTGAATAGAACACCTCATTTTAACATTTTTTTTTTGATTTTTGCTGATTTTTTCGATGGTATTAGGAATTCGATTATTTTTTGGAACATTCTGGAGATATAGTCTTTTTCTATACTGATTGAGGTTTAAATAAAAAAAAATTATTTAATTGGATAATTTAATCCAAAGATATTAATAATCAAAGATATGACGTACGGCATACCTATGTGTTCCTGAATCGGGAAGCAGAGAAGTGCTTCTCTTGAGGGTTAATTAAGTTGTTCATCTTACATCATCGCAATATGCCAATTTCTTGAACGTTCTCAAGATTATCTATAATTTGACAGTGTGGCAGAAGATTTCCTCTATCTATAACCATACATTTAGCTATAATGTATTCGTTTTTAAACCAAAATTTTGGCATTTCCCTATCAACCATTCTATTAACCTTAATTCATCTTCATTGTTCGTCAGTAGGTTGTATCCTCAGTATAGGACATTTGTCAGTTTTTTCCCGTTAATCGATAGTCCTTCAATATTAATATTAATATTTAATGCATATATTATTACGTAGTCCTAAGTTCTAATAAGTTCTGTCCCTAATACTTTAAGTGTGTAGTTTATAGAAAATTAAACAAAATTAAGTTTAGGTTATTTTATTTCTTACTTTCAAAGATATAAAAGTTATTCGAAATGTCCACCCTTTGCTTCCATACACTTTTTCAAACGATCCGAACACTCGTTTACCTATTTTTTTCTTTATTTGGGTTTTTCGCCACGATCTAAAACTCAAAAAATATCAAAAATATCTGTATTAATTATATTGGTATTAGAAGAGTCGGTAACAAAATACAGAGAATTATTTAAGAATTTCAATAAACAATCACAATTACACGGTAAACCTCACCTATATATATTTTTTTGGTAGTATGTTACTGCCATTAAAAGCTAATTGTCAATGTAAGTATCATTGACATACAAAAAATAGATTTTTTTCCTATCTTTTCATAATTTATAGAAATTAATATAATTTATTTTTAGATTCGTTTTAAAAATGGGAGGAGAATACTTCCCGAAACGTTAACGTTAAAAGTTTGTATATTTTTTTAGAACATTTTTATATTTTTAAAATTTTGTTCGTTAGGCAAATTGATTACAAAAAAGAATCACTGAGAAATTTGTCTCCGTTTGGTTTTTTGTTTTTATCCAGTGATTCTTTATTTGCATAAGAACAGATATTTTTGATATTTTTTGAGTTTTAGATCGTGGCGAAAACCCCAAATAAAGAAAAAAATATATGAACACGCCACAATCATTCAGACATCACTCGTTTACCGCGGCCCGCAAATCAGCTTTTGTGGCCTCGATATTGCGGTAAGGTAAGATAGAACAGGCCTATCTAGTACAGTGGATTGAAGTCTGACCTTCCTGAGGCCTAATTTTGGCAGCGATAACTCAGAAAATTGGCCTCCAACCAATGTTGTGTGGATTTCGTTTTGTGGGGTGGCACTGAACCTTACTGGAGGATCCAATGTTTTCCTGCAAATAAGATATTATTAAGCGGCTTTACTACCTTCCCCAAAATACCACTTTGGTAGTTTGTTGCACAAGTTTCGATACCATTGCAGAAATGCAGTTGAGTGATGCCGTCATATGACCCTCCGCACTAAATCACAGAAGGCAGATAATGACCTCCTTCCACTTTCGCAATTTTTCCAGCAGAGTGCTGTGAGCGTAAACTTTGTCATTTTTTCGGTTTAATTCCTCTTCAACAGAGAAAATATCTTCATTTTTAAACGGATTTTCATGTACCCGTTTGCGTGCCGTTCAAATAGCGCTTTCGCACTTCTGGCTCTTTTGATACATGAAACTACCGTCGATCTTCGGCTGATCTGTCGCTAGATCTTTGGTATACTCCAAGCTCTAGGTCATGTTTAATGATGCGCGACATGGTCGGTATTTTCATCTTTCGGGCCATGATTTTCTGTTTTCGAAGCGAGCTTCTCTGAATTTTTTCAGTGATGGCTTTGAGAACTGCTGGGGTCTTGGTCTCGCGAGATTGAACACTTCTTGCTCTGTCGTCAACTGAACAGAATTCATTGATATCCTTTCACAGCGCAATAAACGAATTACTTCAATATTTTTAACGGTTTGAGAAAGTTGAAAATCACCGTTGCAGATTTATCGCACTTGTATAACGCCATAACAGCGATATGATGTAACCCCACTTCATGTTTACTGCTTGATGTAATGGAGCGAATTAATTTGTTTTGGGCAAATTTGATCAAATAGTGTGATACACTCATATCTCCAAGGGCCACATATAAAAGTTACCATTTAAAGTAGTCATAGGCTTATTTATAGACAATGACAAAGGCTGTTTGTATTTTTTTAGCGCATTAGAACATATCCAATTTCTATTTTCATTATATCTTCCCTTTTTTCTAGCCTCTGCTTGACTTGTCTTCTTTTCCTTCTCTTGCTTCTGCACCTAATACACTCCCACAAACTCACACACACACAAACACACGCACACGCACACGCACATGCACACGCACACGCACACGCACACCCACACACACACACACACACACACACACACACACACACACACACACACACACACACACACACACACACACACACACACACACACACACACACACACACACACACGCGCACACGCACACGCACACGCACACGCACACGCACACACACACACACACACACACACACACACACACACACACACACACACATGCACACGCACACGCACACGCACACGCACACGCACACGCACACACACACACACACACACACACACACACACACACACACACACACACACACACACACACACACACACACATGCACACGCTCACGCACACCCACACATGCACACGCACACCCACACGCACCACACACCCACACACACACGTACCACACACCCACACGCACCACACATCCACACAGTCATGTCTAATTTTTAATTTTATTAGTCGTTTAATTTTTAATCATTTCTTTAGCTTTTAATGAAGTTATTTTTGCAGATTATTATGAGAAAAATCAAAATTTAATAAAAATTGGATACTCAAACTGTGTGACAATTACTTTAAATTCAGATGTCAAAATAATGTTTTCATGTCAATAATTATTATGAGAAAAATGAAAATATAATAAAATTTGTATGCTCGACGTATGTAACAATTAATTTAACTTCAGCTGTGAAAATAATTTTTTCAACGGCGTACTATCTTTAATAATACGATTATAAAGTTATATTTGTCGGTTATCTTTATATTCAATTAAGGCATTATTTATTGATATATTTGGTAAAATTATTGTTTCCAATTCATTTTTTTTACATTTGAAGTTTTGCTGAGTTATTATTTGATTTTTGTTTATACATAAAACGCTAACCTTTTATTCGGAATATTTTTTAGCACCGAGTACAGTAAATTCTTATCCGAGAACAGCGTTTGTGTCTCCTAGACAGAAAATAGTATCTATCATTGATTGTATTTCCATCAAAAAACCTACGGTACTAGAGGAGACGGCGAGCACGCTGCAAGTCTTTCGTTTTGAGTTGTTTTTTTACTTACATTTTTTTTTAGTCCTACCAAGTGATATTTCTATCTACTATATAACAGTGCCTGCAAATGCCCGTAGAAAATATTTCAATTGGTGGATTATATATTCCTTTCAAAATTATGACAGTTCACCTAAAGGTTGCAACCGACTTATGGGTGGAGTAACTGTTCGTTTGGCTGGTTACTTTAGACAGATCTTACCTGTTATATCATGAGGAATACATGCAGATGAAGTCAATACCTGTCTTAAGTCATCAAGTTTATGGCCTCATGTTAAAGTCCTATCTTGGATAATTAATATGCGTATTCACCTTCAACATGACTTAACAGCAGAAGAGTTTTCAAAACTACTAATTGATATAGGCGATGGAAAGATTCCAGAAAAAGAAGATAAATAAATATTCGGAGTAGTCATTGTGATATCGTAGGAGATTTGATAACCCTGACTGACAAAATATATCCAAACATGGATCAGGTTGAAGTAAATTGCATTTCATGGTTAAAAGAAAGAGCTATTCTCATTCCAACAAATGACCAAGCCAATCACATTAACAACTTTCTATTAGAAAAGCTGCCGACTGAACATGTGGATAAGGTAAAGGAGGTGGAAGATGCTGCCCTTTATCCTGTGGAGTTTTTGCAGATGCTTAATCCGCAAGGAATCATGTTCTTTGCCTCAAGATTGACATACCAATTGCGCACCACTTGCACACCACTTGCACACCACTTGCGCACCACTTGACACACCACTATTGCGCAATTTAAACCCTCCAAAATGGTGCAATGGTATCAGACTTCAGGTGAAAGCTCTACATAAAAAACGTAATAGAAGTCACGATTTGCAATAGAAAATATGAGGAAGAAAACGTATTCATTCCAAAAATTCCCTAATTTCACCCGACTACCACTTTGAATTGAAACGTCTGCAATTTCCTATTAGTTTGCTTTGGCATAACTATCAATAAAGCACAAGGACAAAGTATGAAAGTGGCTGGTGTTTATTTAAGAAATGACTGCTTTTCTCATGGTCAGTTTTATGAGGCATGATCAAGAGTCGGTTCTCCTGATAAACTGGTCATTCTTCAGCCAGATAAGAAAACCAAAAACGTCGTTTATAGAAAAGTATTGAGTATTTGATTTCACAGTTTTAATCGTTTCAATAGATATTGTTAGCAATAAGGATGATTGAACTAGTAAATAAACAAAAACTCAGTCGATAGATACTTTCTAGATATTTTTTAAGCTAGCGATATTAAAGACTAAAATGAATTATGTCTCATTCATGTCTCTCTATGTCATCATTAGTCTACTTCTAGGAACTTGCTAGAACTAGAAAACTTGCATTATACCGGCCTTATGGTAACCAATACCGTAAAATTTTCTACTGTTTTTAAAGTTCCTTTTTTACTAATTAATTTAAGTTAATTTAGTTTTTAATATTTACCTATAAATGATTTATAAAAGATTAAATTTGTTAAGGTCTCATGTTGTATGTACTATATTTAAAAAATTATCTTAAAATTATATATATATATATATATATATATATATATATATATATATATATATATATATATATATATATATATAATATTATATATATATATATATATATATATATATATATATATATATATATATATATATATATATATATATATATATATATATATATATAATATTATATATATATATATATATATATATATATATATATATATATATATATATATATATATATATAATATATATATATATATATATATATATATATATATATATATATATATATATATATATATATATGAAACATTTAAATTTTATAAATCCTTATATAGATTTCCAATTTCTTTTTTCATGTGTTTTTCCGTGTCCTTTATTTCATTCCCACAAAATTTTCTTTTCTATTTTCCGCATATCTGTTCCAATTTTCTTCTTTTCCACGCACTTTATTAGCTTTATTTGTCTTTATTGGCTTTGAACGTTTGTTTCGTACTGTTATCATTTTCTGAAGTTTCCTTTTTTTTGTTTTACTTTAATTGCATGTTTTATTTTTGCAATAACCAGAAAATAATTTAAATTCAAAATTTTAATAGTTGCCAATTGTTGGATTGAAAAATTTATCACTGAAGTGTCCAGCATTATATTGCTTTATTCACTAAGGTCAACTTTTAGTAAAGATTATCAATCGCGTTATTCATATAATTATGACATAACGACTCGTTAAATGCTGCACATGGTTGTTCAGTGATCTTTTTTGAATTTCCTGCATCCCATGTTCTGCAATTTTGCAGGCGTAGTCATTTAATTGAAAATGGAGCTCATTGCTACACACAAAAACATTTTTTCAAATTCAGATCATCATATATCAAATATTATTATTATTATTCATCGTGTACAACAAAATGGTATTAAGTTCGATTTATAGTAATCCTTCAACTATAAAATTACGAAATATAAATGACTGTTTCTGAACCAATTTCTAAATACCCAAATCTCAACAAGTCCTTGTATCCAATTGTTTTTGTGTATTTTCACACTCACTTTCGCAAACTATTCCACTATTATAAAACATTTTACAGGGTGTAAGGGAAAGTACTTTCGTAAATTTAACTAACGATTCTCCTCATTATTTTAAGAAAAAAGTTTTTAAAACAAGGACAAAAATCTGAGGATTCCTGCGAAAAAAAGTGCAAAATCATCTTAAATTATCAATCGAAAAGCTATGATAAGAATTAACATTTTAAGTAAATATGTGTATATATTAATTAGTTATTACTTAATTAATCAACTACAAATGAACTGATGGACATTGTTAAAACAATATTTTTAAAGATAAGAATCGCACTATAAATAGGCGATATTGATGCGACAACGCAATGTTAGCGCAAACCAACAAGTTATTTCAACGTTGCGTGTACATTTCTGAGTGTGCCAGTGCGTGTATTTAAGTATGAACCAAAAATGTATGCGAATATTACAATATGCTTCTTAATTACGAAAAACGCATATTAAGAGCAATGTTCTTTTGCTGCTGCAAAGCAGATTAGAAATATTCTATGAATTTTTCAAAGTATTCGGAAAAGCTGATTAAAACAGTGTCAGGCTTGCATAGACTAAAATGGTGGACTTTGTGAACATTTAATTTAATAAAACAATGTGAGGTGAATTGCTTAAAACGTCTTATTACTACAATAATATTGAAGTTTTCCTTTTTTTTTTGTATTAAAACAAACCAAATTTATGTTGAAACGTATTGAATGAATGCCTATAAAATATTAAATATTTTCAGATATTACCTTAAGAGGCCAATGAATTAAAAAACTGAATTCCGTTCAATCGAAATAATCACTACTATGCGAGGAATCCGCGGAAATGGCTGCATTTTGAATAAATGTTTTAAGTTTAATGTTATTAATGTTAAAGTTTAAAAAACTTTTTGTTTAAAATGATGTAAAGAATCGTTGATTAAATCTACGAAAGTACTTTCCCATACACCCTATATATTATTAGCAGAAGTCAATTACAGAGTACTCGGAATTACTTCTCTTAATCTAATGTTTCACGCTTATACTAGTCACAAATTCTAGTAATCAAAAATAGGAATAAACGAACTAGTTCCGATACATTTTCATCTGACTACATGATGGCACTGAAAAATTATTACTGAAAATTGACATTTATGTAATAGATGGTCATTCATATAATTAAAATGTTTATACATGTACGAAATAGTTTATATCATATTACAATTTATTTGTGTTATTATTTTTAAAACCAATTAATTTGTGGATTTCAGTTAATAAACATGTAAATATTGGTGAATAGGGAGGGATCACTTAACCTATTCTAAAATTTGCTGTAAAATGAAGTATGTACTGATAATAAAATGCGACGGCAGATTTTGAAATCATAAAGAAAACTAGACTAGTTATAACGGATACCTCGCCTTTTCTAATTAAATTAAATTTACTTTTAAAGATGCTTGTAACCTGCAAAATGATACGTAATGTGTAAAAATTGATGCAAAATACTATGTGGAGTTAATCTTTCAAAATGATCTAGTTAGAGTCAATTCAATGTACTCTAATGAATAATCTAGGAAGAACTCCTGCACTTTAGATGGAACTAGTGCAGGGTTGATGCAAAATGAAGTGCTTAGTTTATATACTGTACATCGTATACACGTTTGATTTTTTAGACTAAAATCCTTTGAAGAATTCAGTGTTGCTGAAAATGGTAGAGTTTCGGAAACAGTTTAGGGTGCTGACCTATAACTGAACTATACTAAAATCCTGAGCAAGATCCATAGGTCTACTAAAGACACACCCACAAATCCTATCACCGCGTCCTTGTAGTGTCCTTCGGGCTCTGGGTTAATACAATATGATGTTCCAGGTATAGCTAACGAAGAAGAGTGAAGGCAAACCCATCGCGCCTAAAAACCGGAACACGTTGGCTAAGATATGGTACCCTTATAGAAGAAATGTCCGAATGATTGTGGTGTGTTCATATATTGTTTTCTTTATTTGGGTTTTTTTTAAAATTTTTATTTGCAGATATTTTTGATGTTTTTTGAGTTTTAGATCGTGGCGAAAAACCCAAATAAAGAAAAAAATACCCTTATAGAAGAGTCCCCGATGCTCCAGGATAAACAGGTTGGGCGTGGGTCTAGTAGTCCTACCTGGAAAACAATTGTTCCTACAAAACCGGAACCCAGTCTCGAATTGCCTTGATTCAATGTAACCAGATCCGGCAACGAAATAAGGACCTGAGATTTGGTACGTGGAACATAAAAACCTTATATCAACCAGGAGCTATAAGCAATAAAAATACGACAAAGGATCTATGTCACCAACAAAGAAACACGAACCAACACAAAAAATACGAAATTGAAAGATTAGCAACAGACAAAAACGCTAGGAAGACGTACCAACTTAGAATGAAGCAGGAGTTCAAAAAACCAAGGCTTATAAAACAGTAGCAGAGTCGATAGACGATGGATGGATTACAATAACAAATATGGGGGATGTTGAAATGAAAAAAAAATTTTTTCGTCAAAAAATTAGTGAGTTAATGAACAAAGAGAAGGTACATTATCGTGCAACAATCGCCTACAGCAGAACTGCAATGGATTATTGTCTTGGGTATTCCACAAATCACGCACTTTTTAGATATTTTCTTCGTTCGTTCTCTTAATTGATCGGTCTAAACGTTTATCATCATCGACATACCTTCTGCCTTTATCGATACTACTTAAAAACTTAATTAACGGTTATGTCCATAGGCAATTTTAAGAATTTGGATATTTTATTTTTATTCCTTATTCATTTTCATTCAACAGACTACCGCCACTTAGATGCATCGTGTCTCCACTTCTTATAAATGAAATGTCATGGAACTTAAGATTATTAAGGAGGGTTGACATTTCATAAATTAACTCTCACCAACACATAGCTTCATTATTTTTGTTAAAATAGAGTCAGTCTGGTTTTTTTTGGGACAGAGAGTGTATATGCCAGTGGGTAAATGAGCGAAATGCTCTGAGACAATCGATAGGAAAAAGTTCAAAGGAGTTTATTCAGTGATACACTGGTACACAGTTCACATGCAAGTTCCAAATTCAGAGAACCACTGGTTCGCAACAGCTCTTGCGTGGTGATAAAACAGTCTCTGAATGCAAAACGTTTAATGTAACGATCCGAACGTTCTGTAGTTTGTGTACGTCTAGAACGTATTTCTTGAAGCCTATTGACAGTTTCCGATTCTGTATCCCGATTATTTTTTCGGCTCCTTATGTCTCAAATGTATTAAACCGATTGTAATGGTAAATTATCGAACTAAACTCAAATAAACACACTGAAACAACACAGTATTAAACTAAAGTAATAAAATTCGAATATCAAATAATTAAAATTAAACAATTATGGCCTATAAAAAACCTTTCCCAGCACGAATATAAACTGTATCGTTTTATACTCATGACCTGATAGGCCTCCTATAGGGTGGTCTACGGGAAACGGATATTTTTGGAATGGGTAGTACTCGGTTAGGAGAGAGGGAAGGCATCTGCGCCAGGCGTCTATCGACTGGCATTGTGAATTCGAAAGCACCCCGTGTTTGCTTATAATATGTTTACTAAATACATTTATTCAAACAATGCTGGACTTGTTTAAAGAACACGAATATTTAACCAGCATCATGAGAGTTCAGGTTTATATGTATTTAAATGGAATAGTCAATAAACAGATCAGCCGATTGTGGTCTTCAGGAAATCGCCTTGAATTGCACTAAATACCACTATATAGCCCACAAATACACTTTTAAAAATGGCTCCATACGTTTGTTTGTGAAAATGGTCATCCCATGAATGACATTATTTCTTACTTACTTACTCTACACTTACGAGGTGTGAAAATAAAGCAATGAGACTAAAAAATCCGATTCTCGACAAGAATTGTTACTATGTGACTCTAGGGAGTTGGGTAGGCGGTAGACACCCTTCTATGAACCCAAGGTATACTCAGGGACGCAACCCTGGCCACGCCAGAGGAAACCTTAGATAACCCATTTCCTAAAATCAGAGAGGAAACATCTCCCAACTCCACAAATCCCACATCTACACCATATTTTATCTGACCCATATCACTACCATCTTCCAATTCGGCTGCCAAGCAAGGAAGACTACGGCTAAAAAACCCTTATAAACAAATGGCGAATATCGAAAACAATGGATTTGGTTTTCAGGTGGGTAAATCCCACCCCTTCAAGGAGAATATTATCAAAGAGATTGAAACAATCTGCTGCTCCAGCATGAAGAAGAAAGACGAAAAGATATGTCAAAATCCGCAAAGAGCTTATGAAGGAGAGAAACGATTTAAAGAAGAAATATCGAATAAACTATCCACGGCTACGAGAGTTAAATAAAGAATTTTTTGAAAGCTGCGAGGGACTGTGCGAAAGGATATTAGAAATTTTTACTCCGAGAACGTAAATAATATCATAAGGAAGAATAAGAACCTAAAAGTTCTCAGACAAGAACTTTCTCAAGGCAAGAAAAACATTTGTATGCTGGTGGACAAACAGGGTAATGTCAAAACTAACTAAAAATGGTAGAAATGTTTTATGCCAAATTACGAGAGTTTTAAATCAAGGAGCAGAAGATATCCCAGATATCACACTGGGGGAAGTAAAATGAGCACTATCTGAGATGAAGAACAACAAATCTCCCGGAGATGATGGAACAGTCACAGAAGCTATCAAAATGAGAGGAAACTATCTATTACAAGCGTTGAGAATTATCTTTAATGGACGTCTTTCAAAGGGAAAAATACCATCCCGATGGAACAATGCAGTGGTAATATTACAACATAAGAGGGGAGACATAACGAATCATCGATCGACTGATCAATGATCATCACAAATCGACTATGCAATAAGCTAGATTCATACTAGCCGCGAGAACATCCTGGCTTCAGGACAGGCTATGGCAATAATGATCACCTCCAAGTATTGAAAAACCTCATAGAAAAGTCGATGGAGTATAATAAAGATCTAATGCTTATCTTTATAGATTATGAGAAGCATAGGAGCATTCAACAAAGTGGATCAGTACACGATGTTAATAGCTCTATCAGATTTTCGAATTGACTACCGCTACACTACACTCATCAAATATATTTATGAAAACGTCACAGCAAATGTCCGATTCCACGACAAACAAATTTGATATAGGAAGAGGTGTTCGCCACCGGTGACACCATTTCACCAAGACTTCTCAATACATATGCCAACAGACACGATGGGACCGACTTAGGAGTGAACATTAACGGTGAAAACCTCAATCACTTGAGATTCGTCGACAACCTAGTCTTAATAGCCGACCGTCTGGATGATGCTATTGTGATGTTAAAAGGCCTCAACGAAGTCTCCAAGAAAGTAGAACTCAAAATCAACTTTGGAAAAATCCAAATTATGACAAACCTGGTACTTAGAGGGCGCGCCTGCATCGATAACATCATAGTAGAGGTAACTACATCTTTTTAATATTTGGGACACGAGATTAGTATCAGCTGAGACAATCAGACTCGTGAAATCTCCATATGAATCGGACTTGCCTGGGCTACTTTAGGAAACCTATATATATATATATATATATATATATATATATATATATATATATATATATATATATATATATATATATATATATATATATATATATATATATTAAAGTCAGAATTGCCGGTTCATTTGAAGGGAAAAATTTTCAACAGTGTGTCCTGCCAGTTCTCACATATGGTGCAGAGGTTTCAACAATAACAAAACAGACAATTAAGACAATAATTAACTAGATGGACTGATGACGCAGTGGACTGCAATAGTCTGATGATGGATGGATGGACTCTAGGGAGTTGAAACTCTTATTGAGGATGTATCAGATAGTAACCTGGCTCCTCTCCAAAGGGAAAGTCATCAGTGTTACCAGATCAAATGCTACGCCACTAGACTCATTAGTTTACTTCGTAAGCATTGAAACTGACATGTGACAATGACTAATTTTACGCCGATAATTATTACGTTACACAAAATTACTGGAGTAATCTTTCTTTAAAAGAACGTTATTTACGGTAGACCACCTTGTACAAAGGAATACTGTAAGTTCCTGAAATATATTGGGCATTTCTCTGTTGGTAAGTATCTATTGCATTTTACTCGATATTAACTTAGTACAAGGTATTTTCCCCCTTTATACGAAATTAACGAAAAATTATAATATGAAATTATTAAAGATAAATGTCTTCAATTATTAAGGTGTCTTGTCTTGTTTGTTAATTACATAATTATTATATTTAATACATAAATTTGACTAAACGACAGCGAGAATAGGGTAAAAATATGCTATCGACTTACCTTTTATTCTCGAGCCTCGGTTTGTGTGTTTACCTCGGTTCAACTGACACGTATTAATTAGAAAATTTATCTTTCTTGATAAAAATAATAAACGCTGTTATCAGATAAGTGACATATTCAAATCTAAACGCTATATTTTTTATGGAAAATATGTAATGTGTTTGTTAGCCGTGACTTGGGGACGGTTGAACACCAACAAATTAACAATTTTTTTTGCACTATTATTGCTATTTAAATGTTGGTCCCTACACACACTACATAAAAAATAACATATTTTGCAAATAATTATGATTGTTGCTATTCATATATCATACCAGGCGATAATCCAAAAAAATATATGGGAAATATATTTAAAATGACCGTGATAGTTAATGAATAATGAGCGTCCCAAATAAACCCTTTATTCGCGTTAATTTCAAATTGTAGTAGATCACAAATAGGTTAATATGAATGAAAAAAAATTAGTAAACAGAAAAATAATATTATTGCGTTGACAAAACATATGTTTATTTATATTTTGAACCTTCACCGTTTTAATCTTCAGCTAAGTCTGTTTTTTTTTAAATAATACTAAGTTTCGAACTAACACCGTGTTTATTAGACATATTCAAGTACAACTATTTCCCAATACACCGTCGTATGCTTTATATCATGTAATTGATACTAATTTAGAACCTAAACGAAAATATAATCTAATATTTGGCCAATGATAGACAGACAGACGTAGCATGCTACACAGATTTGGGTATTTACAAAATGAAACAAAATTACAACATTCCATGGAAAGAATTAAAAAAAATTGTAAAAGTATGGTAAGAAGAGTAAAGAAATAAAGTTAAGAATAAAATTACGACACTGAAAATCAAATGAACATATTAGACAGGTTACAAAGGTGCAGGATATTACTAAGAAACTAACCCGATAAAAATTGAGATGGAATGACCGGCAGGTCCCAATGAGCATTACTCTAATGAAAGAAATAACATTATTCGTAAGTAGAGATCATATATCAGAAAGAGAAATTAAGGAGACCCACAGATGAGATATGGATTAACGATCATCAACAGAATGGCTCAGTTGGTAGCGAAGAGCTGGAAATAGAAGCACATGAGGACGTTTGGAGGATAGTTACGGTCAATATTGGTTCAACAAATGGAGTGAAAAAAAGAGGATTATTAATTACTATATATTGGGTTGACCGGGAAGATTTTTTCCCTAGAACAGAAAGGGAAATGCAAATAGTTTATGTTCTCCTTGCCGACGTAGTGGTAAGTCCATAATGCCTTTTTATCAAAAATTGGCAAAAACAATATAAACAGGTTGTTTTTCATATCTTCTCCCGTTTTAAACGATTTCCTATTTAAACAATTTTGGAGTTAGCGGAATAGATGGTAGTCCGAGGGGGCGATGTCCGATCACTAAGGCGGATGGGGAAAAATATCTCAATTGAAGCTCAACAATTTTTGCCGGGTCCTGATTGAAATATTTAGTCGTGCATTGTCAAGATGAAACCTGACGGCTTTTCTGTTTGCTAATTCTGGCCGGTTTTTGCTGCCTTCAGTCAATCTAATTATGAACAGTAGAGACCGATGTTGATGGTTTGGTTGCGTGGAAGATGCTTAAGGTATATGGGTCCATTCTAAGCGAAAACAAACAAAAAAGATAAATCATGGATATTCAAGTGTATTGTAGGTCGTGTCCAAAAACGTACATAGGACAAACAGGCAGATCTTTCAAGAAAAGAATTAAAGAGCACAAAAGAAGCTTTATCGGTCATAAACATAATTCGAACTATGCCTCACATTTGTTAAATGAGAACCATATTTTTAATCCCTTTTACTGAATTTGTGCAGACAATAAATAGCATCTGTGTAGATTTCTTAAAAAATGTATATTTTTATTGTAGAAACTTTTTGTATTTATACCTATTTTAACATCGAAAAATAGCCAGTTCTGAAGAAGCCATAGTGTTAGCGAAACGCGTCAAATAATAATAATGTGGAAATATAGACAAAACAGTCTTTAATTAAATCCTTTAATAGTATGTAAATAAACATTAATAATCCAACACTATTTTTTATTTACAAGCATTAAAAGAGCGATTAATGGAAAATCCCTTTGTACTTTCTGGACAACCCGATTTATTATCTATCCCATGAAGAAATTTACAGCTGTTTAGTCAATTAAAAAAGACTCGAAAGTGGTTGCCCAAAGGTATCAATTGTAAACAATACTATAGATTTTTTTCAAATTTCAACAACACATGCTCAACATTTCTATGAATTTCCTTTGGAACCGAATTATACATGACCCTACACAACAATGGAATGAATGGGAATGATTAGAAAATGTACTGTAACCCTTATCATAATTTCTCTATTGCATATAGCTAAGAAATAATAAATGTTTGCTAGATAATAGACATATATTTGAAAATTGAATTGTTCTAAATTTTTATTGAATTTTTAATCTTTGCCTAACACTGGTTTATATTTTTAATCATACTTCAAAATGACCAGCCATTTCTAATCACATTTCAAAATCCATCATGTATAGAACACATCGATCAATAAGTTCCCGGTCTGACAAATAAAAGGTATTCGACTTTATTCATCAATATATTCTCCTAGAAGAGCAATACAATCATTCCAATGCTTTTCTAATATTTCTACACCTTTTTTATAGAATGATTTCCCTTTGCCTTCAAAATATCCTTCAATTTCGGCAATTTCTTTTTCATTGGAGAAACTTCTTTCCACCGAGCATTTTTTTGAGGTCTGAGAACAGAAAATAATCGCTAGGGTTAGATCTGGAGAATACGGGGCATGAGTAAGCAATTCGATGTGCAATTCATGCAATTTAGCCATTGTTGCCACCGATTTGTGACCAGGTGCATTGTCTTGGTGAAACAGCACTTTCTTTTTGTTCATTTGGAGCCTTTTTTATATAAATATAACGCTATGCAATATTCACTATGGTTTGATGTTTTACTGATGGTTTTACCTTTCTCGCAATAATCAATGAACAATATCCCATGCGCATCCCATAATACAGATATTCGTTATTTTTTTAGTCCGCTGTGAGCAAACGCGGTATCCATTTCAATAGCAATTTACGCATTCCCAAATGACCATCGAAATAGTGTAAACTTTCTTTCTTTCGATATCATCATGATGTCAGCTATCTCTTGCAGCTTTACTTTACGGTTCTGCGAAATTATTTTGTGAATTTTTCTGATGTCTGATGTAACCACCTCATTTGGACTTCCAGAGCGTTTAGCATCATCGGTGCTGGTAAGAGCACGTTTGAATTCAGCATACCAATCACGTATGGATGATTTTCGTGGCGCAAAGTCCGAGTAATGTCATTGTTTCAAACAGTCAAGTCATTGTTTCGCTTCAATGCTACTTTTGTTCATCAAAAAGCAATGCTTAATCAACACACGATTTTTTTACATTGTTTTGAAAATAATCAAAGTAGCATCACTTAAAGCACCATAACAAAGAAACTAGTAGACAGATTGTCATGAAATTTTGACACGTAACGTTTGAAGGTTAAAACAATCGACCAGTGGTAAATAATTTTCGTAAGTGACGCCATCTATATGTCATACCGATGTGTTATTATTAGAGGTTATAGTTTACCACTTGCGAATGAGAATTAGGGTTTCGCCACTATCCCATAATTCTACCACGTACTAAAATTAATATAATATTAATAAATATTAATAATATTAATAAATATTAATAATATTAAATAATATAATATTAATTAATATTAATAATATTAAATAATATAATATTAATTCTAGTCCGCTTAATGTAGTTATTAATAACTTTAATTCCAATACGTACTCAGGTATATTGACATGCACCTTGTTTAAATAGCGAGATATTGAACCTTCTCTTTCAAAAAACGAACGGATTTACGACTGTGCTATATTACATTTCCGTGTTGTTGATTTATATTATTTTACAATATTATTAATATAAAGTGTTTTCAAATAAGAGCGTCAGAATATTGAAACGTAATAACGGTAACACTGAAATGTAAATGTCACTCATGGACTGTTCTGTTCAGTACAGTGTACATTGCATCAATTCATCATGAAACGATACAGGATTTAGCAGGGCATAGATATTGAAAATTTTAAGGCGACCCCCACTTTAGGGAAAAATAATCTTCTCTGACGAAGCGTATTTCTAGTTTGTGGTTACATTTGAAAGATAAAGATAAAATAAAAGATACCGCATAATCACTTGTATATATCATTTTACCTCATTTTAAAATTTCGACAGCCTTATTGGACCATCGTTTATTATTCAGATAGATTCAGAAAGAAAAGAAATTAGGAGCCATGTATATCAAAATAGTATATTTAATACAATATAGAAAAAAACAATTTCACTAGTACGGATACATAGCAATAATGACTAGTGAAACGGTACACCAAGTAATAAAGATTAAAGATTAAAAGAATAGAATAAATGAGCAATAAAAAGAGAAACCGTTACACAGTTGACTATACTAACAAAAAATAAACAAATAGTTTCAAAACTCCAACTCTAAGTAAATAAAACTTTTGGCTCGCCTTATATAAAAAAAGGTAATTCAAATTATATGAAAGATTAGGTTTCGGTTTTTAGCGTTGTTTTAAAAAGCTAATTTATTTTCAGATTGTTCGCGTTCTTTTGTGATTTTGCTACGTAGCTATTAAAATTAATAAAGCCTATTTAAACATTTGTGCAACCTTATAAAAAAAGGGCTATTAAGGCTCGGACAATTTTTATACTAAACTTATGTTTGAATGCATGGTATGAGTTTGTTTAAGGTAAAAATGCTGATCAAGAGTATGAGTACATTTTGTCTATCCTGACTGAAAATACTGTTCGAGATTTTTATTAGTTTCTCTTCCTGAGCAAGAAAATATATTTCAAAAGCGCCTCTTAATCACATTTGATTATTTAAAAGAAATAAGTTTCGTTATTTGCATACCAGCAACAATATTTTCTACACACAGATCTACGACATGCGCTTCTCTTCTTTTTTCCTTCCATGGCATTTGATCTGATACAGTTACTTTTTTTTTACTTTAGGTTCAAAATAATGTAGGACTGGTCAACCGTTATGTTTATTTTCGTTATTAATCATAAACTATGTATATAACTCAAAGAAAAATATTATTTACGAAAAATACCAATCAACGTATGTCGCAGTTTAAGAAAATTGGTGATTTCGTGTTCACTATTACCAACTTGTCGTGTTGGTTGTCCATATTTATATATCACGTGGATTTCGGGATTAAACGAAGGCTCTGCATAATATATGTAAATGCATATTACTGCATAATACATGTAAATGCATAAATGTATGTTTATACTCTTGACCTATTTATACAAGGTAGCGCATAGCAAACGCGTGTTTTTCACCTAAACATAACATTGTTTATTTTCAAGATATTTTTTTGTAATAACAGCTAAATGAAGTAATAACAAAGGGTTATCCATTTTGACTTTGCCATTAAATGTGGAATACATCATTTAAATGTCCACGACGTGATCTCTCACGCGACTCATGCAAGCAGTAATTTTCGATTACTTTTCCGCACATTTTAGTTGGTATCTCGGCCATGACTTGACGAATGTTAGTTTTCAACTGCTCAACACTTTGAGGAGGGTCTACGTAAATACAATATTTCGCATAGATCCACAAAAAAGGCGTCCAACGGCGTCAAATCGCACGATCTCGGCGATCAACTGACATCACCAAATCTCGAAATTACGCGGCCTGGGAACTTCTTGCGCCGTCTTGTTCGAATCATGTATCACTCAGATTGAAATCTTCAATTTCTGGCCAAAAATAATCGGTTATCATACGGCTATAGGCTATAGAATTGACGTGAACTGTCACTCCTTCTTCGTTCCCGAAGAAGTACAGGCCAATGACACCACCAGACCATAACGCTCACTAAACAATCACCTTTTGCGGGTGCAATGAACTGTTCACAATCACTTGTGGATTTTCAGAGTCCCATATATGTCATTTTTTACTTATTTACGTATCCGCCGAGCGAGAAATGAGCTTCATCGCTGAAGAAGATTTTGTTCGGAAAATCAGGTGAATGTTCAAGCACCCAATCGGCGTATGTTCGGCGGGCTTCAATTCTTGCTTCAGTTGAACTCTGTAAGAATGAAGATGCAAGTCCAAATGCAAAATACGCCATAATGTGCCGTAAGACAAGCCCATAGACTGTGAACGCTGAGGAATCAATTAATTTGGGTATTAAGCTACACTTTCACCAATAGCAGCAATATTCTCCATCGAGCGAGCATTACGATGATGCACATGTCTTATCACTTTCATAACAGACCCAGGATTTTCAAGTTTCCCGACTGTGTTGGAAATTGTGCGCTCAGAAAGACGATTATGGCAACCACATTCTGTTCGTAAGGCGCTAAACGTGACTACGGCTGAATCACCATTTTTGAAAAAAACTTTCTAACGCGCTGTTCAGTGGTTACTCGACCCATATTGTAAAATGGCAAACCTTAAACTAAACAAATTACGCTTTGGTAATCAATCACAATTTAGTGATTTGAATTCACAGAACTGATAGGAACTCACAGTATTGTCGGGCTTGATTTTAAGAAGATAGAAAAAGGCCTACCAGTATTTGAGGACGTAAGGCTCACCATCTTAAATTTCTTTTTTTGAAAGACCGTTTTACCATAAGAGTAGTTGCGAACCAAAATGTTGCATAGTTATGGAAAGTAAATTGGAGTGCAAACTACATACTGCCTAATAAGGTTTTTTACACTATCTTTGCATTGTCTACCTTTTGTATTCCCTTTCACAGCTGAGCACTGTCGCCAATCCCAGTCAGCTACTGCTGATAATTTGCTTGGAATACGTAATATATTGAAATTATACATTTGCTCACTGATCCATTTAATACATTTTCTGAAATTTCGGCCATTTACTATTTAATTGTTATACTCTTAGACCATAATTCAAAGTACGTCTCCCGGAAAACATTAGAAAGGTGTTTAAAAACATTAGAAAGGTGTATCCTTCACTGACGTTCTGACAAAATTTCATGACATTCGGATGATTAGAAGTCAAGTTATTGCGCTTAAAGCATCGGTGTGTTTATACCATTGGCCGAACAAAGAATATAAACTTTAGTTTTAAACTTTGTAAAATATTCACCGAAACGTTTCAGTTAATGAAATAAGTATAGGGTGAAGATTGCTTATCCCGTGGCAGAATTCACAAGTGCTTTACACGATTCCAAGAAGGCTTTGAAGACATCAAGGACGACGAACATCCTAGTCTGAAAAATTCCGTGGTTACTCAAAATAACACTCGAATGTGATCATTTGAATCGTCAAAAACGATTTGTTTCACACAAATTAATTGACGGCCAAAAATTGATCCAAATCCAACATTGTAAGGACTTATTTAACAGTTGAAAATGGACGAAAACTTTAAGTTTGTTACTGGCAATGAGACGTGGTGTTTTCAATATGATCCAGAAACCAAGCGTCAAAGTGCCGAATGAAAACCCTCTAGCGAGCCAAATCCGAAGAAAAGCCGCCTCAAGAAGTCAAAAATCAAAACAATCTTGATTTGTCTCTACGATTCGGCGGGAATTGTGTACAAGCAGTTCGTCCCGCCTGGTCAAACGATCAATGCTGTTTTATCTTGGTGTTATGAAGCGTCTGTTGTCACGTATTCGTCGTGTACAGCCACAATACCGTCAACAAGGCAGCATGTTAATGCGCCGTCCCATCGCTGGACGCTCATGACTGATTTTTTTACCAAAAATGGCATTTTAACTATCAATCATTCACTATAGTCGTCTGATTTAGCTCCCTGCGACTTTTACCTCTTCGAAAAACTTAATTTGCCGATGAAAGGACAGCGTTACGCTGACATTGAAGCTATTCAAAAGGCGTCGATCGCAATCCTGAAGGACATATTTTTGACCGAGCTCAAAAATATATTCCTCAACCTAATTGACCGTGCAAAACATTATTTTGACGCGCAAGGAGACTATTTTGAATAAAAATAATGATTTTTGCCGAAAAATACATATTTGTTTTTTTAAGTCCTGTTTTCCGTAAGACGCACCTTGTATAATAACTAATTAGTAATGCAATTACAAGTCAGTATATTTTTATAGTTCTAGTAATGTTTTTACACTATACTATATTTTTTACACTACTTAGTCATTTTATTTTATTTAAATAAAGTATAATGCCGAAATAATATGGTTATTAAACTATTACGCTGCAACTTTGTTTTGGCGCTATTTTTTTCATGATATTTGTGACAGTTTGGGTTTGGCTGTTGTATATTGCAGACGTGCAAGTTTTATTATGGATACATACACTGTAAAGTAACGCAGTAAAACTGTTGTAATTTATATTAAAAAAAAATCAGTTATTGCAGCTCAACGTGATCACAGGCGCAAGAACAGTGCGAAGCGCTGAAAATATTGCACTTGTGGAGCAAGTGTGTAGGAGTCTTCGGTAGTATATCAACAATGTTGAAAACTTACTCCAAATATTTTTGGGAGAAAAATGGAATCGGTAATTGGTTAATTTATACCGCAGCGGTTCGTGGGAGAAAAAACAGGTGGGGCACGTATAACCAAATTTTGGAATGGGGATAGGGGAATGCGTCGCAACCAAAAATTTTACATTTTTTAGTATCATACACACACTTTGCTGTGTAGAAATACGATTGTAACTGTCAGACATCAAATTTTCATTTCATTTTTTTATTTTTTAGGTGGGGTACGTGCCCACGTGCCCTTATGGGCCAACCGCTACTGAATTTATATATAATAAATAGATTTAAAAATCTCTAAAAAAGAAGAACAAATATACGTTACAACTGAATATATCAATGATAACGTGACTACTATATTTGATATATATTTTTTTCAAATCGCAATGCATTCATTTCAATATTATGCGAAAAATGAATCAACTGTGAATATTTATTTACACAATAATATTTCTAAACATTTTGCAACTACGATTTATTTACACTGATGTTAGGTATATTTACTTATATATTAACGAATTAACGAACAAACTATAGTAAGAGTATAATATCGTGTATTTTTAGCATGCCCCATATAAAATTTTATTAGGAAATGCATAATATGATTTTCCCACAAGGTTTTAAAGCTTAACAACTGCGCACTAACAGTTATTAACAATATTGCATTTTACTATTACCTCAAATATGGATAAAAATGGATACATGGAGTCAATAAATAACGGTTGAGATTTTTTGTTCCTCAACATATATACTGTGAGTATGTCAGTGAGTATGTCAGTATGTCAGAGACACAAAAGATACATAGCTATTTTATTCTTAGCTATCTAAAAGTCTACTGCAGAAAATCTTCTTAATAATTTTAAGAGTTTATTATTTATACGAGGGTTGGTATTTATGTATCCGGAATGATAAATTAAAAGAAATATGTTTCATTGAAAATGTTTTTATTGTTTCTCAAAATATTCACCGCGATGATCGATACAGTTTTGCATACATTTGAACCAATTTTCATAGCACTTTTTCCATTCCGATTGAATTATCTCCAAAACATGCATTTTGAATGCATCAACCGCCTTTTCTGGCGTCCACACACGGGTGCCATATGGACTGTATGGTGGATGACCCATAAATTCGATGTTTTCACCGGTCAAATATTGCCTTGTTCGGTCCAATGTGTGAGAGCTCGCGTTGTCATGGTGAAGAATGGTACTGTATCGCTGGTTGTTTTTTCATATTTCTTCAAAGACTTTTAGCAAACAAATGTTTATGTACCATTCACAACCATTCTATGATTCTCTAGTTGCACTGTAGCTACATGCCCATTTATCTCAAAAAACAGGCGACCATTTACTTTGAAGTGCTTCTTGCGCGAACAGCTTTTGTTGGATTTGGCTCATTTTGAAAGAACCTTGCCTTCGAGTGCTGTTTACTTTCGAGCTCATACTCATAAATCCAAGATTCGTCACCTGTGTAGATGTTATACACAGCTTTTGACGCACCACGATTGAGTTTTTTTTAACATTTCTTTGCACCAATCGACAGGAGTGTTGTTTGCGCGATTGTCAACTTACGTGGAATCCAACGTGCATAAATCTTTTTTACGGCTAAATGTTCATAGAAAATCTTGTGTATGGTTGTCATACTAATACCCAGGGATTCCTCAATCTCACGACATGTCATATGACGACCTTGCTTTATGGTTTGTGTACAGTATCGATGTTTTCTGGAACAACAACCGATTTTGGACGATGAAGATCAAAAGCATACTGTCTTGCTTTTTTGATAGCCACGGATTTGTGCCTCAAATTCAAATGGAAAACTGTCAAATTTACCGAGAAGTTTTCGAAAGATTTCGAAAAAGAGTCATTCGAGTGTAGCGTTAAAGTTCGAGTAACACCTGAGTGCAGCATCATGATATGCGCCTTGCCACACGAAATTCAATTAACGAATTTGCGGCAAGTAAAACCATCCCTGTGGCTTCGTAACGTAAAATAACCGATGAATGGAATATTAGAATTTTTGCAATGCTCTTGGAAGTTCCATCGATTGGGTTATTTCTACTTCCACGCGAAGAAAATACTCAAATTACGAATTGTATGGATGCGTATATTACTGCATAATTGACAGATCTACGAATTTTTGTCCGTAGATGGCGCAAGTCTATGTAATTCAACACGCTTTTCATGTATGATACAATATTTGGATTAGGTTGTGTTGGTTCCTTCACTTGCATACGAATATTGTCAAGGGCTTGAAAAATATAAGAATATGTGATAAGCATTAATTTTGATAAAAAAGATAAGGATTCGTCTTATTTTGAAGCACTTAAAGAAAAGTTTTTGAGAGAGTCAACCTTGAACCTAACAGTATCTAAATATGATATGATAAATTGCGTATTTCTTACATTTCGTTACTAAGTGCTAAATCGTTAAAACCAATCATTATAGGTGAAGAAGTAATTCTACCGGTTATAAATGAGGTAATATGTACTATTGTTATATACCTTGAAATTACTCGGAATATATTCTGATATATAATTATATTCAAATAAAAACTAATGAAATTGCTCAAAATCTTGAAGTCTCTTTATATGAGTATGACGTATCAACTTTGTTTGGAAACGAAGAAGCAGGTTGCCAAGAACTAAGATTTTCTAAATCTTCTATTTGCAATAAGAACTAATACTGTAAATGTAGGAACTGGTACTAAAGAAAATCTACATTTCATTATAAGGCATTAGAAGATCTTTTAAAGAAAAATAAATCATTAAAGCTGGGTCCACACCAATAAAAATTTGCATTGTGCGGGTAGTCGCACATAAATATGGTCACACATAAATATTTTTCTGCACAGCTCGCACTCGAACCATGTGTTATCGGTTGTCGCGCGAACACCCTAGGAATTTGCAGCGCATAGGATCTGTATGTGGACGCGTTGTTGAAGTAAAATTAGTGTTTTAGTTCCAAAAAATGTCATATAGCCTTGAAATTCATGGAGCTTGACTAGACATTAACGTTCTTTTCTTAAATGCATCTTAGGGAAGGAATGAAAACTAGGGGCCATTAATAAGGATTTTTGAACGTCTTAGATAAAATGTATGAATTGTACATATAACAGGTGTTTCAATTTGAGCGGTTTTTTAATTCTTGGATAAAACACAGATGGCGTTGTGAATCTGCCTAAGTCTAGTCTCATTTCAGAACTGTAATGTAAGACATTCATAAAAATGAAGTCCTACACAATACAACAATACATTAAAATTTTGGAATTATTTTATGAAAATGGGCGTTCAGTAAAAAATGTTTTTAGGAAATTACGTGATGTTTATGGTTTGCACAATCATCCATCTGAAAGCACTATCAATCGAATTGTTCAAAAAGTTTAAGAAACTGGTTCGGTGAAAGATAAAAGAAGCCCAATATATAGTCGTAGTGGTCGTTCATAAGAGCATATTGATTTGGTATGTGAAAGGGTTGCTGAAGACCCAGAAATATCCATTAGTCGACGTTCACAATAATTTGGACTTAGTGAATCACATGGCGTATTTTACGAAAGGATTTAGTTCTGAAGGCATATAAGGTTCAAATAACACAGGAACTAAAGTCACTGGATCATTCAAAACGTCGTGCATTTGTCAATTGAATCAAAGAACAAAAAGATGATTTTTCTCAAAAAATATTTTTTTCAGATGAAGCACATCTTCAAATTTGTGGCTATGTTAATAAATAAAATTGCGGCATTTGGGGTGAGGAGCATCCATAATTGATTCATGAGAAACCTATACATCCTAAACGAGTCAGTGTTTGGTGTACATTATGGCCAGGAGGTGTAATTGGGCCATATTTCTTTTAGAATGCTGCTGATGAAGCCGTAACTGTGAATGGTGATTACTATCGTGAGATGATAACTGTATTTTTATGGGCTGAATTAAATAATATTGATCCAGAGGATAGATGGTTCCAATAGGATGCCGCTACACCTCACTCTGCAAATGAGACAATTGATTTATTGAGAGAAACATTTCCTGGGATTACGTGTAAAGTTAGGTCTATAAGAACAATCCACAATCGATTCCTGAATTAAAAGATGAAATTATTCGAGTCATTGGTAAGATAGAGCCACGGTTATGCCAAAATGTCATCCAAAATTTTGACAAAAGAGTAGATGTATGTCTGTGAAGCTGCAAGAGCTGCGGTCATTTGACAGATATTGTCTTTCCTGTTTAAATGTTATACACTATACTTCAATTATCAATAAAAAGTTTTTAGAAATGAACGCAAATTCTGTGTTTTATTCAAGAATTAAGAAAACCGCTCAATTTGAAAGTCCCTTAAGTTAGAGGCAATAATTTAAAAATGATGAACAATGAAGTGATAGTTAAATAACACAATTATTATTGAATTATTTATATTCAATTTGACGTTCTTATCTAAACATATTCTTTTAAATAAATGTCCGTTCCTTGATATTTAATCTATAGAATAATTTGTTTGCTGCCAATACCTGATACTTGATCTACTGGATTTGTTAGTGACAGTAAATATTTTGTTTGCTATTGAAGTTCTATTTCAAGCAAGAATTGATTAATTGAAATTAGAAATAATTGAGTGTTACATTATAAGAGAATACCTCATACACGTTAAATACTCTAGTCGAGTTAATTATTGTATAAAATATGTTGTAAGTTAATATGTTCATTAAACTCGAAGAACTCGAGAATTTACCATTAAATACAAAACCACTTTATTTAAAGTCTCGACTCGTATTTATCTCGTATTTATATAACAACCGTACCTAATTGTAAAATTAAGTAAAGCAAAACTTAAGTGTAAAATCACGGCCAAATTAACCAAGCTTACATTAATAATTTTAAAAGTTAATTGAATGGTAAGTCCTTTATTCTGGTTCATGGTTTTGTTACATTAAGCTATTTGAATGTTTTCAAATTGCTTAATGTTATTGAATGGATGCATATGAATTAATAATAATTCATATGCATCCAAAGTTCTATTATTATTTACACTATTTAACCTATTAACAAGTCTAAAATTACTCATATTTAATGTAACGCTTGATTAACTTCACGGTTCATGGTTTTTACATACTGGATTAGGCAGGGTTATCAATAGACCATAGTTTAGTTTTAGAATTGATGTTAACATGGTTAGAGAAACGCATGTCGAGACCTTAAATAAAGTGATTTGATGTTTAGCGGTCTTCGAGTTGTGTTTCACACCGAAGGTTCCAATAGAGCAATTGATGTTCATTGCACAGAATATTATGAAACATTATTTGGTATATTGGTTGAATTTTTAAGATTTTGGACGATGTACACAACCATTTGTTTGTCAGAAATCTTTGAAGAAATAAGAAAAAACAACCAGCGACGCATGATCATTCTTCACCATGACAACGCGAGCTCTCATACATAAGACTGAACAACTCAATATTTGACCGGTCAGAACATTGAGTTGATGGGCCATCCGCCGTATAGTCCTTATTTGGCAGCCAATGATTTCTTTTTGTTTTCGTCCATGAAGAATAAACTACGTGGTCAATTATTTTCGACGCCAGAAGAAACGGTTGATGAGTTCAACATGCATGGTTTGGAGATACCTGAACTGGAATGGAAAAAGTGCTATGAAAATTGGTTCAAACGTATGCACCAGTGTATCGATCATTGCGGAGAATATTGAATTGAAAAACAATAAAACCATTTTCAATGATGAATATTTGTTTTTATTTATTTCCGGATACATAATTAATCACATTTATAATAACATGTATTCCAGTTACATATATCACTTCAATATCCAAAAAAATACTCTCATTGAGAAATTTAAAAATGTAATTATTGAAAAACATGGAACAAATACAAAACACATTAATACACATACAGACAAAAATTTCATTAATAAAACTATAGTTAAACTTTCAAGTAAAATATTATCTGATTCTGAAAAGTATGTACTTTCTAAAGGACTAAATGTTAGTGTTACATCGAAAGATGTTCCTAAATTAAACCTTATTTCGACAGTAGAGTCTGTTACTCAAAAATAAACTTTGGAAAGTGCAAATGAATACAGAAGCAGATTAAAACTTATCTTAGAAAAACAGTTCGCCCTACAGTTAGTAGTATAGATTCCCCATGTTATAAACTAGCAAAATTTTTATTAAATATTTTAAATCCACTTTCGGGTAGAACAAATTCATATATTAAAAATACTACAGATTTTTTAGATAAAATTTCGAACATTAAAATTACAAACCAAAATTTAATGGTTAGTTTTGACGTGGTGAGCTATTTACTAATGTACCAGTTGATAACTTTTAATAGTTAGAAAAAGATTAGAACATGACTCAACATTAAAAGACCGCACTAAACTAAACATAAATACAATTATGGAATTATTAACTCTGTGCTTAAAAACCACATATTTTCAATTAGAAAATGGATATTAGCAACAAAATTTCGAAATGGCAATGGGTTCTTCTCTTTATCCTTTGATGAGTAATATCTTTATGGAGGAACTCGAGAATGACATATTAAATAAATCTCTTAAAAAGCCAATAATATGGCTTAGATATGTTGATGATATTTTTGATATATGGCAACATAGCATTGGCGATCTAAATATTTTATTACAAGATATAAATTCTCGAGAGCCTACTTTAGAGATGGGGAAGAGAATATATTGCCATTCCTCGACAATTTAATAGTAAAACAAAACAGCACATTAAAAACTACAGTTTACAGAAAACCGACAAACACATATAGGTATCTCAATTTCTTTTCCAATCACTCAAGATCAAAATAGGAGTAATTAAAAGTTTATATGACAGAGCAAAACTTGTTTATACCGACAGTCATACACTACGAAAAGAAACAAATCACATAAAAGACATTTTAATAAAAAACAATTACTCAACATTTTTTATAGATAAATCGTTTAAAACTTTTGATACCAGACAAAACAGACAAGTTATTAATAACAATAATAATAACTCTCAAACAATTAACCTCACAATTCCTTATATTCTCAGTATTTCTGGCACAATTAAAAGAGTAGGAAATAAATATAACATAAGAACGATATTTAATACAAAAAATACTCTTAGATCTCTATTAACAAAAACTAAACCAAACAACACACAACAAAATACCAAAAATGTGGTTTATAAAATTCCCTGCGAATGTGGCAAATTCTATATAGGTTAGACATCTAGACCGTTAGATGTTAGAATAAAAGGGCATAAAAACCTTAGAAAGGGCGATTTTAATAAATCTAGAATTTGTCAACACGCATAGGAATCGGGTCATAAAATCAATTGGAATAATTCCAAAACGGCATTAAAAGAATCGGTAACAAAATACAAAAGATTAAAAGAAACCGCTATAATTAATTTAAATAAAAATAACTGTATTGCTATGCCTTCGGTAGATTTAAATTCAATATGGTTTCCGATTTTAAAGAATACAATTAAAAACATTTAAAAATTTCAATAAACAATCACAATCACATGGTAAACCTCACTTATATATATATATATATATATATATATATATATATATATATATATATATATATATATATATATATTTATATATATATATATATATATATTTATATATATATATATATATATAAATATATATAAATATATATAAATATATATAAATATATATATATATATATATATATATATATATATATATATATATATATATATATATATATATATATATATATATATATATATATATATATATATATATATATATATATATATATATATATATATATATATATATATATATATATATATATATATATATTGGTAGTATGTTACTGCCATTAAAAACTCAATGTAAGTATCATTGATATACACAAAAAATATATTTATTTCCTATCTTTTCATAATTTATAGAAATTAATATACTTTATTTTTAAATTCGTTTTGAAAACGGGAGGAGAATACTTCCCGAAACGTTAATTAACGTTAAAAGTTTGTATATTTTTTTAGAACATTTTTATATTTTTAAAATTTTGTTCGGTAAGCAAATTTATTACAAAAAAGAATCACGGAGAAATTTGTCTCCGTTTGGTTTTTTTGTTTTTACCCAGTGATTCTTTATTTACAAAAGAACAGATATTTTTGATATTTGTTGAGTTTTAGATTGTACCAAAAAACCCAAATAAAGAAAAAAAAGTATTTGTGTTTTTTTATTTATTTATAAGTAAAATATTATACTTTACTCCTCAGAGGTTTATTCCGATTATAATTTCTTGTTGCTCGGAAAAATAAGGAATGTTTATGTTATCCGAATATATTCCGGTATCCGAATTCCACTGCGTTACTAGTCGGTTTTTAATAAAAACGTTATAATGAATGAAATAAGTCGCGAAATTAGAGCAATTTTAAGACATTATTCTCATCTCATCCCCTTTCAATTTATAAGCAAATATATTTTTTAATTTACTAACACTAATACTTCTACTGACACTAACCCTCAAAAGAAGCACTTCTGTGCTTCCCGATTCAGGAGCACTATTAATTATTAATACTTTTGATTAAATTATCCAATTTAATATATTTTTTTTTAATTTAAACCTCATTTAAACACACCTCCCAGTATAGAAAAATAATATATCTATAGAATGTTCCAAAAAATAATAGTATTCCTAATACCATCGAAAAAATCAGCAAAAATGTTAAAAAAATGTTAAAATGTGGTGTCCTAATTATCATATCTAGGCGAAATTAATAGATAAAAACTTTCTTCCAACGGCATTTAAAAGGGGACTTAATGTACTTTCAGATACTTATTACATAATTTAGCTTTATTAAAAAAAATATATTTATTTAGTTAGGTAAACTTTCACGGGTATGATGCTCTTCAGACTTCACAGACTTACTTCAGACGCACAGCGAGTACGAGAATGCGTGTTCATTTTGAGCTAAATAGAAAATTAAAATAACCGATAAATAAATGTTAAAAAAAATAAAAATCAAAGTTTTCAATAAAAATACTACAGAAAATATAATATTTATGATTTACTTACCACAAACTGTGTTAAGTCAAAAAACACACTATTTGTGCAAAAAGGTTATTTAACGGTTTTTATTGATTGACACACTGACACGACACGACAACACTGACACGACAACACACTGACACGACAACACACTGACACGACAACATCACTGGGTGGCGTATACCCATAGATTGAATATGGTCGCTTATATTTTTCTTAGTATTTTCATCTTAAGATGGCTATGGTGGGGGATCTGTAGTGGGGATAGTAACATTTTTTTCCACATTCAAAGTCATCTCCTCAACGGGACCATTTATAAGGGAAAATCACTTTTATTTCATCACTGGGTATCCCTTATCCAGTACTTTTTCTGAGGGCTTACTGTTATTGACACTCACACTGATATCGACACTGACACTCATAAAAAATGATTTCTCGCTGGAATGTCTGTATTACTGGGGACTGTCGATAACATCGCCACATTAGGCTTCAAAGCGATTAATGCCGTGCGAAGATGTGAGATGTGTGAAGTAGAACGGGAACATGCTATATTACACCGCTTAGCTCTGGTTCAAATAGTTCCGGAAGGGAGACATGATTCTTGAAGATAGAGGACGATCAAGTCGTCCATGGACTCTCGATGCCGAAATTTTAAGAACAGTTGTAGCTGCAGATCCTAGAACAAGCACTAAGACATTTTCAGGGGAATTAGGACTATCCCACACTACCGTTAAGTGCCATTTGCGAAATATAGCAATGATAGAGTTGCAGAAACATCTGTCATGAACTGTCGCCGCAGCAAAACGCCAATACTTTTGTTAGATCCTAGTATTTCGCAGTTTGTATGTTTGGCAACATTTTGTAGAACAGAGAGAGAAAGAGAGAGACATTTTAGCTAGAGAGAGCTGCATTTTAACCTGTTACACCAGTGTGGTGGTGGATTTTCAAATAAAAAATTTTAAATTAAAAAACTTCCAGTGTGCTTTACGTCAAATGCCTCCTGACAAATACAACATATGTAATTATAATCGTACAAATGGTATAAATAATATATAACCAAACATTCTTATTTGAATCCAATTAAATGAACCAAAATTATGAATAAATGGTTTTCAACAACGTATTTAGTTTCAAAGAGCACTCAGATTAGTTATTTCATAAATTGTAACATTTCGTTGATTAGAAATTCTTACCTGTCAACACGACATACAAAATTCACTATAACCTATCAAATAGCGCACTTAAATTATCAGTAAGACATCAGTTTACTCTTAAAAGACATCGTTTGATAAGAATTAAAAAAAAAATTAGTTACATAGTGGTGTAAATATAGTTATCGAGCAGAAAAACGGAAATATTCTGTTCGCAGTAAAATAAAATTAATATTGCGGCACTTAAATTGAAGGCGATGGGAGATTTAAAGGTTGTATTGTATGAGAAATCGCATTCGAAGCATAGATAAAAATGTTTACGTTAATATAGGAAATATAGGTTAAACAATGCGACAGGTAAAGATGGCGGTATGTTTTAAATTATTCGCTCCGATTTAAGGATTATCAATAAATGTACGTTCTATAATTTTGAAATATATGTATTAGGTTACATTTACTAGGCCAATTCAAAAGTTCACAGAGCGACATCTATAGAGCAGTAAAATAATTATATAATGTACTACATTTTGAAGTTTCATCTCCCATAAAAATAAAAATAAAAGTAAAGATAAAAATGTTTACGTCGATTCACTCGTAAAAAAAAAAGAAATCCGAAAACCGAAAAAAAGAATCTTAAAGTGAACGTATCATTGTTATTTTTTAAATAGAAAATATTGAAAATCGTGAAGTGATTAAATTCCTTGTAAAGAGAGGTTTAAAGGCAATGGAAATTTATAATCAAATAGTAAATGTATTAGGGGAGTATGCTCCCTTAAAAACAATGGTTTGTAAGTGGACAGGTGAGTATCAACGCGCTCGTACAAGCCTGGATAATGATCGTCCTTCTGGACGTCAAATAATTGCATCTACTGAACAAATAATTAATTCTATACATTATATGGTTATGGTTGATAGACAATTGACTTTGAGTGAAATTGTTAAGGCCTTGGACATCTCAACTGAACAGATGTTTCATATTTTGAAAAAGGAATTGGGAAAGGAGAAAGCTATGTGCAAGATGGGTGCCGCATTTGTTAAATTCTGATCTAAAACGAGCAAAACATTCTAACCAATATTTGGATCTTTTTCGAAATAATAAAATAGATTTTAAACGTCGTTTTGTAACTATGAGTGAGACTTGGGTTTACCACTATGATCCTGAACTTCAACAGCAAACCGCAGAGTGGACTGAGTCCGGTTGTTCAATTCCAAAAGAGCCAAAGTGGTCAAAATCGACCAAAAAGGTTATGGCATCAATTTTTTGGGATGCAAAAGGCATTTTGTTAATTGATTACCTTCAAACTGATAAAACAATAACAGGGTAGTATTACTTAAACCTTTTGGATCAATTGGATGTAAAAATTTGTGACAAAAAACCTGGTTTAGCGAAGAAAAAAATAAATTTTTATCATGACAATGCAGCGGCTCACAGAGGTGTTCTTGCAATGGCCAAATTGAAGGAGTTACATTACAAATTGTTGGAGCATCCACCATATTCACTAGATCTGGCCCCCTCTGACTTTCATCTGTTCCGAAACCTCAAAAAATCCCACGTGGCAAGCGTTTTTTAGTATTGAGTATTTTAGTTTATTAGTAGATGAGTATTTTGAAGGATTTCCAGAAAATCACTTCAGAAATGGAGTAAATGAATTGGAGAACTGCTGGAAAAAATGTATTGAGCTTAAGGGCGAAAATACAGAAGAATAAAATTCATTTTTTCAATTATAAGCTTGTTTTATCATTTCCGCTCCGCGGCCTTTTCAATTAGCCTAGTATTTGATTCTTTTTTTGCAATGTTAGTGTTTGTCCGGTAGCTGAACTATTCATCTTCTGTAGAATATCGGAGATTGTAGAATATCTTGGACTTGTGCGGTAATGAAAAAGCGTTCATTCTGTTTTAAAAACATTTACAGTTACATTTGAGTAAAATTAACATTTAAAAAAAAAACTCATCTCTAGACTGTTGTGTTCAGCACATTGTGTCAATTCAGCAAGAAAAGATACACAATTGGAAGACGATCCCCACTTTGGGGAAAATAATCTATTACGATGAATTGCACTTCTGGCTTAGTGCTCTTAGTAAATAAACGTAACTGCAGCCGCAAATTGCAGATTGCCTGCAGATTTCGGCCAATGAAAATTATCAAATGATTCAGAAATTACCTCTTCATCCTCAGAAAGTCACTAATATGGTTTTTTGGGCTGTGAAGTTATAGGACCTTATTTTTTTTTAAAACGGTTATGAAAATCCCGTTACTCTTAATGGTGAATGCTATAGTAATATGCTAACAGAATATTTTTGGTCTTAGCTGATAAATATGGATATAAACAACGTTTCTTTTCAACAAGATATTGCGATTTGTCACGCATCTCGACAGACAAACGATTTATTGCAAGAAAACTGCTATTTTCCTGAACGCGTTATTTCACGATATAGTAATGTCAACTGGTCACCAAGATAATGCGATCTCACGATTTTGGATTATTTTTTGTAGGGTTACGTTAAAATACTGGTTTACAGAAATAAATCCCAAACAATTCTTGACGTTAAACGAAACATTCCGGCCACCACAGAAAATATACCACGCGATATGTGTGAAGAGTAATCGAAAATTGGGTCCCGAGCATTCCACTAGGCGAAGCCGAGGGGGGCAGTTGAAATTCTTTTCAAAACATAATGTTTCAAGATAAAATAAAAATTACCGGATTATCACTTGTAGTTATCATTGTCTCATTTTAAAGCTTTGACACCTATTGGACAGCAATTTATTAGGCATCAATTTGGTTCTTTTTTTTTGCATTTATGCAAGGTGGGTCTCACGGAAAACAGGACAATTTAAAAATAGCTATTTCTAATAGCGCCATCTTTTAACAGAGTTAAGTCTTGGAAAGGCGCATTCTTCACTGACGTTTTGACAAAATTTCATCACATTTAGATCATTAGAAGCCAAGTTATCGCTCTTAAAGGGTCAGTATGTTAATACCCTCGGTGGAAAAATTAACATCGTACAAAGAGCGAATATTATGTTTTGTTTTAAACTTGGTAAAACATTCACCGAAACGTTCCAATTAATGAAACAAGTGTATGGGAGGATTGTTTATCCTGTGGTAGAGTCCACGAGTGGTTTAGACGATTCAAAGAAGGTCGTGAGGACATCAAGAACGACGAACATCGTGGTCCGAAAAAAACCGTGGTTACTCAAAGTAACATTGAAATTGTGCGTGAATTTATAAAAAATCAGTCAAAATCTTCTTTGCGATACATGGAAATGGAACTGAACATGTCCAAAGATTCAATTCATCGCATTTTGACCGATCATTTTGGACTTGGAAAAGTTTGTGCACGCTTTGTTCCACACAAATTGACTGACGATCAAAAATTGCTCCGAATCCAACATTCTAAGGACTTAATAAAATAATCGAAAAAGGACGAAAGTAGAGTATTGTTACTGGGGATGAGACGTGGTGTTTTCAGTTTGATCCAGAAACCAAGCGACAAAATGACGAATGGAAACACCCGAGCGAGAAATCCGAAGAAATGCCGTCTCAAGAAGTCAAAAATCCAAACAAAGTTGATTTGTTTCTACGATTCGAAGGGAATTGTGCATAAGGAGTTCGTTCCACCTGGTTAAACGATCAATGCTGTGTTTTATCTTGGTGTTATGAAGCGATAATGCGCCATTCCATCGCTCGACGCTCATCACTGATTTTTTTACCAAAAATGGCATTCTAACCATCAGTCATTCCCCATACTCACCTGATTTGACTCTGTGACTTCTACCTCCTCGAGAAACTTCATTTGCCGATAACAGGACACCGTTATGCCGACATTCAAAAGGCGTCGACCGCCATCCTGAAGGACATATCTTGGACTGAGCTCTCAGAAATTAATTCGTCAACGTAATTGACCGTGTAAAACGTCGTATTGACGCCCAAGCAGACTATTTTGAATAAAAATAATGATTTTTGACGAAAAAATAACTATTTATGTTTTTGTTTGAAAAAGCCCTGTTTTCCGTGAGACGCACCTTGTATGTTTGTCACTTTGATCAATGACCTGGACTTGATCCCTTTTTCTGCTAGATGCAATATTCCTCTTCTGAGAATATCGTAAAATATCTGGTACTTTTGTTGTTATGCGATAGTATATAGCATAAAGTGTTTTGAAAACATTTACAATTAAATAAAAATACAATATATATATATATATATATATATATATATATATATATATATATATATATATATATATATATATATATATATATATATATATATATATATAGTAAAATCACTATATTTAACCCACCCTATATAAAACGTCAAATCGAAAAATAAATATAATTATTAACCAGCAAGACATCGCTAAAAAATTAAAGGGTTGTTCGAGAGTTCTTAGAGTGACAGAAATTACACAAATATGACTAAATGATATTGATGCAAGATGGGGAAATACGCTATTCTTTATAACTATCAAAAGAAACAATACATTTTTTTCTATAATATGTTTAATTCGTCTTTAAAGTTTGTGTTAATTAATTTTTGAGAACTATGTCAAGCTAATGGGCATCAAAAAACCATAGCCATAACTTTTCCTGCAGGTAGAACCGGTTTTGCTTTCTTTGGGGCACTTTTAACTACTCCCTCCCACTGTTTGGACTGCTCCTTCATTTCCGTATTCACCATTGACTGTAACTCTATTTCCTCTGTCGTCTTCAAAAAAATATGATCCAATGATGTTTTGAACATGAAGACCAGACCATACTGTAACTTTAACTGGATGTAATGGCTTTTAATAAGTGTAGCGAGGATTCTCTCTTGCCCAGAACCGACTATTCTGTTTATACACTTGAGCACGTAGATAATTATATCTAAGGTCAATAAATGTTCAATTTTATGAAAGTTATTTATGATGACATTTCAGTTTTTTAATCGCTTATTATTGTCTGTAGGCAACAGGTTGTGAACAATTTGAATCTTGTAGGAAAATATATGCCAGTCACTTCCTAAAATGCGGCGTAAACTGCGTGGAGAAATTCCCAAATTGTGCACCACTTTGTCAATTGGCATTTCTGCAAACTCCTCCACACTTTGCTCTATACGTGCAATATTTTCAGCGTCTCGCGCTGTTCTTGGTCCTCTGATGCGGGACCTATCCACAACTGTTCCAAATTCTTGAAATTTCTGGAATAAATAATAAATTGTCGTTTTATGAGATGCGGGAGAATTAGGATATTTTCGCCTAACTTGACATTAAGTTGCTGTGATTGAATTAATTTTTTAAATGAAAATTTCAACAATTTTATTGTGTTCTTTTACCGTGTATTTATCCGTAATAAAATTTGCACGTTTTCACTATACAAGAACGAATCCCAAACTGCCACAAATATCATAAAAAAATTGTGCCAAAACAAAATCTAAGCGTAATACTAGCCCCATTTAGTATTTGTAAAGTATGATTCATTAGATGGTACTCCGCGAAGTATTAAACGTGACGTTTTGTGTCTTGCTTGTGGCAATCGAGTAAACATTTTCTCAAAAATTGGTTGAATAAAGTTCAAGCTATTATAAAGTACTTTGTTTTGAAGAGTGTAACACCGATGAACATACAAAAAGAGTTAAATTCACTTTTAAAGGATTCTTTCTCTTCCTTTTCGATGCTAAAAAAGTGGGCTGATGTATTTAAATTTACTCGTACATTTATTGCATTAATTGATAGCTGTTCGAAGTTATGTGAACTTGCTGACATTATAAATATCTTTATTGACTATGCCCACTACATTTTTCACTATGTTTTGTTTGTTATGATCTTTGTTGCGTTCATTTGAGCTTCTTTGGCGTTTTATAGCAATAGATGAAACATAGATTCAATATTACACTGCAGTGACGAAACAACAGTCCAAACAGTAAGCGCACATACATCTGTACATAGGTGTCGGGTTATTGCTACAAAACTCAATAACCTACGATTTGCAGTGTCAGCAAATTTGAAGAAATGATTTGCTGAACCTGGGGACCTGAGGCAACTGCATATTTTATAAGGTTGAAATACCGTTGCTTTCAATGTATTGAATTGCAAGGTGATATGTTGAAAATTTAAAACAATATATAAAACACATTTTTTCTTTGTCAGGCCAAGAACTTTTTAAACAACCGTCGTAGATCCCTCTGACGGTGGTATACGAGAAACGTATAGATAAAGTACGGAAAATGAGGCCCGAGAGAAAAAGTGTCAAGGAAAAACAGTTGAGAGAGTGACGAGAGAACACATTAGAAAGAAAAAACACATTAGAAAGGGTTTTGAAAAGGAAGGTACATGTTGGTGTTAGTTACATGTACATGTAAAAAATCGTAACATGGACAGTTGGAATCCTAGCTATAATTTCTAGCCCATAATTATCAATCAGGATTTCTTTTTCACACAGCCACTGAAACCTTACGAGAAAAACATTTCTCCAAATGTGGGTGTGAGTCTTCTAATTAGAGCTTTCCCTGCATACCCCTTTCCTATTGGCCAAATCTGATTTAATCTCTTCCAGTCACGTTATTTACATAGAGGATGTAAAAGAACGCTTTTGAATATTTTTTCAAGTGTAACTGATTTTCAAAATGAAAAAATATATTGGTTTCAAAACTATCTGTAATAAATGTGGTTTTGATATGTATAAGAAGTAGTTTTTTGTATAGTTTTGTAATGCATTTTTTGATGTCTTTAAGAAGACGAAAATATGATTATTAAATTACGAACGATTATACCGAAAAGATGGAGTGCTTTTTACAGTGCAGAGATCTCAAACTCTCTTCAATGCAGTATGTTGGGCTATAAAGTAAAGAACGACAAACATATGGGAAAACCAGAACCAGCAGCTATTTCGGAAAAAAATTACACAATATGATAATAGACAGCAACCAATGCACCTATCAATGATGATAAAACCAGATGTAATAATTCAGAAATTATGGTAATGGCAAAAAGATGAGCGCCTCAACATAAACCAAAGTGAATACACAACGTTTGACGAAAAAAAATAAGAAAGATTTTTTTGTTTGAAATATAGAATTATTAAAAGTTACTAGCTAGAAGGATATTCTAGTGGACAGTCTAGTGCATTCAATATTGCCTGTCGGAAATTCTTCAAGGCCAAAGAATAATGGACATAATACTCCATTCTGATACCGTCCTTTCCATACTGTCACCATATTTGAATTTTTTTTAAGAGAAAATAGTATACGAGTTATCGAACGCCCACTATAATTAATTTATCTTGCAATATAATATTTATTTATCATTTAAAATATTGTTTCACTTAAAAATGTTGAAATTATTGCCATTTTAATTCAGAAATGGTCGACAACAGAGATATAACGAGTAGCGATACTTTCCATCTATGGTTTTTAAAAATGTATCGATACAGCAAAGGGGCTACTCTACATTTTTCAGGAGTACTCACATAACTTTTCGCAATATGTATATAGTGTTTGTGTGAATATTTAAATAATACAAAATGACATTGACATAAAGAAACTTCGTTTTGTGCGTGAATTGATATAGGTTTTTAAACATTGTGCCTTATTACGAGGGTGCCTGAAAAAGTTCTCTATTTGACAAAGAAACATAAGATTTTTAAGATTCTTAATTTTCAATGTAGTCACCATACAATTGAATACATTTGGATCAATGAATTTCCAACTACCTCCGTATACAATATCGGCTCGTGGGTTTGTAAAGTGCGAAGGCGTAGAAGAAAATAATACTGCTGAACAATTTTTTTTGCTTTCCCCTTCCTCCTTTTTTATTTTTCGTGCTATTGAAACCCTATACAGGAGGTGAACCAGAAAAATGAGTTAAAGGAAAGAAACTGAACGGAAATAAAATTAGGTGTTTTGCTCTGAAAAATTCTTTACTGTGATAAATGCTGGAGGGTCGACGCCCTCCCTTACCTTCAGTATTATTCAAACGATGCGTCCAACTTTACAAAATAAGTGGTTATCTCCGCTTTGACCTTATCTTTTTAATGAATCAAATTTAGTGAATTTTCGCACAACAAGCCATTTTTGGATGTTTGAAAAGAGAAAGTAATCGCTGGGAGACAAATCCGGGGAATGCGCCGCATATGGAAATTCTTCGAAACGAATGTCCTGTAAATTTGCAGCAATAATCCGAGACATGTGTGCAGGCGCATTATCGTTGTGAAAGAGCACTTTCTTCTAGATATGGGTGTTTAGCCCGAATACCACCTTTCAATTGATCCAATAGTGAAACGTAGTACTTCCGGATGGTCCTGTCTTTTGCCATGTAGTCTAAGAGCATGACACTACAGGAATCTCAACAAACTGTAAGAATGACTTTTCGTTTCCAATGGCTCACTTTCATTTGCTGCCACCCACTGTTTGGATTGATCCTACATCTTTGCAACCAAGCCAAGCCAATCCAAACCGGTACCCATTGAGCGGAAAACTTTTTTTTTGTATGCCCGTTGAGGTTGAATCCAATAAAACAAATTACTTTACAACATCCTGAGCTTCAAGTTTATCCATTCTTTAGAAAATGTTAAAAACTTGTTTGCTTTACTCGATCGCCACAAAAAAGCACCAAATGAACTCGACTGAAACTTCGCAGCATACCATCTAAAGGTTCCAATGGAAAAATGGATAGATTTCGTATTTAGATTTCATATTCTTGATAACGCTTTTTGATCATACATTCTAAATCATAGAAGTCTTGACCTAGAGCGAGTTGGTCATCAACAAAGTTTAGTGAGAAGAGAGCCTCGTTTGAAATGGGTATACCCATTCCGCTACAATGGATTTTCCACTTCCGCAGTGCAATCTTTATATATAAGTCGATTTGTTTGAGTTTTTTTGTGATGTTTACAAATGGTTGACAATCTTTTTATCCAGAAGATTATCAATATGAACTGAAGTCTAAATATATTAAGAAACAGTACGAATAATTATTACCTCCATTAGGTATTAGATTATAATAACTATCTCCTTATAAAAATGTTTGAGATTTGACTTCGTACAGTTAATGTATCAAACAAATGTTTCCTAGCTATAATAAAAACAAAACTAAAATTAAAAAATTACTTGAAGTAAAGGAAAGATGATTAAAAACTTGAGCAAGAAAAATATTTCTCTTGACAGGATATTCGAAAAATTAAATAATAATGGGTTTGCTGTAAAATCGCGTGATTCTACGAAAAGAAAAACATTAATTTTTCTTTTTCGAGGGTTCTCATCAGGTTCGTCCCTTCATTACGAATAGTATTTTATAAGGCCGAGAAATTAATGACTTTAATTAAGGGAAGGGTTGATATAAAACAGCCTCTACAGTAATAAGAGAGGAAAGTTAACAATCTCAACAACTTTTTTGTAATTATGTTTGTTTTTTAATTTGAAGCCACTTAACTATGGGGGATTTTAGGTAATGATATTGTTTGTAATTTTATATCAAGCGTACAAAAATATTATAAAAATGAGAAGTATACCAAGGTAGATTTCGACACTGTGTTCAAATTTGATAATATGATTTGTGGAATAATTAGTATAATTTATATTTAATTCAACTCTAAAATAATAAAACAAAAATTCTACCGGAGAACTGAATTGGCTTATACTATTGTATATTGACATAATTAAATTAAACCTTCTGTGTCAGTTAATAATAATAAAGCAAATAATTATACAATATGTACAAAAGAATTAGGCACCCTTAGAAAAACCTACCATTATAAAAACGATCGAAATTCGGGCCAAATATTTATCCTCATCGTTTACAAAGGGGATTAAAATGAGGGTTTTATGACTTATTAAACGGGTATTTTTATTACCTCTCTGAGTGCTTCTTTAATGCAAAACTTAGTTATTTAGTTATTAGTGAATCATTATGCAAAAATGCTTAAAACACGTGAATTGACTGTGCTGGAACGTAGCCAGATCGTCGTAGTCGATCTTCGTAAGCAGTAAGCAAGCGTAAGCAGTCGATCTTCGTTTGCAAGACGTAATTGCAAAATAAAAAATGAAATGTTCGAAATGTGCTGTGCAAACCACCTTAAAGTGGTATAAGGAGACGGGGTTCTACGAAAATAAATCTAAAACAGAATGAAAACAGCGTACAAGTAGAAAAACCGATCGATATTTAGAGCGACCCGCTTTACAAGATCGACGGAAATCATCTCGGGATTTAAGTTGCGCTTTATTCGTTCAACAGGGAATTTCACTTTCCGCTAGCACAGCAAGAAGACGTCTCAAGGAAGCTGATTAACATGGGAGAGTAGCCAGATGAAAGCTTTACCTGACGGAGACGCACAAGAAAAACCGTGGCCAAAAAATATACCCATTGGACAATTGAAGATTGGTCTAAAGTAATTTTTACCGACGAGTCAAATATAAAGGTACGTTCTTTTCTTTTTTTGTAGATACCACAAAATTAAATCACTCTGGGTGGGGTGGATAAGTGAAAACTAATTTCTGTTTTTTTTTTACATTTTGGCAGATTTTTGGGCGATCTGTGGCTCAGTACGTCAGGTGAAGGCGCGGCGAAGCATTTAACACGGAGTACTTTACACCTACCCTCCAATATATGGGTGGAAGAATCATGGTTTGGGTATGACATGTCAGCAGGGGCGAGGGAACTTTTTTGTACGAGGGGCGCATGAATTGCCGGCGTTATGTCGCAATGCTCGAAGAAGTCTTGGAACCGTCCATATCTCAACTTTGCGATGACAGCTTGAAGGAGTGATGTTCAGCATGATAACGCGCCTTGTCCTCGGGCTCAAGCAACAATGCGTTGGTTCGAAAATCTTTGGCACATTGTAAAGTGAAATGTGGCCAAATATCACTGTCATGGAAAACCCCAACTTCAACAAAAAATATTCGAGGAATGGAACTATTTCTCCTGATTTATGTCACGGGTTAGTGTCGCTGATACCTAAACGTTTAAAAGCGGTTATTAAAGCTCATAGTGGATCAATAAAATATTAAATTTATTGTCAATAAATGATATTAAGTAATATACTTATGAAGTATATTACTTGCCTTGTTACTATTTTTCTTAAAATTTGGGCATGTCTAATAAATATACACATAACTGTAGATTATATTAATACTCATTACAACAAATCAGAATCGAAGCAGCGAAAATAGCGAAATTCTGTTGTAAGAAAGGATTTGTTATCAATTATGTGAAAGGAATTTTATTATAAACTTACATTCGTATTAAAAACAATAACGAAGTGTTGCTATAATCTCTTATCTATTCTAAATCTCTTATTGCTGCATCGATTGGAATTTAAAACATTTTATTTGTTGATTTTTATTATACTCACGTCAGCGCATTAGTTATAATTTAGTGACTTTAAAATGTGTATACGGAAGAAATTGCAATAATATTTAGATGACTTAAAGAAAAGCATCGTCCACAGATCTGTATGTATTATTATGTCTTCAACCTAATTCTCTGGCATTTTTGACTACCTTTGACATTTATTTATGAAAAAATAATACAAACTTAATCTTCTACGTAACCTCCCTCACTTTCGCCATCTTTCAGGCTACTGTCAAATCCCAAATCTAAAAAAAACTTGGTGGTTTTGAATTAATAAAGTCATTTGGGCATTTTTTGACTTCCTCAAGAGATCAATTCTTCTATTGAAATCTTCGTTGTAAATACTAAACTCAAAAAGGTTTACCACTAAACACCAAATCACTTTTTTAAGTTCCCGATGCACGTTTCGCTAACCACGTTAACATCATCAGGAGATTAATTTAATCCCAATTTGATACTTTGAAGATTTAATTTGATAATTTAAGATTGATTTAATCTAATTAAATTATCTCCTGATGATGCTAACACGGTTAGCGAAACGTGCGTCGAGAACTTTAAAAAATAATTTGGTGTTTAGTGGCAAATCTCTTTGAGTTTAAAGTTCCTCAAGAGAGGTAAAGTAAATCAACCAGGTGATGTAGGGATCGGAAGTATGGGCAATGAGGGATGTATGGGTGAACGGACCGTTGCGCTTATACCGAAATACCGCACACACCCAGATATCCAAGTACAAGAATTGTGTAATACCTTGTTTTTATATTACTTTTACTACTTCGAAATTATGCCCTGCACATGCACGCACTTCTAAAATGGCCCGCCCGCCCGCGCAGCTCACCCTAACCGCTAACCCATTCGAGACGGGTCATTTGTCCCGAGCGCGCTTGGGCAGGGTCGTACTAGCTATGCACTTTGGTAATAAAAACGAAGGGACGAAACGAAGAGTTTCATTATTAATTACTTTTGTTACGAAAACAAGTACTACGATTTCTTCTCTGACCCACTGTTAAATACTACGATTTCTTCTCTCATCTGTTCTCTACTGTTTCATCTGGTGAAACAGAAAAAGAGCAGATTGTACAATGAAACATATTTAAAATATGGATTAATTGCCTTGGATGACAAGCCGCAATGTGTTGTTTATTATCAAGTTTTGTTCGTGGAAAGTATGAAGCCTTCAAAACTAGTCCGGCATCCGGCACCTATCTTTACAAAAAACAGCGTAAATCACTCGTCTTGAAAAATCAACAAATTGTTATCAACAAATCAAGCTGTAATGAGACCGCGGCACTTAAAGCATCCAATTTCCTAGCATTAAGAATGGCCAGGGAGTCTAAACCCCACACGATTGTGAAAAAGCTCAAGAATTTTTAACTCAATAAGGTTTGGCTTGCCCGACGATGTTAATACGGAAGCCTAGACACGGAAGTAATGGAAGTTTTGAAAACATTGATTCCCTACGTTAATCGAACAAAATCAACCGTCGCATTATATTATTATTTCAAACACCTTTGGCTATTACTTTATTTAAGTTTATTTTATTATGATTTTATTATAATTTGGTTTTTAACACTTGTTTTTAAATAAAAAACAATTTACTAAAAGGGTTTTTCGAATACGGATCTTATTTTTTGAACATATTGCAAGCCCCCGTATTCCTGTACGCGACCTCTAGGTAGAGAAACGATGTTACAGAGGACACTTTTCGTCATAGGTTACAATCTTATGTGGAAAGTTGACACAAGAACATCAAAGCGTCTACTCTTATTTCCACATGTGAGTTCATCAAAAAATAGTGCCTCAAATGTTGCTTTTTGAAGGATATCGTGCCTGCAACTGTTTTTTCAGGTTATATTTACAGTGGGATCGTATATTATATCTCGAATATGAATATGGTACTTTAAAATAACTATATGTCGAGAAAAAGATCTGATTCGAATATATTCTTGAGTTGATGAAACGTAGGGGCCAAAAATTCAGTTGAGGATCTAATATAGCAAAAATGAATCTAATGAAATTCATTTTTCATTGTGAATGAAAACCAGAGAAAATATGTCATAGGCAATTGCACCCCACACCATAATATCAATAAGCGTATTACAACACCTCCTTACAGAAATCCAAGGGTCGTTCCTCTTTCCTGTACATCTTTTAACTAATGGTCGATGTTTTTTTTTATTTGGATATCCCTTATACCGCTAAAGTGTCGGGAGGTTTATTGTGCTACTTATATTAGGATCACCCATCCAGATATCGACCATGATCGATGTCACTTAACTTTAGTTATCAAGAATTGATGTTCGACGCGCTGTGGCGCGCCCTTGGGACTCATTCATCATTCATACCAATGAAAAATCGCAATTCATCACTAAACACTCCATCACTTCGCACTTCATCACTAAACACTCCATTCTGTATCCCAGCCACACACATATGTGTCAGTATCGGTGCTCAGCTATAAGATCTGGGGGTGGCATCGATAAAAAAAAGCCCAAAAATACTTTACTAAGCAGTTACAATTACAGATAATATAGGGTGATTATTTTATTAATTCTAGAAACAATTTCGGACAAAAGGTCGCCACGGCTACTTCTAACAAAGCGCATTCTGTCAATCCAATTTCCGGCCACTTTTTCAAGCAATTGTGGTCTTATGTCTGGAATTGTACGAGTTATGTTGGCTTTCAAAGCATCAATAGTTGCTAGTTTATTGGCATAGACCAAAGATTTAACATAACCGCAAATAAAATTAAATCACACGACCTTGGTGGCCAATTAACAGATCCGTTCCTCGATATAATTTCCTCACCGAATTGTTCCCTCGTTAAATTGATTGTTGCGTTGGCTGTAGTATATGTGGAGCCATCCTGTTGGAACCACATCTCCAGATCAATACAATTCAATAATTGGTCATCGTTCCGTAACGATCTAAAGATCCAAGTTGATAAATTTGGATCTTCATCAATATTACCAGCAACAGCGATGATATTTTTCTCGCAACGTATAGTTTTTTGTCATGTTTTTGTTTTAACATCGAGCAGCGTGAAATGCGTTGGGAATTTGTCGATAATTTGGCGAATACATCGCTCGATTGGACTATTATGTGTATCACTGATTTTAATAATAAATTTCAACAATTTGCAAACATGTTTAATGTTCCTGATGATTTGCCACACATTTGATGTGCCTTGATGATTTGACAGCGACCCCTATTGGAAGTTCGGCCACTCTTAAAAATCACCCTTTATATAATTATTATAAAATTAAACAATTTTTTGTATATAAAAAACTGCATGGCCTGTGAAACATTCCACATATGTCTGTCAGTCAGTCTAGAAATAAAAATGTTATAGCAAGGTGTGTTAGAAGTTTTTAGTTTCAATTATAATTGATAACAGAAAATGCGATATGAAATTTAATGTCATCTATATATCAGCTGTATGTAATATTGGCGGTAATTTCCTGTACTTTATTTAAAACGACTGTTTAAATATGATATGCGTATGAATAATTGTGAATATATCGTAAAATAAAAATAGTATTGTAAAATCCTTTGTAAACTGACATTTAGGCTAAAACGACATAAAAAAATTTTTTGGACCTCAATAATATCCAATTGAAATATATTTAAAGAGGAGAAATATAAAATATAATATTAGATTGCCGGTTTAGATAGTATCTTGAGATATTAATTTGTTTTTAAAGAAGTAGAATATACGAGTGTCGTTAGAAAAGTTTTCCGACTAGTTTTCAAAGATGGCGCAAGTATGACCTAACTACTATAATATTTGTTAAGTATGATTCGTTAGATGGAGTACTGCGAATTTTCAGATTCCTGCAATATGAGCAACTAGTTTCTATATTTTCTAAAAAATGGATAACATTACGGTTCGTGTAATAAAGTAAAATACATAGAATTTAAAGGTGGTCGTACATCCATTGAACTAAAATCCATGACTAAAAACTACTACTACCTACAAAATAATCACAAAAATTCATATTGTCGTATTAAATTAGCGGTGAGATACGTGAGCTTGCTGATATTGTAAATATCTTTATATACCATGTCCACTACATTTTATCATTGCCCATTACATTTTCGCTCGATGGGTACCGCGTTTAACAGTTGTCCAAAGTAAAAGTCGCTCAAGAGTATTAGACTAATTTTTCATCAGCAGATAAAACACGGATTTAGAAACGAAAGAGCTATCGAAACAGTGGACGGGAGAAGATGAAAGTGCGCCAAACGAACGAAGCAAAAACGGTCCCATCTGCAAGAAAAGTCATACCTACGGTTTTCTGGGAGTCTCGAGGTGTGGTGCTTATACACTACCTGGAAAAAGGCAGGAGCCATTACTCAAGCATTAGGCATGGCACTTTATTACTAGACTAACTGAAGGGTACTATTCAAACTAAACATCCACCTAAGCCCAGAAGAATAGAAGTATCCAAGTCCTTTCACTACCGTAATGCTGCTACATGCATATTTTGGGTTTTTAGTGAAATGCCTCCATGGTTTATGCTTTGAGGTGTTCCTACATGTATCGCATTCGCTGGATTTTGATAGCAGACCGGTCTGCGGCCCTTTATCGAATGCTTGGGCTATATTAAAAATGCCATAATATTTGCCACTCTCTAAACCTGCAATGATCCAGCTAGAAACTCTTTTAATGACATGTTTACCTAAATGGACCAATGCTAAATAAAGAAAAATAGATCGTGGGATATGCAGATGACCTAAACGTAATAACACGATCGAAAAAATTATCAAAACAGACACCGATCCAAGAATGAGCAAGAACAAAATAATCGGTGATGACATTATTGAAGTTGCCAAGGAATTTACGTATTTAGGAACCAAATTTGACGAAAATCACAGCAGATATCAGAAATCGTATTGTGAAGGGTAACAAAGTTACTTATTCCCTTCATTCTATCCTAAGATCTGAACTTATTCAAAGGAACACGAAAGTTGAGATGTATAAAATACTCATTTGTCAGGTGGTCATTTATGACTGCGAGAGCAAGTCCCTCATAAAGAAAACAAAACAGGCGCTTACAGTATTTGTAAGACGAGTCCTCAGAAGAATTTTTGGTGCTGTGAATGATAATGGAATTTGGAGGATCAGGAATAGCTTCAAGGATCTGGTTAATGTAGTCTATGTCATGGTTCAGAGACTCAGATGGACGGGACACGTAGTGAAAATGCCAGAAAGCTGATTACCAAGGAAAATCATGGAAAGGCGAATAGGGGGTAACCGAAAAAATGGTAGACAAAAGACGCGATGGTAGAACAATGTAAGAGATGCTGAAGAACTACTGAACATCCAAAAAGTGGCAAGGAGCTGCTGGAGGTCGATCCGGTTGGAAGCGAAGATTAAATGAGGTCAAGGCTCACCAACGCGCTGTAGCACCCTAGGAAGAAGAAGAAGAAGAAGAAGCGGAAGAAATGTTTACCTCAAACTCTGAACTGGTTATTAAGTATAATATTCTTCTATTGTATGATATGTTTTAATCAGGCTTCAGTTAGATAGATGAGTTAGATTTTCAAATAACTTGTATAATCCATGCAATTTTAATAATCCTCTTCAAAAGTGGAAATTATTAAAAACTAAATATTATTTATAAATATTATTAAACAAATATTAATAATAAATATTATTCAATAAAAGAATAATCATTAAGTAGTTCTTTTATACGAGAAATAATATCGCTTTAACTGACAAATTGCGTGATAGTATTAAAAGAAACCTTTCTTTTTTCATTCCTATTAACTCGCTTCAATTTCATCCCTTTATTATGAATAGTCTGTTAAAAGGACAAGAAATTAATGAGTTTAATTAAAGCGAGGGTTGATATAAAAAACAGTGTGATAATGAGAGAGAAAGGTCAACAATGCTTTTCTAATAATGTGTGTGTGGTTTTTTTAACTCGGGTCTTTTTAATTGTGGAGTATTTGGCTAATGACACCATTTGTATTTTTATGTTGAACAAAATACTATCTGAAATACGAAGTCAAAGCGAAATGTGAAGGGGGTTTTATTTTTAGTTGATAAAAATTCTGGAATAATTAGTGAAGTGTTGTATAATTCAACGCCCTCTCAGAGCAGGGTATTATTATTTTGATACCTATATTAAAGTGGGATTTCTAAGTGCTTGAAAATCCGTATACAAAATTTTCAACAGGTTTGAATATTTAAATAATCTTCATGGTGTTTTGATATAAATAAAATTGATAGAGTGTATCAATTTATAACTTTAGTTCATATTTATATTCATTATTACAAACTAAAGCTAAAAATTTGAATTACACATGAAATGCAATGCCGTCAATCTACTGGTATGCAAAAGATATCTTATGCTTTGCTTAAAGTGAAAAAGTTAACATAATACTTAAAGATTGTATGAGATTTATGAGTACCAGTTTTGGGTTGTCTTAGACAAATAGCATGTTAAACTTCTTACTGTATAAAATCTACATCAGGATATATGGTCATTACCAAAAGATTTAAATATCGATGTAGAATATGGCGATGAAGGCATCATTCGCATAATTTATAGGAGAATCAGAGATATGCCCCAAGATTCGTATGAAATTACACGGAGTCGATTTGCAAAAAGTCATGTACACAACAAAAGACAACAATCAAACAACAAAACTAAGTACATCCTTTATTAGAAAGAAGACATTCGTAGAAGGGTAGCAGTAGAACATCTTATAGACAGAATTACAAAAGAACGTGAAGATAATACGATATATAAGATCGGATAATTCGGCATTTTTTACCCCTTTGATCCAGAGTCGTCAAAAATATTGTCTGAGTTTTTCGTGTGTTAGCCTTCATTCTCCAAGAGGGAAGCCACATAAAATCTTTAGAATTTGTTCTTTGAAACCTCGATATTACTATCCTAAATGCTTCGATGTAGTCGTTTCCACCAGTATCATTATTCAGTCATTATTTCTGTTGCAAAAGGTATGCCTCGTCCAGAAGTTTCCATCGGTATCTATTCTACGTGGTTGATATCTAGTTGATCTCAATTATTTTGAGGTTCGTCGTGTATAGGGCCTTGTCTGTTATTGGTCTTGGTTCTAATATTTTCTTGGTCCACGTTCCATCGGTCTATCTTGCAAGATGCCCTACTCTGTTCATATTACGTTTGTAAAGTGTATTATTGAATGAAGTATTCAATTCTCAATTACGAATAGTTTCACCCCCCTAGCAATACTGCCAGGGGATGAAACTGTATGTAATCGAATAGAAAAAAATAGGGTTATCAGTTTTTCAAAAATAATAGCGAAGTAATCGGCCGTGAAATGGTAATATTAAAAATTCCTTCATCTCTTACACATATTTTAACAGAAAAATCAAAATATCCCTAAGTTTAAATCCCTAATAAATTAAAAACAGTGGTCAAGTGTGCTAAAGGAGGGTGAGGCATCTCTTTCCCCCATTTACATTAGAAATGTATTACCATTTGTCCATTCAGTTGAATATCCTTATGTACTAGTACATTATAGTTGAGGGGTTGGTTTCATATACATTTTATGATGGTCGATCAACAAGTTCAAGAAAAATCATTACTAGCGCCATGCCATGTCATTGCATAGACCATCTCCGCCACGATCTAAAACAAAAAAATATCAAAAATATCTGTTCTTATGTAAATAAAGAATCACTGGGTAAAAATCAAACTGAGACAACTTTCTCAGTGATTCTTTTTATTTAACAAATTTACCTAACGAACAAAATATTTAAAATTATAAAAAATTTCTAATATAAGTACAAATTTTTAACGTTAACGTTTCGGGAAGTCCCCTCCCGTTTTCACAACGAATCTAAAAAATAAATTATTTTAATTTCTATATATACTGAAAAGATAGGAAGTAAATATATTTTGTGTATATGTCAATAATTATTATTATTTAATTATAATATTTACTTCCTATCTTTTTAGTATATATTCGTTTTGAAAATGGCAGGAGAAGACCTCCCGAAACGTTAACGTTAAAAAAGTTTGTATTTATTTTAGAAAATTTTTATAACTTTTAAAATTTTGTCCGTTAGGCAAATTTCTTACATAAAAAGAATCACTGGGAAATCTGTCTACGTTTGGTTTTTTGTTTTTTACCCATTTCTTTATTTACATAAGAACAGATATTTGGGATATTTTTTTGAGTTTTAGATTGTGGTGAAAAACCCCCCAAAAAAAAAGAAAAAATATGAACACGCCACAATCATTCAGACAATAATTAAATATAATATTTCAATACCAGGCCAATTGAAGGTTCCTATCGCGGCTAAACTTCCACATCCTGATAAAAAGAAGATGGTCTTTTACAACTATAATACTCCGGTACACACATCTAGGGTTGTTGCGGCAAATGCGCCGTATTCGCTAGACTTGACTCCCAGCGATTACTTCATTTTCTTATACCTAAAATAATGACCCACTGAACCAAGATTCATTTCAAATGATGGGGTCAAAGCTGACGTAACCGCTAATTTTGCAAAATAAGACATATCGCATTATACTGAGCGTATTAAAAAGTTGAAATGTCGTTGGTCTAAAGGTATTGAATTGCAAAGTAAAAAAATATTGTTTTTTCTTTGTTAAACAGCAAACTCTTCGAATAACCCTCGCATACTCCTTATAAACCAAATTAAGGCATGTACCAGAGGTTATCGGATTTTGATGCTTCTTACTAAATAAATGTAATCTAAACAATATTTTACCTTACATTATCTCTTTAATCAAACAAAATAAAATAGAATCAACTTATATCACTTAGACAATAACATTGGGAGCTTTTAGTATTAAATACGAGGGTGAATCAAATATAAACCGGAATTTACATAATTACATCTAATAATACAAAAAAACTATTGATCATTTTTCGACATAGTCTCCTCCATGCTCTATACATTTTTCCCAGCGGTTTGGAAGCTTGTGAATTTCTTGCTCGTAGAAACAGCCAATTGCGCACAAAATCTTCGACATATTGATCGTTGTCGAATCGTACGCCTCCAAGTGCATCTTTCAAGGGCGTAAACAAAAAATAACCACAGGGTAATAAATCTGGTCTGTATAGAGAGTGTTCAAGGGTTTTCCAATGCATATTCTTCAATTTTTCCTTCATCAAAACCGCTGTGTGTGGTCTGGCGTTGTTATGGAGAAGCAATAGGACGTCTCTGATGGGGACACCACGTTTTTTGTGGTAGTCCGAAGGCACTAAGTCCGGTGGATACGACGGGTGGGGTAGGACGTCCCATTTAACGTTTTGCAAATAATTTTTTATACATTTTGCAATATGGGGCTGAACATTGCCATGTTGAAAAATTACTTATTGTGTCTATGGCTGTATTCTGATCGTTTTTCCTTCAATGCTCGGTTTAATTTTATCAATTGTTGTCAGTATCGATCGCCAGTCATTGTTTCGCCAGGTTTCAGTCCTTACACAGCTCCCCTACTATAGCACTAAATACTAAGCCATTTTTTCATACATATTGGGCACTGGTTGTGATGTTGAAGGCTGGCCTGGGTCTGCGTTGGGTTGCCAAAATAGATCCACTTTTCATCATCTGTCACAACATCTGTTGCAACTCGAAGCAAAATTTCAGAAGTGGTTTTTCGCCTTTCATTGTATCTTTCCTTCAATTCATATGAAACCCATTTTCCTTCCTTCTGGATTTTTCCCAATGCGTGTACACATTCGGAAATAGTGGATTGGGCAACACTCAATGTTTCTGCCAATTGTTTCAACATATGAGTTGAGTCTTCATCCAATAATATTTGTAAATCTGCATCGTCAAATTTTTCAGCTGTCCTGGACGCTCCTGGTCTTTTATATCAAAATAACCACTTTTAAATCATTTTAACCACAATTCACAAGTTTTTTGGGTTAGGGCACTATAAGCCCTATAAGCTTCACTCAACAATCGGTATCTTTCAACAGCCGTCTTCTTCAAATGAAAGAAGGCTATTAAACTTCCTTGCAAAACATCTTTTTCTTATACATTATGCGACATATTGAAAACTCTGAAAAACTATGTGTTTTTCACAATGGCTTTTGATGGCATATACTAACCCGCTAAAACACCATAGACGTCATTAGTCTATACCAACAAATGTATTAGTAACGCCATCTCTTAGCAAAATCGATATTATTAACCGAAACACCTATTAATATTCCAAAAACGTTAAATTTCATCGACAAGAATGTGCAACATTCATTTTTATAGAATTTACTGGCGATATTTGTTATTTTGATCGTTAATTATGGATAATGTTTAACTTACGTCACCTTTCTCATACCTTACTTATATCTACTTCATATCAGTTTTTAAAATTCTAGTACACCTTTAAAATTCACATAAAATACAATATTTTAGAGTGAAACAAATTGTTTACAAAATAATTTTCACCATTAATTTAAAATACGACATTGAATTGGTAAATAGTTCTCTTAATTTATAGAATAATGAAATATAATTTATCTTTATACAAGGTGCGTCTCACGGAAAACAGGACTTTAGAAAAAACACAAATATTTATTTTTTCGACTAAAATCATTATTTTTATTCAAAATAGTCTCCTTGCGCATCAATAAAACGTTTTGCATAGTCAATTAGGTTGACGAATTAACTTTTGAGCTCGGTCAAAGATATGTCCAGAATGACGGTCGACGACTTTTGAATGACTTTAGAGTCGGCGTAACGTTGTCCTTTCATTGGCACATGAAGTTTTTCCAATGATTGATTGAAAAATCAGTGACGATCGTCAAACGATGAGACGCCGCATTATCGTGCAACAAGCGACATTGTGGACGCACACGACGAATACGCCACGGCAGAGCCTTCATGACATCAAGATAAAACACAGCATTGATCGTTTGATCAGGTGGAATGAACTCCTTGTGCACAATTCCTTCCGAAGAAACAAATCAATATTGCTTTGATTTTTTACTTCTCGAGACGGCTTTTTTTCGGATTTGGCTCGCTCGGGTGTTTCCATTCGGCACTTTGACGCTTAGTTTCTGGATCATATTGAAAACACCACATACACCATCACTAATAACAATGGTATACTGGAAATTTGCGTCCTTTTTCGACTCTTTAATCAAGTCTTTACACTGTTAGAATTTGTGTGGAACAAAGCATGCACAAACCTTCCAAAGTCCCTAATGATCGGTCAAAATGCGATGAATTGAATTTTTAGACATGTTCAACTCAATTTCCATGTTTTGGTTTTTTTATACATTTTCGCACAATTTCAATATTACTTAAAATAATAAATTCCAAAAAATTTGGAATTTTTCGGACCAGGATGTCCGTTACCCTTAATGTCCTCACAACTTTCTTTGAATCGTTTAAACCACTCGTGCCACGGGATAAACAATCCTCACCATACACTTGTTTCATTAATTGAAATGTTTCGGTGAATGTTTTACTAAGTTTAAAACAAAAATTAAAGGTAGTTACAAAACTTAAAAAATCCAAATGGGAGTGTAAAAAGTGACTTTTTAAAAATATGCGACACCCTTGAGTTTCATAGGATTTCAAGACTTCATTTATGAGGTTTTTAAAATTTTCATCTTACTTGTTGCCCAGAAAGCCTTTCACTACATTTACAAAGCACTTCCAAGCTGCCAATTCATTTTCATTTAATTTTTAATGAAAACAGATATCACCTAGAAGCTTCCTTATTTGAGATTCAATAATTATATATGGCTTTTTTTGCATTACTTAATTGAGGAAATATATCTTTTAGGTACTTGAAACCATTACCTTCTTTGTCCTTGGCTTTGACAAAGTTTTTCATTAGACCAAGCTTTATATGGAGAGGCAGAAGAAGCACCTTTTTTGGGTTAACAACGGGGGTATATTTTTTGTTTGAAGTACCAGGTACAAGAGGAGTTCTATGAGGCCTACCTTTCTTGAAATCCTAGCAATATACCTATCAATTTTAAGGGGGTATTCTAGTCTAGAGGCATGAATTTTAGGTGTTTTTCAAGTTCAATAAAAAAAACGAAACAACAATTTAGCTATCCATTATTTTACCATATATTTATTTATTTTTCAAAAATACAAAAAATATCAAATAAAAAATTTTAAAAAATTACAGCCAGATAAAGTGGCTGATCTCAGAAAAATGACGCGCCCTGCATGGTATGATTCCAAGTCACCCAGTGATCTGAAATAAAAAAAGGTCAATTCTTAATCAGTAAAAATGTTGCTATCGTCCAGACCTTGAAAAAGTAAAAAAAATTGCAAAATGGCAGCTGTTTGAAAAAAAGAACCATTTTTTACCAGTTTTTTTTACTTTTCCGATTTTTTAAAAATAGTAAAAATTGAAATTTTTATTATATTTCTAGTTAGACTTATAAAGGGTTGTATAGAGAAGGTTCACACCGAATTTCAAATAAATCGGTTTTAAATAAATATGGACTATTGCACCAAAGCAATCGATTTGATTGCTGATTGTGAAACTTCTCTATACATCCATCAATAAGCCTAACCAGAAAGATAACAAAAATTTCAATTTTTACTATTTTTAAAAAATTCGGAAAAGTAAAAAAAAACTGGTAAAAAATGGCTCCTTTTTCAAACAGCCCCCATTTTGCGAATTTTTTTTTACTTTTCCGAGGTCTGGACGACCTTTACCGATTAAGAATCGACGTTTTTTTTTTATTTCAGATCACTGGGAGAATTAGAATTATACCATACAGGGTGCGTCATTTTTTTGAGATCACCCACTTTATCAGCCTGTAATTATTTGAATTTTTTAATTTGTTTTTTTTTATATTTTTGAAACATATAAATATCTGGTAAAATAATGGGTAGTCAAATTGTTGTTTGGTTTTTTTTTTCTTGCAGTTAAAAAACATCTAAAATTCATGCCTCTAGACTAGAATACCCCTTAATTCCCACAAATATCGCAACTGTTCATATTTAAAGCGATTTAGTATGGTTGCTAAGTTGTCATAGATTTTATTCCTTGTCACTGAATGGGCTAAAGGAATAGATGGGTTTTTGTTTCCATTGTCAAGCAAGACTGGTTTTAGGATGTATTTCGACTACGTATTGAAATATACCACTCGGAAGGTACATGTTCCGTATTAAGCTAATTCATTAAACCATCAATATTACAACAGACATTTAACGATCCTTTTATTTTATAAAAACTTGGAAATGTTATATTCCGTTTTCTGTAAAATGAAACCCTTTCATTTTTATCTTGATTTTTGTTTTGACAATCCCAGGTCACGTACCAAATCATTTAATTCATTTTAAGTTATTAAGTGAGGTTCACTAATAGTTGTTAGAAATGTTGAGTCAGAACTGGTGTTCTCAGGAAGTTATGGATCAGATCCTGATCAAGAATTAGAATCACCGGGAAGCTTGTTGTGCAGGTTTAACGGTGCACTTGGTACCGGTAGTTTTTGGCTATGAGGAACTGGCCTAAGTGCAGAAATTAAATTTAGATATTGAATTTTGTCCCATTGCTTTTTGAAATCCATTCTGTTTTAGTGATACAAATTGCAATCACTTAAATGGTCAATAGGTCTTTTTCTACACCATAGGAACAGCAAATGGTATAAAATTTACGTTAATTTACTCACACAGTAAACACGAAGAGCCCAAGTATTATCTTAATCTCCAATTTGGCACTTAAAATTTAAAATATAGGCTTTTTGACTTCCTCGGATATAGATCTAGCTTGTGGCTTTAAACTAAATCGTCCGCATATATAACAAAACTTATCCAGTGGATTTTTGCAAAATCAACGACTAGAACCATTTTGTATAAAATCGATTTATACGCTTTAGTGTACTTGAAAATGTGACATTCTAGGCCATTTCTGTGAAACGGTGTTTTAATAATCACCTAAATGAAATTCAAAAAGAACATTATCATCAATGTTACAAAAATCAGGTCGAGCTGTGGTTACAGCAGCAAAATTCTTCTGAGTACTCTTCTTTCAAATATTGCAAGCATCTCAATGTTTTTCGTGAGGGTCCTGCTGGCTGGTAAGTTGTATAAGTTTAGATCTTAGGGCAGATGGTCTCATATACTACTGGTCTTTGTACGCGGTCGTACGCCTGTCTGAAGTCTATGAATATCGGGAATAAATGAATATCAAATTGTATTATTTTCTCCTTTATTTAACATGCACATATGCACATATGATCTATATATTATTGGGCATGCCCACTAATTACCAGCAGTTACCATTGCATTTCTAATCTCTGCATTTAACTTCTTTTGATTGTTTGCTGCAATAACTTGTGATTCAACTTTTTTAAAGGTATGACATATCCTCTATATGTTAGGTTATGTTTGATGCTGCGCCTGGCATATAAATGCAATATTCTAAATATTTATGGTTAAAATAAAGCAACGAAAGTTTTTATATTTTTAATATGTACTTGGAAAAAGTTTCATCATGTTTAGTAACACTTCTCCAGCATAAGAGTTTTAAGGTCCATTAGAGATGCATGATTAAAAATAACCAATGAAGACAATACCCATCGCGTTTCTGTATTTTTAGTAATTGGTTCAAGTGAAAGATTGTTAATTCAACATTTTTATCTAAATATTTTGACATGACTTTTGAATGAGATAGGTGAAACTGGATTTGATAACTTCGGAGAAATCGCTTCGTGACAAGGCAGCAACCAGCACAGCCATCCGGCGAAAATTGTATCATAGTTTGTAGCTGAATAATAGGTTACTGGGATTATTCTTATTTATCTGATTTTCCTCCGGTAGGATTTTTTCTGTCTTATATAAAAGTTGGTTTAAAATAATAGCGTAATATAACGCAGGGGTTCCCAAACGGGGCGCCGTGGAGAGTAACCAGGGCCACCGCGTGGCGTTCCTGTTTCTCTTCTCCGGAAACTAAAATTATTTATATTCGCGGGTACAAACTAATAAATTCAAATCGCAATCAATTCGCGAATTCAACGCGCGATCTGCGTGAATCGCTCGCTGCGTTCACCGGTAGGTATTCCCTCTTGCACACATCGACGCCGACGCCCTCGCTTTCCCTCAGGACCCGCGCTCGAACCGTCCACGAACGTCCTTTTTGGTTAGATTCATTACAAAACACATACACGCGAAAAGAGATTTTGCTTTTTTGCTTTGTTTTGATTGTGCAGCTTTGTATTTTTGTAAAGTGATCAAGCATCGACAAGTGCCGGGGGTGCAAAAAACGGAAATATCGTAAATACGATGATAGTTATTTGGATTTTAGTTTTACTCCAGTAGAAGTAAACAATGAAGAAAGACCGCAGTGTATATTCTGAAAATTCTCTCGCCCGAAAGTATGCTCCCAAGTAAGCTAAAGTGACATCTCGAGATCATTCAACCTACCGTGGTTGAAAAATCTCGCCAATTTTTTCATAGGAAGTTGCTTAATTTTTAAAAGCAATAAAATGTATTCCCTCAACAAACCTCAGGGCCTAGTAACGCTCTGCTAGCACCTTTCAAGGTGGCATACAGAGTGGCAAAGTGCAAAAAAACTTCACACCATCGCAGAAGAGCTTATTCTACTGGCTGCTCTTGACATGGTTAATATTATGGTGGGAGAATCAGCTAATTTCAAATATACCTTTATCTAACAACACTATTAGTCGAAGAATACATCATATACCTGAGGATCTTAATGATCAGATAATAGAGAAAATGAAAGGTAATAATAAATATGCACATCTTATTTGTTATGTACGCTTTTTGTATATAATATTATCGTTGAAGAAACCTTCTGTTCTGCAAAAGTATCATTGACAGCGCAAATACTTGTTTCACATGCTTGACAAATTTATAACAAAAATTGTGCATCGGTATATATACAGATGATGCTCGATCAATGTTTGGCCACTATGGAGGATTACAGGTACTTATTCGCACCAAAGCACCGCATGCTATGTGAACCCATTGCACCATCCATAGAGAAGCACTTGCATCGAAGTCGATGAGTTCTCAATTGAATTTGATATTAGAACGTGTCATAGACGTAGTAAACTACATAAAATCCAGGCCACTGAAAGATTGTTCAACAAACTATGCATAGATATGGGAGCTAAGCACACAACCCTGCAGTTCACGATGACTTTTACGTGAAAACACATTTTCTCGTGAATTCGAATTACGACAAGAAATTCACACTTTTCAAGAGGAAGGTCATGACTCCAGGTCCTTTTCCGAACCGGACTTTTTGCCAAACCTAGCATATTTGCGCGATATATTTCAAAAAGTGAATGCCTTGAATCTATCTCTACAAGGCGATGACAAGCACACCTTGAAACTTTTGGAGAAGATTACGGCATTTAGGAAAAAGGTGCAGTTATGGATAAGAAAAATTAATGAGGATGGCGGTCAAGATTATTTCCCTGAATTACATAAATACGCGACGTCTAATGAATTCGTTTCACAACACTTGCTCCCCCAAAGCCCTCTGAATGGTTTGTAAAATACTTTGCGGAACACGATGTCGAAAAATTCGCGTGGATTGAAGATCCTTTCCGTGCTCAAGCTCCACCAGAATTCATTTCGCAAGAAGAAGAGAGTCTCATTGAACTCTCATACGACAACAGCCTTAAAACAAAATTTGCTTGTTCCGATTTGGTAGAGTTTTGGATAACGGTGAAAAATGAATATCCAAGTCTAAGTTCAAAAGCTTTAAAGATTCTCATTCCCTTTGCAACATCATATCTATGCGAAGCCGGATTTTCAGCTGTAGCTGCAATAAAGAGCAAATATCGCTCAAAAATCTACGTGGAGTAAGAAATGAGAGTAGCAGTATCTAGTGTTAGTCCGCGATTTGAAAAAATGTGTGGGGATCAGCAAGCTCATATGTCGCATTGACTAACTTGCCAATGAAAATGTTCACCATTTGTTGCCGTTTTCATAATTTTCTGTCAATTTATGGTTTTGTGTGTCAATTTTAATAAACACCTATAGAAGGTTCGGAGTTGCTTCGATTCATGTGCCTGATTAGTGTTATTATACACATATTTTGATTAGGGCGCCGTGACAAACTACTAAAACTGTAATTGCGCCGCGAACTGAAAAAGTTTGGGAACCCCTGATATAACGTGTAAATTGTGTGCAATGACGGCAATGAATCTAGCTTTCACCGGCATTGAGACTGGTGGCGTAGTATTCGGTTTTGGATACTGTGTGTATGAAATTTTTCAGGTTTTCATTTGGTTTCTCAAAAAGCCGATACTCGATTGAAGATGAACCTAGCAAAGCTTGATAGCACACCATTACTCGGAATCGTTGTCACTCATTTTAAAACGTTCTAGAAAAAACCGGATCACGAAAAGAATTTCTTCAGGCCACCAAGTGACTTTAAGGAGGACAGATGTACTGAATACGCATTAGATGTTATCACACCTCCCCTCCAAAGGAAAAGCTAACAGTATTGCCAAATCTAGTACTACATTACCAGTTTCATTACTTTAAATACAAAAGTACAACAGAGCGTATATATAAAGGGTGTTACAATAAGAGCGCAAGATGTGAATTTAAATAAAATATGGTTTTCTGTAGCAAAGTATTGAAATATTTGTAGATTTATAATATAGACATTTGGAAATTATGTATAGCACAATACATGCAGTAAATGGCCACCACGGCTTTTATGGCACACGCGTACTTTAAATTTTCAGTAATGGTTTTGTATAAATGTGGCAGTATTTCGTTGATACAAAGTTCAATTTATGCCTTCAGTGCTTGGGTAATCGTGGGCTTGTTGGCGTAAACCTGAGACTTTAGAAAATCTCACAAAACAAGTCCATAGGTACTAAATCGCAAGATCGTGGCGGCCAGTTGTGGTTACCAAAACGGGAGAACACTCGCTTCGCTGTGCATGGTCTGTTGGCAGAAGTTGTTAAGTCAATTGGACTTTGTAAGCATGGAGATGCAAATCTTTAGTAAGAATGCGGTGAAAAGCGGCTGCTGAAATGTCAAATTATTCTGTAGAATAATTTGACACATTCTCAAGAATTGCCGCGATGTTTTGTTCTGAACGATCACTACGGGCTCGTGTCGTATGTTTCACATTAATAACTGAACGAGTACTTTCGAATTTTTCCAGGTGGGTTTTACGACGCTCATCTATAGAACTGGTGTTCAACCACATTATCCCAGATACCTCTGGACAACGGTCGTTGGCACCAAAAATTAAAGTATAGCTCGCGGCTTGACACAATGGCTTGAATGGCGACTCATCCAACGATGATGAGGGAGCTTATCTAACATGAGTACCACGGGGGCGGGGAGCTCCATTAGTTTACTAGTGTCTTTCCGATGGCGAAGGATTCGTAGAGGTAGTGGCTTTCGGCATGACTAGACGGTTGAATTGGGGGCTAGGGTGTAGCCAAGAGGCATAAGCCAGCAAAGATGAAAACATGTTCACTGTTGAAGAAAAATTCAACTGGAAAAATAACAGTCTCCACCCATAGCTCTCGGGGAGCTGTTGAAAAAATTGGGTAGGTGGAAAGAAGTCATCTATCTTAAGTAATGTGTACGTGGATTGTCGTACGACGATGCCACTCAACTGCATTTCTGCGAGCAACGGGCTTAGCCGCGTACAACAAATTACCTAAGCGATATTTTGGAGAAGGTGGTAAAGTAGCTTAATAATATCTTGTTTGTAGGATCTGGGTTTGTGGATCTTCCAACAAGATTCAGCGCCTGCCTACAAAGCGAGATGCGCGCAGCGTTGCTTGGGAGTCAGTTATTCATATTGTATTTCTTATGAGTATTTCTTTCTTATTAGTTCAAAAATATAATTCAAACTTTATAGTCACTCTATTGCCCCATGTACTACTGGTACGTCCAAGTGTATAGAAACTTGTACTTTCACCAAATTAGCTTGAAAGATGAAATCTAGAGCAGGCCTTCTCCTCTAAAGCGTTCCACAGTTGATAATCAAGCGGATTTAGGTCTGGACTTGCCGAAGGCCGATCTTTATCAACCATTAAATCGCCTGATGGCACCCCCATGGTACATGCAGCCATAGATTGGCTGGACGGTTTGAAGATTATATTTTTGAATTATCTCCTAAGAAATACAATAACGTAAACTTAATTACTTTTTGTTTGATTTTCTGTAAACTACATACTTATGTAAAAGGGACAGAACTTACGACAGGACTACGTATTTCATCTAATTTAGTCCATGCCGTATATACATTGTATATGTGATTTTAGCTATCAGGTTTTATTCACGTTATTAGCTGTAAGTCGGGAAATCTGTATTCACTAAAAATTATATAATATAGATTTCACTTTTTTCTTTACTTAGGCTGTTATAGAGCGCCTTCTTGTTTCAGCTTCAGTTATCAGCACTATGTAAAATACAGAGTCTTCATTTTATCCCAAAACCCACGTGACCTATAAATGTAGACCACGGGCGTAGCCAAGGGGGGGGGGGGGTTGGGGGTTCAACCCCCCCCCCCCCCCCGAAATAAGCCAAATATTACCTAATATTATACAGAAAAAATACGAGGAATGAAGAGAGTTAAATTATTACATTTGAATTGAATATATATCCGAACTAGTGGACGTTGCGCACAGTAACGCCATCTCTTGTCATTTCATTTCATGTAAGTATATTTTTGTTGTTTTAGTTACTTCAAACTAAACCCCCTCAAAACTAAATCCTGGCTACGCCCGTGATGTAGACAACCAACGCGAACAAATGGGTAATTAATATGAAATCACTAATTTCCTTAAACTTAAAAAATCAACGACGTATGTTTGTTTATTGTTTTTTATTCAGTTTTTATAAGTTTTTTTTTTTGAATTATATACATTTTTTAGTACTAATAACGAAGATAAACATAACATTTAAAAAGTAAAAAAATAATAATAACTACATACCATATAAAAGAAGAGAAGCGCATGTCATAGATTATTAATGGAAAATATTTTTGATGAAATGTAAACAACGAAAATTATTAAATAACACAGGTTAATATAATTTTTGTAATGAGAAGGTTTTAAAACACATTTTCACAGAAATGGCCTAGCACGTCCCATTGTCAGATATCTGCTTCTCCTTTATATCATGGGGTGAGTGAAATTATTTGTACCTGGCTTTGAACTGGACAAAGTAGGATTTTCCACAAACCCGTAGGGGTTATCTATAGTTTAGTGTTTTCGACTTCGATCACAGTCGACTTAAATCGACTTAAACACAGTCAAGTGTTTAAGTCGATTTTTTGGCAAATGGCAAGTTCTAGTCGTCGATTTTGCAAAAACCTAGCGGATAAGTTTTGTTATATATACGGACGATGTATTTTAAAGTCACAAGCTAGATCTATATCCGTGGAAATCAAAAAAACCTATCTTTTATATTTTAAGTGTCAAATTGGAGATCAAGATAAAAATTGGGCTCCTTATGTTTGCAGTATGAGTTGTCACGTAAATTTAGTGCAGTGGATGCATCGCAAGAAAAATTATATGCCGTAGCTGCTCCTATAGTGTGGAGAGAACCTGCTGACCATGTAAGTAATTGCTACGTTTGTATCACAAAAACAAAAGGGATTTCAAAAAAGCAAATGGACAAAATTCTTCTAGGTGATTTCCATTTTCAAGAAAAATTAAATGAAAAGGAATTGACTTGGAAGTGTTTTGTAAGAGTAGTGAAAGGATTTCTGGGCAACAAGAAAGATGAAAACTATAAAAACCTCATAGGGAACTGTTGAAAGCCTATGAAATACTAGGGTGTCGCATGTCCTTAAAATGCATTTTTTAAACTCCCATTTGGATTTTTTTTCCGGAGAATTTGGGTCCTGTAAGTTACGAACAAGGAGAGGGACTAGGACATTAGGACGATAGATAGACATCACGACGATAGTTGAAGATATCAAGGACGCTGGAACCCATCTATATTGGACGACTACTGCTGGTTAAAAAAAAAATGATGCTACAGAACACAAGAGGAAAAAGTGAAAGTTTTTGTCGCTGTATGACATCTCATATGATGTATTTTTTATTTACATGTAGATTTCACATTAGATTTAACACGTTTTGAATCTATATTAAATAAATATTATATTAAAGCAACATTAACTAACACAATGTCAAAAGTTAAATTCATGGGTGACATTTCAGAGCCCTTCGAAATTAAAACTGGAGTGAGACAAGGGGATGGACTCTCGCCACTCTTATTTAACTGTGTTCTAGAAAAAGTAATACAGGACTGGCGTGAAAAAAAACCGGTCCTGAATACTGACCAGCCCATTAAAGTGGGGAGAACCAACGTCAAAATTGATTGTCTGGAGCTTGCTGATGATCTAGCAATTTCGGCTCAAGATATATTAACGGCACAGAAACAGATTGAAATCCTAAAAGAAACAGCATAAAAGGTAGGAATCCAAATTTCCTTTGAAAAGACACAATACATAACCTGCAACAGACTAAGAACACCATTTCTAAAAACAAAATATGGTAACATCAGACGAGTCCCTCAATTCAAATATTTGGGTGAAATAATCATGGAAAATGGATTAAAAAAAGCGGGCAATAAGAGTAGATGTCAAAAAATTGAAACGACATTGAAACTAACACAAAATATTTACAACAACAAATGCCTATCTAAAAACACAAAACTGAGACATTACAACACAGTTATTAAGCCAGAATGTCTATATGGGGCAGAAATGCTAATTTTGAATAGAAAGAGAGACATCGAGGACATTGAAAAGAAGGAAAGAAAAATCATAAAAAAAATCTTAGGCCCCAAACAAATAAATACCACAATGCATACCGACTTCGAGAAAACCAAGAAATCAGACAATACGCAGATATACATAGCGATATGAGAAAAAGAAGACTTAAGTTTTACGGACACATAAACCGGATGAATCCGAGTAAACTAACTAGACAACTAGTCGAATTTTATGAAAATAGGAATAGAGCTAAAGTAGAAATAATTAAATGGATTGCTGCAATTAAAGAGGACCTAAGATCAGCAAATATTACACAAAGTGAAATTCAGGATAGAGGCTGTTTCAGTCACAAGGTTGACGTTTGGAAGGTTGGCCAGAGAGAAAAATGTAGGAAGACTGGAACAACTTGGTCTGACGAAAGGAAAAATATCATAGCGAAAGAGTGAAATTAGTATGGGCGCAAAGAAAGGCTAACAACAACAAACGCCTCTAATGTACTGTACTTCGCGTGGTCCACCAAGGCCCATACGTGAATAATAATAATTATTATTATATTGTAAAAATATGTCGTCTCCTTTTTTTGCCCACCACCGACCCCCTGTAACAAAAAAACTCTACGTGTTGCAGTAATAAGCTTATCATTTTCGGATTTAGGACTACAAAATACATCATATACACCTATTTTCATCAATGTTACCTTAAAAAAGTTTAAATTTGTTGACCTGTGTAATCAAATATGTTTAAGATGTGCTTTTAAAATATTTTTTGTTGCTCATGAAGCATGGAAAGTAATAAAAATCCTAAAACACACGGCGAACAAATCTCAATGACAGTTCTAGTGGAAATTTTAGTAATATTTTTGATGACAAATGATCTAACATCTTTACATAAAAAAAAGTTCTTACAGAATTAATTGAAGGCTCTGTATATTTTACTAGATAATATTGTAATTTTTGTGCATCAGGATGGCTGATGCAATGATCAAGAAATCAAGAAATTCCACTTACCATACATGTGATACAAAAAATTAATTACACCGCCACTTTGCGAAGCATGGAGACAAGGTACCCCAAGTGCGATCGATAATCATATTTTTTAAGATGCTGGCAGCCGGGACAATTGCTCAAGAGTTGATGATTTTTTGATGATCTGTATGCAGTTTGGTCTTGCGGAACGATAAGATTTAGACGAGCTCATAAATACGGCCTAACAACAGGCAGTAATATTGTGGTTGCATAATGGATTGCATTTAAACACCCTTTGATAGTTATTAGGAATGCCAGCTTTATGCTCTTTTAATGCGAAAATAAAATTTCGCCTTTCACCCCGAAAATATCTGACATTTTAGCCTCTATCACAAGAACCCCATTCAGGATAATAAGCAAGCATTCTCATCGCAAATAAACATCGACAAGAGTCATCCGCCAAACAGTGTAAATGCAACAAAAGCATCACTTACTTGTCAGATATTTTCATGCGGATTTCGTACAGCACGAAGTTTAAAATGCCGTTCCTCCGATACTTCCAAAATGGCCAGAACTTCTCACTTGTGCATAAAATTTATACCAATAGCTTGTGCTTTTTCAAATTCGGATAATCGCCTGAAATGGTATAGTGAATAACCACTTGGTATTATAGCACCTTTAACAGAATTATAAGAATATTGCTTAGCTTAATGGTATACAAAAAAACCTCACATCATGATAAAAACAATTTTTTTAAAACTGTTTGCTTTGCCCTATATTTCAATCGCGAACGGAAACGTTAAGGTAAACCTGCAAAAATGTGTCAAGTTTTGTGTTTAAGAAACGGTAGACTGGGTGTTGCACTTTTTTGTCTCCTGGTATAATTCATGAAACTATATTTTCCAAAAAATATTAAAAGTCACCCTGTGTTATCACAAGCTAATAAAATGGAGTTCTGTAAATTCGATGTCAAAAAGTATAAATTAGAAACCTAACAAGTTTTCACTATATACTGATTTATCGAGGTTAATGACCTGTTACTTAAGCATAATCTTCTTTCAATATCTTCACCGGATTTTCTGCATTTTTTAGTCAATTAAAGATTTTGACATATACTCCTCACAAAAACCCTTGTGGCATTTCTGTTCATGTACAAGAATATTTAGGCAAATTCATTTCTCAAGAAAAATCAACAGTTAAAAATCCCCAGACCTACTTGATTTCAATTATTACATCAACAGGTACCAGTAACAGTCCGATAAGAGTAGTAATAACACTATTGGGTATAATTAGAACTAACTATTTAAATAAACAAGTCTCAATAATTTGTATTATAAATGTGTTGAAATTGAAAACAGTCTTTAAGATTTAATTTAAATGAAAATATTATCGGATATATATTGCGTGCTGTTCCTGTACACAGACAGCAATGCCGACGGAAGAACAAATGCCAAATATCCTGGCGCATGAAATGACGAATACTATTGAATCGATGAAAATGATAAGGCTCCAGGAAATTTCAGTGTAATAATTGAAATGGTGAAAGCTGGTGGTCAAATTTGTACTCAAAATGCCTCAAAGAACAAAAAATATCCAATTTATGGAAAGATGCTGAAGTGATTCTTCAACATAAGAAAGGAGCCCAGAAAGTTTTAAAAAGCTACTGCCCGATAGGCCTCCTATCAGTATTGTACAAACTTTTCACCAAGATAAAAGCTCAAAGGATATTAAGAACACTGAATTACGCTCAACCAAGAGACCAAGCTGAATTCAGAAGTGGATTTAGTATAATGGATCACATCCCGATTATCCAACAGAAAAAGGTACAATGAATACGGCATGCCACTGTACTGGATTTTCTTTGACTGAAAAGGCATTTGACTCAATTTCAAAGCAAGTCATAATGGAGGCATTGCTTAAGCTGCATAGGCAGTTCACAGGGATGATTTTGAAGAAAACCAATGTGGAATGAGGTGTGGCAGGGTGACAGAAAATCGCCTGTTCTGTTCTCAACCTTAAAGAGGTATTCTGTAGTCGGGATTGGGAACATAATGGAATAAAAATCAGTGTGTATACTTAAGCCATCTTAGATTGCAGATGACATAGTTCTTTTTCAAGACTCAGATGACAGGAAAACTATTTGGCTGGAGAATAGACCTGAAAAATACTCAGGTAATGTTCAATAAATTTGCTAAGGAGAGAAGAAAATCTGTTTTAGGGGCAGATTTGGATATTGTGGATTACTACATACAATATATATATATATATATATATATATATATATATATATATATATATATATATATATATATATATATATATATATATATATATATATATATATATATATATATCAAATTCAAAAATAGGAAATATAACGAAGCACTTGTTGCAAAAAAAATCAGTTTGAAACAAAAAAATACATTCCAAAATTAAAAAGATACCATTTATTTCAGCGAAAAAAAAAAGTGTGACCCTCATTCGTAAACTTTACCGAAGCTTAGAGTTGTTATATTGTTCGTTGATTATGGATAATGTTTGATTTACGTCACACCCTTTTCATATTAACTTTATGAAATCCTGCGCTTTCAATATTTATGATACATTAATTTAATGCTGTTAACATTAACATGTTTCAATATTTATTATACACAAATAATAAACAATTTGTTTACCACATTCTGAATTGTTTTTTGAAAAGTGGCTAAACTCTTTTTCATTTATGATAACAGATAGTTATAGTTAAAATACTTTCTTTCTAGAAAACATCTTTAGTTTCAAAGAAACAAATGTGTATCAGTCATAGATTTTTTATTGACTTTACCGGTGACTACAGATTGTTACTTTGTTCTTTGATAGTGGATAATGTTTGCCTTACTGGGTTCTTTCTTCATATTTATTTATATTGACTTAAACATCATATACGCATATAGATAAAATATTTTTGCATTGAATTAAAAGATACAATATTGCAAAAAAATCATTTTTAGTGTATATTATCAATATAAAAAATATAAACAGGATCATCTAGCACTTTGTTCGAATTAAATATTTGGACATAATCTTAAGTAATAATGCAAATAAACTTTAGGAATATAAATTAGGTTGACTCACCGATTTAGAAGGGTGAATAGTGAAGGCATGGTCACTACTGGCGGCCATAACAAGAGAGGATCTTAAACTCCTGTCCGGAAAATCCATAACGAGGAAAATGCGACTGCGCTCTTCAGCGAAAAATCGTTTGTCTCTATGGAAGTTGATATGGATCGATGGAAATGCAGGAATCTGCCTGTTCCGCATGGAAAATGTTAACAACGTTTATAGAATACTGTTTAAATTATTATTGTAAAAATATTTAAAAATTATTATTGTAAAAATTATTTTCCTTTTTTGCTAGTTTGATTGAATCAAACTGAAAATATTATCAGTATATAGCATATCATATATTTAAAACCTGATCTATTCTTTGTTTATTTTTAGTTTATACATATTTTGCCTTTATATTTGTGTATGCGACTGCATGACATTTCACAATGTAAATGGCTTAAAAAAATCTATTTTTATCATGTTGATATGATGATGTGATACTATTTTTCGTAAACTAAGTAGTATTTTGGTAGTTCTGTTAAAAGTGCTAAAATGCTACGACGTCGTGCACAACATTGTTTCAAGCAATTATCCTAATTTAAAAAGGGACGAGCTATTGGTATGATAGAAGAATGTTTTACTAACCATTGATAATCATTAAGAGTTAATCATTAAGATTAGCTGTATACAGGCCATTTTAGATCCTTTAGCTTTTCAGGTGCATAAACATATACTTATACATATATATATATATATATATATATATATATATATATATATATATATATATATATATATATATATATATATATATATATATATATATATATATATATATATATATATATATATATATATATATATATATATATATATATATATATATATATATATATATATATATATATATATATATATATATATATATATATATATATATATATATATATATATATATATATTATATAAAGAACTGGAACTATAATAACGAAAATAGTGACGCAATCTGTTAGTGAAAGATTGATTTATGAAGTGTCAATCAATGACACTTAATAATATGTATAAATTTAATTATAATTATATTTCATTGACTAGAAACCAGAAATAAGCATTTAAATGACGGTGGATTATATATTTTAGGCGAAAAATAAATCAAGAACAACTAATGTTAATTATTCAACTATTAATTAGGTTCTGTGTTAAACACTGTAAAAAGTGTAACGCTGAAAACACTTCAAATCGCTTATGAACATAATTGTTTATCTCAAACGCAAGTTTTTGAAGTAACAGCGGCGAAATCGAAAATCTCATTTGGATAAGTACGAAAATTCATAAAGTTGTGAGACGTTTGGACCTTCTGCTTCTATCGTTATGAGGACATGTATAAGATGGTTTGACGATCAGAGTTATGGACGAACACGAGGTTTTGATCGTCGTAGTCTCCAAGGGCTTGACTTCTTGTTATACCCAATCGATATGAAAATATCAGGTAGGTGTGGAATGATTTTCGAGCAGTAACACATAGAACTGTTTCGAAGATAATTGTTAATTGTCATTTAAATGCGATTAGAATATGCTCGCTATTGTTCTTATTCGGTACATTCTTTTACAGTATACCATAGGAAGTGTACTGAGCTAGAATTGAATATAATTTGAAGTGAAAGCTTATTTGTGTTAGTAGATTCTAGATTTTGTTTAAATGAAATTGATGAATATAGAAGAGTCAGACGAGATAAAAGATGAAATATATCTTTCCATCAGAACGGCATGCAACAATTACTCCGGGAATTATGGTATCGAGGGTCACTCCCATTAATTCAGACGAAGTTTAAATGAAACTATGTAATCGATATATTGCAGTTCGTCGTTAGACTAGATTTGCAAACTCGTCCAAATCTTATTTGCCAGCAAGATCCATACAGCTCATTAAACAGTGTAGTTTTTAGAGGAGTTTGCGATAGCGACATTCCACTGGACGGCGATATCCTCAGATTTATTGCCGATAGATATATGTATAGGACAGATTGTGTGATTGTCCTGAAGGCAGAAACTTTCTGGAAAGTGTTCTGGAAAAGAAGTACCTCACCTAGGATACCTTGCAAGAAGATTATCTAATTTAGAATCTTTTTTTCTCGTTATTTTTTGTCAATTATAAGATGATTTGTTACTTTTTATCATAGTAGCATTATTATGTGCACAATTAGAAACTAATTTCAAGCAAACATATTTCTCATAGTGTTGCATTTTTTGTTATCCAGAAGTTAGATATGTAGACGATCATAAAATAATCCAGTATCATCTATTCTTCTTTTTCTTCTTCATGTGGTGAGAGCCTGAGAGTGAGCTTTAACCATCTTCAACCTTTACCTCCAACCGGATCAGTCTCCAGCTGCCACTTGCCAATTTTTGATATTCTTTAGTATCTCTCCTTACAGTGTTCTGTCATTATGTCTTTGATCTATTTCTTTTTTCCGTTGCCCCATATTCACCCTTGTATGATTTTGCTTGGTGCTCGGTTTTCTTGCATTCTCGCCTCATGTCTAGCCCATCTGAGTCGCTGAACCCTCACATAGTTTACAACGTCAAGATCTTTGTACAATTGCATGAGTTCGAAGCTATCCCGGATCCTTCAAATTCCATTATCATTCACAAGACCAAGAATTTTTATCAATTCTTACTAAAAGTACTGATATTTCAAATACTGCAATAATTTCTTCTGTTTTCTTTGAGAAGGTCCACGTCTTGCAGCCATAAGTAACTACTGGCCGAGTGAGTGTTTTATAGATCCTCAATTTCGTGTTCTTTTGAATAAGTTTAGATCTTAGAACAGAATGCAGGAAATAAGTAGTTTTGTTATTCTTCATAATACGATTTTTGAGATCTCCAGTGATGTTATATTCATCAATTTTACTTCCCAGACACGTAAATTGTTTCACAACTTGGGTATGGTGAAATCTAATTAGTACTGATAAAACTTAATCAATAAACCTAAACAATTAAGTCAAATCTAATCAAAATGCTTAATAATAAGACAACTGCAAGATAATTTCAACATATCATTCGTTAAGGGAGACTCGAAAATTTAATTTGTGATATTTAGATTGAATATGTCTAATACTTCTTTAATTCTTGTTTGCTGCTAAATAATCATACGAAAGACAAGAACTTATACAAGAAAGGGTTAATTTTAATAGAGATCAGAGAGTATATTTGCATAAAAACAGATTTTTTAAACTTGCACCTCATTGATAAATCATTTGTTTTTATATTATATAATAATAAACTATTTGTCCATACCTTTGTATTGTTTAACCACTCAGCACGACACCGAGAAGAACTCTTTTACACGTTAAAACATTGAATGACGTGTGAGATTGCTATACTAAGCTCATAATATTTGGTAGCGTTATGTCAACATGACAGAAAATAGATCAACAAAATAATATACAAAACCTTGAACAACATGCAAATTTATTTCGTAAACACTATAGACGAGACTTACTGTAACTAGTTATCTAGAAAGAAAAAAAGAATCTATATCGATCCTAAGGTAAGTATATGGTAATTATTTTTCAGTTACTATCATTTCGACTATAATTCTCCTTCTAAAAGTTTATCTAATGTTTCAATTGAGTTTTTTTTTCTTTTAAGGTAGTTAGATAGGTAATAAGATACCTTCAATGGAGCCTCATATTTTTTCTTTTCAGCAAAATATCGCAGGAAGAGTTTCAGTACTGTAGATTCCAGTTGACCGATTCAAAGATTTCACCAATAAAAAAAAAATCAATTGAATATCAGTTTAAATAATATTTGAATTTAGTTGAATTCATTCTTTTAAAAGCATAAATAAAAACTGTTGCAAAATTTTCTTGAAATTAACTTGCTGAGCACGCACAGAGTTCATACTTGTCGGAAAAAATTCGTAATATAGGGTTGTCCGATAAGTTCATAGGAATTTTTTTAATATGTATGTAAAATATTTTTTTGGTCTAGTATGTAATTACCATTACATAATTGATATTTATGTTTTGCCAACGTAATAGTAAGTCTATAACGTCTTTTTACCAAAAATTAGTATCTTTATTGCCAAAAAATACCAACAGATTGTTGTACAGTTTTCCCATTTAAACAATTACCAATTAGATGGTAATCCGAGGGTGCGATGTCCGACGAGTGCGGTGGATGTGACAAAACATAGTGAAACTCATAACAATCTAAGCTCAATAATTTTTACTGGAACGTTTCGTTGTGCATTGTCATTATGAATTGCCGTTTTTCTTCAATTGCTGCCTTCAGACGATCTATTTGTGAATACTTGAGGTAGGTATTGATGATTTGGTTGCGTGGAAAAAGTTCAAAAGTATACAGATTCCTTCCTAATAATATATTAATATACTATTAGGAATTATAATATATTTTCTTCTAATGAAGGCCGTACTTAAAACCACACACTGTGACAACCCCCATGATTTTTTCGTTGCACGTACAAATTTTGTTTTTTGTTTGGACGGCGTTCTTGCCTTTTTTGAAATTATTAAAAGCATAATATCGCAAAATGCAAGATATAGGCCGACATTTTCAATTTGAATCAACTTGACTAACTGAAAGTAAATCAAAGCATAAACGAATCTGAGCATACACATTGCAAATTTCACAGGAATTACTAATTCAACACAGATTATAATATAAATATTATAAATATTACTAATTCAACACATATTTTTGTTTACAAGCGTTAAAAGAGCAACTATTGCAAATTTACTAAAAATTTCATTGGAGTGGAGTGGAGTTTTGTTCTATGGTTGGGATGGGAAAGGTTCCATTTCTCCAGTAGATGCATAATTCCATGCTAATTGAAAGTTGTGAGGCGTCAGCTAAAACAATTAATCCAGGTTATTTCTCAAGTATTCCAAGAAAGTCAAGTTTTTGCCATTTAAGCTAGAGGTTCCCAACTTTTTCTAGACTACCGCCGGATTTATAAAAAAAAATCCAATTCTTCCATAATAGTTAATTATACCAAATATTAAAATATTGTTGCACATTATCTATACCTATTTTATTTGTATATCTATATATTAAGAATCACAAAATATATATTAAATATATATTAATTAAAAATGGCATCAAATGTAATGGTTAATTAAAAATTTAAAAATAAACACAAAATCAATAAGAAATAAAAAAAATAATGAGTTGGTTGAGGCTGGTGGAGTTTTAACAATTTGTTAATATCGGGTTCCAATTTCGTTACCCTCAGTCGCAAATTGCCACGCTCAGTGATGTACAGTTTGTTTCTTTTCCAAGACAGTAGATTAGCTATTGCATTGAATCCACCACGATCTGCCAAATACGATGAAGGAACTGTAATTAAAAATGTAAGTATTATTGCCCACAATCCAGGGTAAAGAGTTGGTATTGAATTTTGAAGCCAGAACTCTTGGTATCCATTTCTAAATTTTACTTTTAGTCCTTCGTTAGTAGTGAGTCCTACGAGTTCCTCTTCTAAATTTGATGATTCTGCTGTATCTGTATTTGCGAAATGATCTAAAACCCAACTTAGTACATTCATGTTTAAAATATCCTGAAATCGTTCCGTAAAATCAGTATAAAGAACATCCAAGTATTGGCAGTAAGTAAGTAAATCTTCCTTATTTGCAGAGACTGTTGATAATGTGGGAAAGTGGCTGTATTCACTTCTACCTAGATTTCGTTTGAACAGAAGAAGTTTTCCCACAAAAGCAGCTCTGACGTTTTTTGTTAGATGAGTTAAATTAAATTCAACTCATCGCCTTTCTTGGTCTATTAGGTCTATCAAATAAATTATGTCATTTTTGAATATAATCAGGATTTTGCGCAGTTTTTCATCTCTGTTTTCAATATTTCAAGCCAAGAAGTTGGCCCAATAGATTGAAAAAACGATTCAGACAAATACCTTTTGAAAGCCAATGAACTTCTGTGTGTAGCTGCAAGCGATTGTAATCTTCATCATTTTCACTACAAAGTTGGCCAAATAATCTGTGGTTCAGTTAATTGCTTCTAATCTTATTGACTGCTCTAATAACGTAATGGAGCGACGTATGCCTGCGTTCATTGAATTTTTTTGCAACCAAATGCTGACAATGAACAACACAATGTTCAGTGAATACATTTGGCAACCCTTATGGCGCCACATCATTGCTGGAGCCCCATCAGTAGCAGCTAACAAAATATATCGAATACGAATTTCATTCTCTTGAAAAAACTTGTTCATTGTATTAAATAACGATTCTCCCTTTGTATTGGATTCCAAATTTTTAGCAAATAATAACTCTTGAAAATTTTCTACTTCTTTTATGAATCGAACGTATGATAAGAGTATTACTTCATTATTTGGTAGAGTTGATTCATCGAGTTGAATGGACAATTTGCAAGACTAAGTAATCGCATAAAATGATATTTCAACGTCTTCAGCCATTTCATCTGTTCTTCGTTGCACTGAATTATTACTCAGAGGATTTTTTCAAATGATATCTGACGGTGTCCTATGATGAACAGTTTTTATTACCTCTTTGACTGCCGGCAAGATTAATTCTATTGGCTGTTTTAAATATTTCTATTTCAGTCCTTGAAAATAAGATAAATCCTTGTTCTTTTTAGCAGAATGCATATTATTTAAATGGTCTTGTAGACCAGAAGGTTTGACGGCTTCATTTGAAAAAACTTTTTGGCAAATTAAAATACATATGTAATGATTAGTTCGTAGGAGAGTGCGTAAGCCCATATTTTCAATACTGTATTTCTTCTTAGATTCAGACATTTTGAAATACAAAATTAGCCACGGTTTCAATAAATTATCTTTTAACATTACTTTAACAGATTTATAGATAGTTAGAAAAGTAATGGCTATAATGACTTATCACTCTCGAATATGCATTATTGACGAAGCACACAAAAATAATAAGCAAGTTCTAGGTTTGATTTCGTGCACGTCAACTTTCGTCAACGTGTATGCCTTTGCTTGTTTGCTATGCCGATGCACTTGCTCTGTAAACTGTTTTTGTCGAAACATGTTTAATTGCATGAATCGCGTCTTTGTTTACCTACGTGCAAACACCTATCACCGACAATACTAAACCGAATTAGATATACGTATACCTAATACCAATTTAAATGTTTAATGTTTATTTACGCAATAACATTAAGATAAAAATTTTAGACAGCTAGAAAAAATATGTATTCATAAAAACAAAGTATTTTATTATATTAATTTCCTTAATAGGTAGGTACGCCACTGCGGCCCTCCTTGACCGCCTTAACGCCCTCCATTTGCCTCTGGACCCACTACCGCCCCCATGGAACGCTCCAGCATCCACTGGGTGAGGTACCGCCCCTGTTGGGAACCTTTGATCTAAGTGTTTTAAGGCGGTCTAAATAAAAGGTAGTCGGAGGGTGCAAGGTCGAGAGAGTACGGTGGATGGACCAAAACAGCCTAGTCAAGTTGTATACGTCAGGTGACCATCTAGCATTGTCTCGATGGAACACAATGTCCTTTCTGTTGGCTAATTCAGGCTGCTTCTGGTCGATCACTCGTTTTAATTAACTTCGTTGTGAACAGTATTTCTCCGAATTAATGGTCTGGTTTTCAGGTAACAGCTCAAACGATTTCCTTGCAGTCGCATGAAGGAGCACTCCCGCGCTTATGTCATCCATAATCTCTTACCCTCAGCACCTATACATTGGCCTTGCTAAGCATTCTAAGTTGACGAAATCTGACGAAAACTGTTGACTGATTGATTGTAAGATTTTTTCTAATCTGTCGAGTTGTTCTATGTCGCGAAATATTTTATTGCATTCAGCCTCGTCCGGTCGCCTAAAATGTATTGCAAACAAGATTAAAAGACTTTCTAAACCCCTTACTGCACGTGGAATCATCAACGGCTCTTTCACATTTTTACCGTAGACAACATACATTTTCTGTTGAGCCTGCGATGCATTCTTGCCTTTTCGGAAATAAAAATATGTCATAAATTCTCCTTTTGTCTGCTATATTTAATGATTAACAACATTTTATAAACAATCAAATAACAGTTTTTTCCCAAGTAATCGCTGAAATTCCTTCTGTCAAACAACATTATGACTTTACACGTGTAAAATAGATAGTACCAACCCAATATGGTTGAAACCAATTTGATACCAAATAGTATCAAATTGTAAGATCTCGATTATCAACTTAAAAAGAAAATATATTCAGGGAATATGATGGTGTAATTTATATCGGTCATCCTATTTTCAGACACTAATATCTATAATTTCTTAATTACACCCTGAAATAATTAGATTATCATTGCTAAACTTGAAGAGATTTACCACTAAACACCAAAAAGCTTTTTTGAACTGCTCGACGCACGTTTCGCTAGCCATCAGGAGATGATTTAATCTATAGATTAGATCATCTATCTGATTATATAATGATATCTGAATTAGATCTATCTAATCTATCTATCTATAGATAGATTAAATCATCCCCTGATGATAACATGGTTAGCGAAACGTGCGTCGAGCAGTACAAAAAAACGTTTTGGTGTTTAGTGGTAAATCTCTTCAAGTTTAGTATTTCACACCAAAGGTTCCAACAGAAGAATTGATCCCGATTATCATTGTTTTAAGCAAAAAACAATATTGAGGGCTAAAGTAAACAATTAATTAAACATTATTCTAAGAACTTTTGCGTACTATACGGCGGTATTATTGAGCCAAGAAACATGGCTGAAGCTCCAGTTAATAGACTTTTATCCTGTCAAGAACTTCATAAAGATTTAGAACTCATCGTCACAATACAAGTGATTATTTCCAGCAAAGAGAGAAACAGAACAGAAAAGTTGTTCAGTGCTTTCATTGTTGAATTTAGGGTTGACAAAAAATGTAGAGCAGCATCAGTTCGCGATAAGTGCGCAAGATAGCACACCTTCAAGGAATGCAAAGACCCAAAATCTCTGGAAACCTCAATTACCCCAAATTATTCAGGTACTTACTTACACCACAAATTATTCAGGTGGCAAAGACCACCCCCAGATATCTAAATGTAAAATATTCTTCACAGCAGACTCCTAAATGCAACCTGCATCGATTCTCTCCGCGAAGAACCTCCTACCCACCTTCATGTCAGAGGTTCAAATTAGTTTCCTCAAGACCTTAAGAGTAGGAGGTAGGTAGGAGCTCCTTTCTCCTTCTTTCCTTTATTATAATAGTGTAAGACGACTTCGCTGAAAATCATCTTTTAGAATGTTAATTCAGTACTGGAATTGAAGAACTCATCTACATACCGACGGTGAACAACATCTTAACCCAGGAGACATTTCTAGAACCCTCCAACCAAACAAACCATCCACCTATCATAAATCTGATCAAAAATTTGTATCGACATTCATTGCACGTAAGCGTTAGAATTCAACGCATCTCAAAATGAATCCAATGAACATTTTAAATGGTTTACAAAAATTCATGATGGCAGATGATTCACTGTAAAGTCTATCAGTCTTAATTGAAGGAAAGGTCTACCTGGCTTATCGATGTATCGTTTATGTATACCTAAGAAACTTAAAAGAAGATGCGAAATGTTCAGTATTAGTGAAGAATCAAAGATTATTAATACAACTGAACTAGAAAAAAGTTTATTGCAGTCGTTGCCAACATTTATGAAAAAAAAGCGAATCTTCCATAAGTGAAATGTTTAAGAACAAGAAAAAATCCACTTAGTAGTTCTACTGTGCTGCAATCTGCAAAAAAAAAGTACAATACGCGATAAGATGTTAGTTAAGGTAGACAAAGCTTAAAATTGGTACGTAGAAGATATGACTAATGAAGACATGCGGCCTTAAAGTAAAACAGAAGCAGAAATAAAGTCATTTACAGCAAGTAAGGACTGGTGGTATAGATTTAAAACTCGGTTTAATCTAATGTATGTTGGCACCTTTGCAAAATCTGTTTATAGAAATGAAAAGACAAAAACGACAGAAACGACGAAGAGAAATGAACTTCCAACAACGTTTTTTTGAAAAAGTTGATAAAACCATCTATGATGCTCATGTTGACGAGGTGTATTGATCTCAGTTGATACCGCCTAATAAGAATTTAAATCTTACTACTTATCTATCTTACTACATAACTATCATGTGAGCTCCATTTTATTTTAATAATAGCATCAGAATAATAATATATGTGATTTTAAATAAATAATATATAGTGTAACGGTATTCCTGAGATCCATGTGGTATTCATTCGATGAGCTTTTCATAATTTCCCCGGTGATTGTGTAATCCCGCGCCTATTAACGTTCTGAGGTTTCTGAAGTTAAAGAGCTCCATTCAAGTGATTATTCAAGTCTTCCAAGGAAGCAAAGTTTTTACCATCTAAGCTGTTTTGAAGTTTTTTTTTAATAAATGGTAGTCGGAGAGAGTAGGTAAATGGACCAAAACATCCTAATATTTCTTATTTAATCTTTGGAAGTCAGTGAACGTATAGATAGAATTATGAGCTTTGAAAGTTGACGGAGAAAAATTTGATAGACCAAATTTTTGCTTGAAATTATAAATAATCATTTTAAAAGCGGGCTGTTACAGGTGATGAAAAATGGATTGTATCAGTGGCGGCTCGTGAGGGAGGGAGTTTGGGTGCCGCCTCTCCAACATTTATCACAGTAAACAATTTTTCACAGCAAAACACCATATGTTATTTCCGTTCAGCTTCTTTCCTTTAACTCATTTTCCTGGTTCACCTCCTGTATAGGAAGGGGAAAGCAAAAAAAAATCTTCTGCAGCACTATTTTCTTCTACGCCCTCCCACTTTAAAACCCACGAGCCGCCACTGGATTGTCTATAATAATGTTAAGCATAAGAAATCATGGTGTGTACGCAGAGATGACTCTTCAACCAGCGCAAAAATCAGCTTATATCTGAAGTAGGTCAGCTGTTAGGTGAAAACCATACCATTAATTCAGAGAAATATCGTTCACAATTAAGGGCCGGTTCTACAATGCAAGAATTTACCAGCGGGCGTTTCAAATTTTATTTCAAGTACAGCTTATACCAGGTATATACTTGCATTGAATTAATTAATGCCAGCAATTGACCAGAAACGTTCTGAATTAACCAATACAAAGGGCATTGCGTTTCATCGAGACAATGCTATACTACGCGTGTATTTAGCCACCGGATACCCATTTTACAACTTAACTAGGATGTTTTAGTCCATTCACCATACTTGAGCTCTCCGACTATCATTTATTTAGATCGCTTCAAAACAGCTTAGATGGTAAAAACTTTACTTCCTTGGAAGGTGATTCACTTGGGTAGAGCTCTTTAACCAGAAACCTCAAAACTTTAATGGGCGCGGAATTACGCAACTACCGCGGAAATTGTGAAAGTTCATCGCTTAGAACAGCACATATTTTCCTTTAAAAAAATGGGTCGAACTTTTGCACCAATCAAATACTTTCTTTGGGGCTGATTAAATAGGAAAGAAGATTAAAAGAATAATCCCCAAACGATTCAGGAGCTATGGAATAATATCCAGCGTGTGAGATATAATTAGGTGAGAGAACTTTTGTATCAACGCAATACAATATAAACAAATTTTATTCTAATAAGAAAATTCAAGAGTCAAAATAAAATGCTGTTACTGCCGTTAAATGCAATGGCGTTTAATTTTCTAATTAGAGCCATTTTTTAATGTACTTGTATTACATTTATAATAATAAAAACTATTTGTTTTAATTTATCTGATATTGTTTCCTCATAACAAAAATAAAACTTCCAAGTTGCTTCAAACAATTTTATTATCACGGTTTTTCCTGAAACATTTATATATTTGTGTAAATAGGATATATTTACTATAATATAAACATATTTATATAATAAATAAAAATAACAAATATTAAAGTAAATAAATGTTTTATTAAAAACTTTGAATATATTAACAAAAATAAAACACACGATGAATTTGTTCTTAAATGTTAAAAACTGGCGGTCACTAACAGCGACTGCGGGAATGTTCAGTTGATGGGAAAAGACAACGGCCGCTTCATTGCAACCGTTGAGCTTCAGGCGGGAGAGCGACCCGCGTCCTGCGGACTAGCCGGATGGAACGCGGAAGGAGATGATGCAATTGGCGATGTCACCATGGGGATGTGCTGTTGATGTTGCATAGACAAGCTGGCCATGGCAGTAACAGTTTCCTTGTCCACCTTCTCGGTACGAACAGCGTCCGTGAAGGAACATAGAGCTGTCTTAGAGGCTTCGCGGAGACAGGGCCAATGAGCAGCCTGAGCCGCAAAGACCTTCTGTAAGGCAATTGCAGCATTGGTACAGGGTGCACGGGCTAGTTCTAATGGCGAAATCAGTGATGGATTATCGCCCAACAATACCCTAACGCATTCCTCAGCTGAATCGCAGATAGATGGCAAATCATATCCACCTTCTAGAGCTAAAACAACACGACCACGAGCCAAATGCATCAATTGAGCCGTCATATGTCCGAAACAAGCTGGAGATACTCGATATCCACCCAAAGGTGGCAGATGACCTTCGGTAGCATCAAATCCGGCTGAGACCAGTACGATGTCAGGATCAAATTCTCGTGCAATGGGCATCACGATGCTGCGAAATGCTGCCATATATTCAGCGTCACCAAGCGGTGGATTCAAACCACCCGACCAAGCTATGTTTACGTTGTAACCTAAACCTGCGCCAGTACCGCATTCTGTTGGTGCTCCAGTTCCTGGAAAGAAGTTCCCATCGTCCAGCCGATGGATAGAAATAACTAACACTCGTGGATCATCGTAGAAAATCTCCTGAGTGCCGTTTCCATGATGTACGTCCCAATCGAATATGAGTATCTTAGGCACGCGATGATCCTTTTGTAGAACGCGCGCAGCTATGGCTACGGAATTGAAGAAGCAAAAACCCATAGCTTGTTGGGGTTCAGCATGGTGTCCAGGAGGCCGAACAATAGCAAAACCATTACGAATATCTCCAGTCCAAGTTCGCACAGCCAAATCCACGGTACATCCTACAGCCATGCGGGCTGCTGGTGCAGTGTAATGCTCGTTCCAGGTGGTGTCGGTGTCGACGCCGATGCCGCCGCAGTTGAGCCGGACGAAGGCATTCACCGGCAACGCGCTCAGCTTGCTCATGTCCACTTTGTGCCTGGAAAAGGAACTCAGCAGTCAGACGACATTGAATCGGTTTTGGGATTATCGGCATATTCACCTGCTCAGTGAACTGGTGCCGTACAGAAGGGCATGGGTTTCCGAGTGACAGGTCTGCAGCTCTTGAGTGGTGGCTTTGCGGGGACGCAGACGATCGCATCTAGTGACCAAGCCGGTTTCCAACAGACGCGACCATATGCTTTGGAGACGACCTGCGTGTTCGGGATGAATTCCATTGTTTCCGCACGCGCAGGCATGTTTGAGCATCTGGCTGTCGTAGGCCAAGCCAGTGGTTGGGGTGGAGGAGGCGCGTCTTCGAGCCAGAGCTGGTATACCATCGGGGACACCCAGGTGGACTACTGGTGAGCTTAGGGCGCGAGACAGTGGTCGAATGCTGAAATCAATAAAAACATTAGATATTAAAAACGTAATAATTAATAATCATCAGCACCATGAGGACTTTTTATCTGAAAATAAAGTAGAAAATTAAATAGAATATTTAATACATTATTATAAAACGATATTGATATAGTAGTCTGGTTCAAGAGAAAAATCTCCATTTTAAATTCAAATATCTTCGTTTTTTGTTTCAGAACAAGTTAAAGATTCAGGAGTTTTGAAATTGAGTAGTATTCACTTACAGAGCGAACATAAATTGTTACAAATGTAGAAATGTGGATAGGGCTAGAAGACAAGGCAAACTACGAGCATCAAGATCTGCTGAACATTTCCAACGTGTAAAACTTGATGTACATCTGGTCATATGTTTGCCGAGTTAGAAGTGTAATTTCTAAATATATTGTGATATTCTCGTACAGCATACATTTTTGGTTTTAAATACACGCATTAACATGCACTAAAATAATTTTTATCACCATTTTGAAATTGGATTATGTGGATTCTTCATTAAAAAAAGTTTTAAGGTTCATTAGTTTATTTTATGTTTATTCGTTAACTAATAACAAACTAATATTTGTCAATTATGCTTTTATACATATTTGCTTAAAATGAAAATTCTTATAATAGCTTTTCGACTGGTGATTTTATAACTTTGCAATTGATTTCGCGGGAAACCCTAGGTTTTTCACCGTTGTAAGAAACTTTGCATATATATATATATATATATATATATATATATATATATATATATATATATATATATATATATATATATATATATATATATATATATATATATATATGCCCGCAAGATAGCTTAACGAGTCCCCTTTCACCCTTTCTCCACGTGATGCCGCCGATCGCCTTCGTCCAACTGCCACCATGCGACATCACGTATCTCTCGGGACCGGTTTCTAACCTTTCAGCCGTTATAAGCCGAGCTCCAGATGAACGCATGGAAAGCAGTGGGGAGAGACGATCGGGGCTGGGTTCAAGTTGGGCTTTTCAGTCGAAGTGAAGAACACTTGAAAATGCCAAATGAGATTTTGGCGAAACGTTTAGTTAGAAACATAGTGCGACAGAAACTTTTGCAAAGTTACAATAGGTCTAATGGAAATAGTTTTGTAATAGATCCAGGTTTTCAGGTGGTTTAAGACATTCTCAGAAGGCCGAGACTCAATTGAAGATGAACTTCGCAGTCAGAATGCTTGAGGATTAGTTGAATTTGACTTACACAACCTTTCAGCAATAAAAAAATTCTAGGATTAGAGGTGCATCAGCAGCTGAGACTTTATATAGCAACTGGACCTACAGCTTAACGTGGGGTCCGAACCATGGATATCGGCTACTGAAAACCTCGGTTAGCACCCCTATCGTGCTATTAACCCTTGATTTTGCGCTTAACCATTAACCATAATATAACCATTCTCGAAAAGTCTACCGACCGACGAGTGACCGATGAAAACCTCTCAGAAGGCATCCGGCCTTACCCAGCCTCGAACTGGCACGACTGAGGGGTAATTCCTTGTCGGATTGTATACTCTTTCCTAAAAATATTCACAAACATTTAAACAAACCAAACCGCTTCCGAGCCAACTACAGTGCCGACACAGTGGCGATAGGCCACCGCTTTACCACCGCGGCTAATGCGGCCTGCCCTGATCAATGAATTAAAGGTGAAAAAAATCTGCGCGAAAATGGTTCCGAAAAACCTTTTGCACGACGAAAAGAACAACAGAACGGAAACATGCTTGACTTTTTAAACCTTGACCACCATTGCTCAAAATTGTTGTCAATCATTTTCAGAACGCACTACAACAATCAAGTTCATGAAATGAATTGCTGCAAATCACCAAGTGACTCTAGAGACTTCAAATTCATACTGAAGGCGCATAAGATGTTTGGCTGCCTTTCCTCCCAAGGGGAAGCCAGTGTTGTCAGATTAAATGCTATGCCACCAGTCTAATTACTTTATTTACACACATCGTATTATTTATTTCCACACCTTTTTGCGAATAAAATAATTTATATTTGCAAATTTTTTTAATAATAATTATGTATGTTCTAAAGGTTTTTATTGTATCACACAAACAAAGCTAAAAAATGCATTATTTATTTTTTCATATGCCCATAATATCTATAAAGTTCAGATTAACTAGTCAAATGAGCCTTTAAGAACAAAATTAACGTTTGTTTTACTTAAAGTAACCGATGCTGTACTAACATAAATTCTCACAATTTTGGAACTATCAGGACTACGTAATAGATAAACGGTCATGTAATATCTACATAGACATGTAGAGCCTGTCATCATTCACTAAACAACATTTACATTACTGACTGCTGGCCATCCCAAGTCAACCCAAACAAATTAATGACATACAAGTGTTGTTATCTGCCTTGTGGGTTTGAAAGCAAGTGCTTTAAAATGTTTCCAGTATAATATCTGTAATATTTAAGATTATTAATGTAAACATTACTTTTTTATGTACACTTTTTATGTAAAGGAAAATACTCCTCAAAATCAAAAACTGTTAATTCATTTTAACAGCCTTCTTTAGTTACGCCGAAAATTATATTTCTATTATTTATAGAATTACTAGGGCTATGATTGACGTCTGTTATCACGATGTTGCCAAAAATATATTAAATTCGGATGAAAATGTACATAAAACAGGTTTGCGAATGAATTAAAAATTGAACATCTTGAACGAATTCATTGTCATTGACATCTTGAACGAATATGAAACGATTTTGCTACGTATTTCTAACTTTCGGGCAACTGAATCCACATTGAAAATAAAATCACCTGACAGACCTACAGCGGATCCCAAAAATATTCAGATACCCTATTTAAAATATCATTCTAGCAGTTACGCGAAAAAATAAAACAAAAGCAAACAAAAAAGAACAAGCAAACAGACCGTCCGAAATTATTAAATGAAAGAGGCCAACGCTTCATTTTAAAAGAAGTACATAAAACCCTAAAATTAGTGCATATAAGCTCAAAACATTGGTGGAAAACCATTCTTAAAAAAATAGTCAGCACCGAATCAATACGCCGTTGTATAAGAAAATCTAAATATCACGGATATGTGGCCCGAACAAAGCCTCAGTTAAGTAAGGAGAGTATTAAAACTCGACTGGATTTTGCTAAGTACGTTTTGAAGCCTCAAAATTATTGGAACGATGTTCATTTCTGTAATGAGATTCAACATTTTCAACATTTTTGGCTCAGATGGGTGTCAATTGGTGTGACGAAGGGTTTAATGAAGAGTTTAACACAGAAAATAATAATAATCTGTTAAACATGGTGGAGGTTCGGTAATGGTTTGGGGGCGTATATCCTCAGAGGGGATTAGTAAATTGGTGTTTATTGACGGTATAATGGATAAAAACATTTATCTAAATAATTTAAGGCAACAATCTGAGACTGAGTGCGGAGAATATTACAAACTCATTTAAATTGTTTCCAAGACAATGACCCTAAACATAGAGCAGGTATAGTTCGCGAATGGCTATTATACAACTGCCCAAAAATTATTAAAACGGCGCCTGTCACCTCACCTTAACCCCATTGAAATCGTTTAGCATTATTTGGAAACTAATATAAGGAAACATGAAATTACTAATATAGAAACTTTAAAGAATAAGTTATTAAAGGAATAGAATAAAATCAATGTAGATTATTTTAAAAAATTGGTGCTATTCACGCCGAAAGGTTTAGGAAATATGATTAAGGTCAAAGGTAGTCATACTAAATACTAATTATAAGCTAATTTTTAATACAGTTAATTTTTTGTTGATACATGTTAATGTCCCAACATTTATGTGACTAAATTTATAAATTGATCTTTTTTATTGACGTATTTACTATTAATATGGATTTATAATTATTTAATACTTAAATGATCGTTGTACTAGAATAGTTTATTAATTTCCCTAATAAATTATTTAAATTACATCTTTTTTTACATATATACAAAATTACAAAACACACAAAAGATACAAAAGTACTTTCGTAAATTTAACCAACGATTTTTTACATTTTTTGAATAAAAAGGTTCCTTAAAACATCGTGTCCAAAATGCAACCAGTTCCGTGGCCAGACTTTATAAACATGCCAGAACTTTATATAATTTTGTTGACAATTGCCAACATCTCATCGTCTTGTTTATATCGATCCATCGGAATTCAGCTTTTTATTGCACTGGTCTCTTAAAATATCATTTAAAAATAACATGTAATATTTTATAGCTATTTATTCCATCCATTTAGTTTGTTTTATTACAAAAAACAGAAAACATATTATTGTCGTTTAACGTCTAAGTTAAAATGACTAGAACTAATTTTTCATAGCATAACACGTTTTAAAAGATTTGCATCACATTAAGAAACTCATGATTACTTGTTTTATTCAATTAATTCATCAAATTGTCCATCATCCCATTCCTCGTTAAAGAAGCTTTGTCGGTTGATAAAATATTGAACAAAAAAATTGGATTCCTTTGATTTTGTCGGGCAACACTTGCCACATCGTTCTTGATTGATGTAGAGTGGCATTGTGTCATGCCATTGTGTCATGGCAGTGGCATGATTCATAATTAAAAAAAAAAATAACAATGTTCATTAGTTTATTTGTAGTTTATTAGTTAAGTAATCACCAATAAATATTTGCCAAATATGCCTTTACTCTTTGCTTAAAATGTTAATTCTTATCATAGTTTCTCGATTGGTGATTTAATAATTTGCAATTTTTTCTCTACACTTTTGATTAAAAATTATTGGCTTACTCAATAAGTATTTTTTTTTGTATATGAACATATTGCTGGTTATGCGAAATCATATCTTTTTATCAATTATATTTTGATTTTATCTACCATCAACATTTTTTACAAGAAATCATATTACAAAAAATATATATCTATCAAAAAAATAGTCAATAATTATGTCACATAAGAGAGCATATAAAGTTCTTTGAAGAATATAAATTTTAAACTTTTTTAATTTAAACTTTTTAAATTTAATGTTAATTTAAACTTTAAAAATTTAAATTTAAACTTTAAAAATTTTCTGTCAAAACAAAAATATGATATCTAAAACAATGACACGTGAAATAAGTGAAAGACATTCAAAACTTAAGGGTTCCCGCGAAAAAACAACAAGAATTAACATTTTAAGCAAATATGTGTTGTTATTTAACGAATAAATTACAAATAAACTAATGAACATTGTTAGGAGGGTTGCTATTTATGTATCCGGAATTGGCAACAATGGTATTGCTAGGCGCCATCTTATATATATATATATATATATATATATATATATATATATATATATATATATATATATATATATATATATATATATATATATATATATATACATCGTAAAGTTTGACATTGTTGACTGTATACGTACTCAGAACGTTTTGTCATACGGACGTTATTTGTCCCACATAATTTGACTATCGCTCAAAAAAAGGCTTCTGTCGATTGTTGTAAAGAAATGCTCAAAAAATACAATCGAGGTGGGTCAAAAGCATTGTATAAAATTTGCACAGGTGCCGAATCTTGAATCTATACGTATGAGCTAGAAAGTAAATAGCAGTCGGCTGTATGGGTCTTTCAAAATGAGACAAACCAAACACAATTTGTTCGCACAAGAAGCACTTGCAAGAAGCAAAGAGTCGCCTGTTTTCTTTTGGGATAAATGGGCATGTGATTACAATGCCACTAGAGAATCGTAGAACTCTCAATTCTGAACGGTACACAACCATTTATTTGCCAGAAGTCTCTGGAGAAATAATAAAAAACAACCAAAGACGCAGGTTTATTTTTTACCATAACAACGCGAACAATTCAATATTTGAGCGGTCAAAACATCGAATGGATGAGTCATCCGTCGTACAGTCCTGATTTCACACCCAATGATTTATTTTTGTTTGCATCCGTGAAGAATAAACTATGTGGTCAATGTCTATTAAAATTGGTTCAAACATATATAAAAGTGTATCAATCATCGCGGAGAATATTTTAAAAAAGAATAAATTATATTCAATGATTAATATCTGTTTTTATTTATTATTCCGGTTGCATAAATAACCTTCGTTACTTTTTCTTCTTAATTAAGAGTCATGTCATACATCAGCTTTGAATAATGTGACTGGGTCGCAATATTGCCACGACAAAGAGAGTTATTTCAAATGATTGATTATTTCAGTGTTCCAGTGCATGCATTTAAGTTCGGTTCATAGCCCAAAAATATGTTCTATACACAAGTATCAGGAGATGATTGTTTAGATGAATATTTACGGAGATTTATGGACAACGATACCCTGAAAATCTGCTACCAGATCGGTAAATATTTGTACAAGTTACTTAAAGTCTTTTGGAACCGGGTAGTGTGGTTCCAAAATTTATAGAAGGTGGGCGACAGCGAGAAATTGGACCAGAAGTCGAAGAAGAAATTTTATATCTTGTTGAAGAGTATTCTACCATAAGTACTCGACGTGTTGTTCAATAAGTTGATGTTTCCCATTGGATTGTATACAGAACACTAAAAAAACAATGATCCTATCCTTGCCATGTACAAAGGATACAAGCGCACTTTACCGCTGATTTTTCACACAGGCACAAGTATTGTGAATAGTTCATTTGGCTTAAACCAAAGGAATTTAAATTTTTTGTTCAATATTTTATCGATCAATGAAACTTCTTTCAAGAGGAATGAGAGGTGGGCATTTTGAAGAGTTAATTTAATAAAATATTAATCATGTATTTCTCAGAGTCGCGTGAATCGTTTAAAAGTATGTGAAAAATGTCAAGTAATTTCAACTTCGACATTAAACGAGAATAATGTATAAACATTGTTTTCTTTTTTCTGTAACAAAACAAACCAAATTTATGCGGAAACGTTTGGAATAAATGACTATAAAAATGTCCTGGTTTTGCGGAAATCGTATCATATTGGATACATGTTATAAGGAATCATTTCTTTCAAAGACTTTAAAGAATCTTGGTTTAGATTTATGAAAGTAGTTTCCCTTACACCTTACCCTGTATATTAGGGACTCAACTCAATTCTCGACCATTACGTTTAATCGACTGCAAAACGTATTCGAATCAGAATTTTTTTCCCATCGTGCAATTTTTTTGAAGCTCCAATTTAAGTAATATTACGAGCCCACTATGAATAGAACCTGAAATATCAAGTTCTTGACTAAATTAATTTTGACTAAAATAATGTAGAACGTCCGGGACAGCCAGAAAAAGTGTAGTATGAAGAATATGAAGCAGTACTTTATGAAAATCCTTGTACACTACTAGAGTTCGGACAAGAATTCATAGTAACACCGCACGATTCCTAAACATTTACACAAGGTAGGAAAATTCAAAAGGAGAGTCCTTGGGTCCGCTATGAACTCACATCGTAGACTCTTTGATTTTGTTGTGTCATTGCTCTCCAGATTCAAGAAAAAAAACTTCCTGCATAAGGTTGTGACCTGTGATGAAAAGAGGATTCTTTACGATAATTACGAATACGATAGTCGAAAATTGTGGATTAATCTCAGTAAGCTATCAACTAGTACCGCAATTTGACATGAGTTCAAATCTGGACATCATATTATTAAGAGAATCCTGCAAAGTTCTAAACATATGGTAGGTTGGTGAAAGTTCAGGACTATATGGTGAATGCGCTATACATCCCAGACACGTTACAATAATCTTTTGCGAGTCTCCATTAAAATGTGTAGTTTAGCATTGCCATGCAAGTGCATAACTCTTTTTTTGCCATATACCGGATCCATACCAGCCTTTCCATGAGTGCAAATCAACCTTTTATCGCCTGAAATATTTGGTGAAAAACTAGCACAGACATCGTTGCCTAGACTAGCTTTTACTTAAGAAATCATAAGCAAAAATACGATTCAATGTTTTTAATCGTTTAATTAATGGGCTACCCAAGTGCTGAACTTCTTGATCAATCCAAGCTTTCACAAGTATCGCAATAGTGTAATAACGTAATCACGTGTAATCAAAGGTAGTCTTGATTTTATCCATCTCTGGGTATTATCGTAATTAGTTATGTAGCATAATAGACACAGCGTTTAATTTGTTACAACACATATAAATAAAGAAATAAGATAGAAGAAAATGAAAGGGTGTACTCAAAAAACACCAAACGGTTAATAACAGCTTTTCTCCACCTTGAGCTAGTCAAACAACAAAACAAAAAAGGAACCAAACAAAAAATGTCAAATACAACCCTCATTAAAATTGGGCGCTAGGTTTGTCCAACGCTTAGACAAAAATATTTGCTCAGAAAAGCAATGATGCACGTTCCAGTGGAAAATCGTGATGAATATATATATATATATATATATATATATATATATATATATATATATATATATATATATATATATATATATATATATATATATTCATATATCATGTGGACTGTTCCACCACACTAAAAGGATTTTAAGAGTTCCTTAGAAAGGAACAGCTACAATTTCAAATATGAAATGTAATAGCTTATATAAAAATATATATATATATATATATATATATATATATATATATATAACATAATGCTGGAATAAATTAAATCATTGCATTAAAAAACAGTCGTTTAAATTTATTTCAATTTTTAGATTGGTTTTGTTGAAAGATAAAGGCACATTTTTGCATTTCTACTAACTTATACGATCGTCCATATGTATTATATTTAGTAGTAATGAATGCTTTAATATTTTTAATAGAAACTATCTATTCCCGATGGCTATTTCTTATGCAAAGTCAGTGGCAAAATGGGTGCTTTCTCTGTGGTTTGTGTCTTCTTAATTTAGGTTCTTATAAAAATAAAATTTTCCATGCATCGGTTTTATTAGCCATTGATTTTTCAACTCTTCTTTAAAGAGTATCAAAGTAAACGTTATGTTGTTAGAATCGTCTTTTATCTACGATAGTGGGCTAAAAAGTTTATAAAATAACAGATTCTATTGTGAGCTATCAAGTTTTATTCATTAAACAATCAAGTAGTAAATTGCTGCGTCCGTTAATAGCTCTTAAACATCTGTTTAATTAAAGCGTGTCAGAGTTCTTAACGAGATTGATATTGTTAAAACTCGTGCGGTCCTCTTTTATTTTTTTTTATGCAAAAGATATTCTTCTGATTGATTATCTTTCAAATAGCTAAACAAAGCACAAATCGGTACTGCGTATATGCCTGGACCAAATTTTGGTAGGTAACGAAAACCATTCTGCTTTAGTGGACAAGAAAAATATTCATCAAGACAATATTTCAAGCCACACGATCCTTCATAATAAGCCAATTAACTACATCAAACAAGTTCAACCAGCGAAACGTATTGATATCAATCTGTTATGTGTGATTACAAAGATGATCTCTTTTATGACTTACTGCCATAAAATACAAGAAATAATTTCGATATGTGCTATTAGCAGATTTGACTAATTTATTTCCAAATTATCAACTTCAAAAATTCGTAACCACAATTTGCAGAATTAATCACTAACATCATCAATTCCATATACAAATTCTCTCGTAAAAGTTCTCAGTTTAAAATAAATTAAAATAAGGAACACTTCTAACGCTACATATTGAACATCAATATATTTTCCGAGGACAGTAGACTTTCTATTTTGGGGGCAGATATGGATGTTGTGGATCACTACATATAGCTTGTGCAGAGGATTTAAATGCAGGGGAATACATGTTTAAGGTGGGATAATGAGGTTATGATTTATGAGGTTAATACATGAGGTAGAACGGCATGTTTAAGAACAACCTCCCACTTTGTTTGAAGAAAAAGTCTGATCAATGTGCCCTGTCCGTTATGACATATGGTAAAGAAATCTGGACATTTACATCACAGAGGGGAATGGAAAGGTTTGGCATTACAAGGCGGCGCAGAAAGACATTGGAAGAGTCAAAGAACTGAAATGGGGGAGGGCATGCCATATTGCGAGGCGATGTGACATAGCGAAAGAAATCCTGGAGTGGATATCACTTGATCACAAATGTCCACGAAGAAGAACGAAAACACGATGGACTGATAACATCTTCAAGTATATTGGATCTGAATGGCAGAAGAAAGCTCAGAACAGCGCGAGTTGAAGACATGATTAAGAGGTGATGATATTGAACATATTATATTTGAAAAATTAATTTTTCATTAGTACTATGACAAATTTACGTAGCATTTAAACAACTATAAACAAAGTTATATGTCAGCCAAAAATAAAATTTTAATTTTGATCTAACATATTTTAAAATTATACAGGGTGGTGCAAAGAGTTGTTAATATTTGGTTGTGCTGTAGAAAATTTGGTAGGAGGGGTAGAAAGGTGGGGTTGGCATTAACCGATAGTTCGGCTCGGGAAAATTTAGTTACCATTCAGTGCGCTCGTTTGCTATGCGCGAGTATTATCGCAACAACGATTCCGAGGCTCATTTCCACCCTAATGGGCATATTAATAATCTAAATTGTCGCTATTGGTGTGGATAAAACTCTAAAAAGGAACATATAATACTATAGTATACTCTGGACAAACAGTAACTGGTGAACATTTTCTTGGTGTTATGAAAAGTTTACCCAGAGTCATATTCGCTTAAATATCACGAAACAGGACGTTGATTTTTTTTTTCATAATAATGTATCTAGTCATTGTAATAATATTGTTACTGACTTTTTAATGAAAATTATTTTTTATTGAAATGACAATGAAATTACAACGAATAACAACATTGGGGACTTTCAAAAATCTGTGATATGTAGACTTAATAGCACAAACGTTAAAGCGCTATAACAACGTTGATGTAGATATAATATGATGTATATGATGTATATGATGTATATGATGTATATGATGTAGATATGATAAATGTAGATTAAATAATATCATCATACGAGGGTCGTTAAAAAAGTTCTCGGTCTGACAAAGAAAACACAAGATTTTTTCCAATTTTTTAATACTCTCAGTATAATGAGGTTTCCTAAACTTTGCAAAATAAGCAGTTGTTTTAACTTTGATCTCATAGTTTAGTAGTTTTAACTTAACAATTTGCAACGATAACTATACTTTTGATTAAAAAATAATGAAAATGGTATCAACTCAAATGGTTTTTGAATTGATTAATTGAATAATTCGTTAATTTTCTTAAATAAAAACTTCCGCAGGCCCGGTTATTTTCTAAGGTATTTTCTTTTCCTTCATTATATACGACTTTTTTGTTCTTGTTCCAAATTTAGACGCTATTATGCTGGGTCTTGTTTCGTCGATTTTTCAGGGAAAATCAGAAGCGTCCCACCAGGCCAAGTTGAAAATTATAAAAAATATGCCAAAACAATTTTAATTTACTGTTGAATTTTGTAACAAAACATTTAAATATGGTTTTTTTCCATAAAAATTAGTATGATCAAAAAGTACGGCGACTTTTTAAATAAAACACAAAGTATTTATTAGTTCATACAAAGTTAATAATTTCGATATACTTCGAAAACCTAAAACACAGAAAATTATGGGTTGACTCTGGCCAACCATCAACATCGACCGCAAGACCGAATCGCGAAAGAAGACAATGCTGTACATTTGGTGGGATCAGTAAGGGTTTTGTGTACCATGAGTTACTGAATGAAACCAGGTGAAACCAGCTGAGTTATGAAACCAGATGAAACAGTTAATACTATTCGCTACCATCAAAAAATGTTCAGTTTGAATTATGCATTGACCGAAAAACGACCAGAATGGACTACAAAACACGGAAAAGTAATTTTATAGCACGACAACGCCCCATCACACACATCGAAAGCAGTCAGAGACACCATTTCTGCACTTGGCTGGGAACTCCTGCCGCACACGCTGTACTCGCCAGACTTGGGGGACCAAGTCTGGCGAATACGACTACCACTTGTTTTCATAAAATGTCGCAAGCACTTTCCATGAAGCACTTCAACAATTACGAAGATGTTTAAAAATGACTGGACCACCTAAAAAGATACGGTACGGTTTTTCTGGGAGGGAATCAACAAATTGCCAGAGAGATGGGAAAAATGTGCAGCTAGCGATAGTGCATACTTTGAATAAATCATTTTTTACCTTTCTCCCAAATTAAACGTGTTTTATGAAAAAATTAAGATTTATTAACCGCCACACCTAGTATATTGTTTGTTTCAAAGAAATCCCCTCTTACTTCGATACATTTATTTCGGCATTTTTTCGAATTCAAGGCGACCAACGAACTCTCTTGAATGGCTTCTGTGGACCGAAAAGGGCATTCATGAGGTGGTTTCTTCAATAGAGGAAAATGGAAAAAGTCACTCGCTGCCATATCTGTTTAATATGGTGCTTGTGAAATTCTTAGGGAAAGAATTGATGAAGAAGTATTGCTGTATGAAATGGTGCATTATCGTGAGATAAACATTGAGGAGAAGTTTTTGATCAGTGCTTCCTGCCCATTATGACGTACGGAAGGGAAACATGGACACTCACATAACAATCATTTCAAAAATTTGGGTTACCACAGAGGGGAACGGAAAGGTGTATGTTTGGCATTACAAGGCGGGGTAGAAAGACATGTATATTGATTAGAGATGGTGGCGAAATAGAAAGATGGACCAAACGGTGACGTATTAATGATGTAATAAAACACTTAACTAAAATAACTAAACTGAGAACATTAATAGACTATCTAAAAGGTGAACTACCACTTATGAAAAGAAATAGCAAGAAATGCAAAAATAAAGAATTTTCCAATAAGAATGTTAGAACTTCGTCGGAAAAGATCTTCTCTATACTGGGGGTCGCCTTCCAACTGCCCTAGAGCCCTCATCGCGAATATTTCCATGTTGAATTGAAACAATGTACTGAGCACATGAGAGCATGAGTGACATTTGCATTTCGGTGTTGCCGCTATTAGGTTTTAAGGTTCTGACACTCTTATTGGATTTTTTTAAATTTTAAGTTCAAATACAATGATAACACGATGAAGCTACAAAGCAACATATCAAGATTGAAGCGAAACAACTCAACAACAAACAAGAAAAGCCGGGCTAGGTAAGGACTCTATGAAAAGATAGTCAAAACTAAAATAATCGCGAAATAATTATACTTAGAGCATCAAAAAGCTGGAACGTCGTTAGTCTAAAGGTATTGAATTTCAAGGTGACCAAATTAAAAAAAAAAAAAAATTGTCAGGCCGAGAAATTTTCGGACGGCCTTTATATATTCGTTCGAATAAATGAAAACTACCATGATCTGACCATCAACAAATAAAATATTTCAAAGGCCAGACGTAAATATAATTTGATGCTAAAAATATGATTTTTTGTGTGTTAAATCTGGTTCGATTCAAGACCTAGGACGCCTCTGCTGGATCAACTTGCTGCTGAGGTTGCGAACGATTTGTCGGATCTATTTTCGTCCGGGTAGGTGGTCGTCACATACTTTATTGATTTTCCTATTTTTAGAAAAAGCCTTCAAGGCCATTTTTCGAAAGAGCTCCTTGAATAATTGAAACTGACGGAGAAGGAGAACAAGAAGGAGGCGGGGGCAATGAGGGCTTTCTTTCGGGAAGCGAGAGGGGGCGGAAAAATTACGCAGCTCGCGGTAACTCTATTACGTGATTTTGTCGTTCGGGGAAGAGAACGATAAAGAAATTTTTCGAAAAGGTCAGTTTTTTAATGGCGCCCTTTTTTTGCCATTCGCGTGACTCTCCCACTGTTATTTATTACGAAAACGAAGTTTTTCATGAAACTTTTTAAGTGCTCTCATGTTAGGTTCTTTATTTTATCTTAGAAGCTATCGTAATTTCTTATTGATAACATTAAAAACTGATTGGATGATATTGCAAATGAAACACTTGTAACTGGTAATTACTATATAATATTGTGTTTCCTGTGTAATAAATATATTAAGTAACCAATAACCTTCGTACAGATCAATTATAGGGCTTTCCATAACTTGTTAAGATGAGACAGTGGCATGTGTTTATATGAATAATACAGAACGGATATGTACCCAATAATCATAACAGTTTGCTTTTGCATTTTCTATTTTAGTACTTTTCGTGTATTAAAAATGATTGTTGACTTGAAAGAAAGTTTAACATATAAGGAAAGAGCGCAAAGTCAGATAGTTCATTCTAGTAATCATTAATGAATTTGAAAGCCGACATAATATTTAATTTTATATTGACCGAAAAATCGAATACGTTTGATGATTTTTCTATCATGAAAAAAGCTTATTTTATATGTTGATTAAACACCACCGTTTGCGTGGAAGAACCGTCATTCAAACCGAAAAAACTCAGTTTCGTTTATTGAGACTCAGTAGTTTATCGCGTTCATGGTGGTTTACTCAGTTGCTGATGTAGTAGGACTAGCATGATTGACTCTGTGCTCACAACGTCCCATTGAGTTCACTACTAAGGAAATGGTAAAAAAATATATGTTATCTTATTGGCCAACCACAGAGTGAAGGTTAGAAATATTGTTGAGATGATAAACATCTCGGATGAATGCACATGGAATATCTTATACTAAAATTCTTGCATCAGAAACCTAGCAGCGGCATGGGTGTAGCGTTTGTTATTTGTGGACTAAACATGCAATCGAGTGGTCACTTTACAGCGGTGATTAGATATGTATAAGCGTAATCCAAATGCGCTTTTGAGGCGATTTGCGACTGTTGATTCATCACTACACCTGGATTCATCACTAAACCCCAGAAACGAAGGAACAGCCAAAACAGTGAATTTAATTGGCGAACTTGGCCCGAAGAAAGGCAGAAGTTTTCATCGACCGAAAAGATCATAACCACTGTTTTATGAAAATTGAAAGGTTATAGGATTTGAATTCGTCGACTATTTGGTAAAAAGAAAGACTATCACAGGAATTTCACGAAGAGTTGATAAAAATGTCCTCATTAATAATTCATAATATAAAAATAAAATAATTCATAATAAAAAAATTCATATCAAATGAAGAGATAATCACCGAAACAGAGGACTATTTTGCAGAATTCGATAAGTTGTTCATTCCGGAAGGCATAAAAAACATGGAAAAATGTTGGGCGAAGGAAAGAAATAAATATCAAGCTAAAAGAAGACTACGTTGAAAAATAAATTGGTTTCCGATTAAAAATCAATATTTTGTTTAAAAAATATTTGTTTTTCACTCTACCCTCGTATTTCTTTTAGGAGTTTTAACTCGAGTGTAACGGTTCAAAATTCTGTCATATGATAAAAAACTTTGGGGATGTATAGTACTGATGCACCTCGTTTCAGAAACCACAGTAGCATTTACTTTAGTATTAAGTACCCTTACATCATCAGAATTTCATGATCAGTATATTGATAAGTCATGTAGTGATCATGGAACTGGAAAGATCCGTTCATCTCAAATTAATCTTTTACCAGACCAAATATTTTGCAATGAATGAAAAAATTAACGTCTAATGATGCCACGTTAGTACACTGCCCCAACCAAACTTCAGTATTTTCTGACGAATGATCAAAAATATATTTGATAGAACACTATTGTGAAGAAGCACAGTGTTTTTTAGTTTCTAATTCAACCAAAGTTCATAAAAACACGTTATTTTCAAATAAGTTTCCTCAATAAAGTTGATACATGATACTTTACATTGAATATTACAAAAAAAAGAACTGACTTTTCACTTCCCAGTACAGTAAACAAACGATTTTTGAATAGAATATTTTGATTATATTTCAAAAGTAAGTGAATTACGCGTCAGCCACTTGCACAAGAAGCGCTATCAACATTGCTTTGGTACAAACAGATCAAACATGATTTTGAAACTTTCAACATCTCCGAAAGTAGATGACAGAAAAAGCTTTCCAAAAAAAAAGAAGACCCATAAATCAAGTTTAATCCGTAATATCACAGATTGACATCCTGCGTCACAGGTTCTGTTTGGTTAATAAATAATTTGTCGAGTAGAATAATAGATAAAACTAAAGAATTAAAGATAATTTATAAACTATATTCTTAACACTTTAAAAAATGCTAAGGAAGGTATTCTCGACGGCCTAGGTTGGCTAGCATAGCTTGGTAAAGACTTATTATGCGTCCAAGACAAGGAAAAAAACTCCCAAGAAAGAAACAACTCCATTAACCTAATCTGCATGTCATTTAAATTAACTTTCATAGTCCATAGTTGACTCACATGAGGAGAAAACATTTGAATAAACATTTAACAGGACTAGTTTCTATTTTGCTAATTCTCTATCCCATATTGCTTAACGTAATTATCTTCAACATACCAATGATTAATAAAATTCAATGATATATTTCATTTCTTCAAAACTCACTGAATGTATATTACTAACCTGATTTCGTTTTATTTTAAACATGGTCCTGAAAGGCATAACAATTCAAAAGTATTTAACTTCCACATTCGTGACTACAATTTTAACAAACATTTCTCGGAATAATAAAGAATCGCTTGCATAGCGAAATAAATATATATTTTTGCTACTATAATATGGATATAAATAATAAATAGTAAGAATATTTAGTATGTTATATGTTGAATGTTACACTGAAAACATGATATTACATGTAACATTGATTATTTTATACAATTTTTTATAGAAATTTTTAGGCTTTTTTTTATAGAAATTTTAAATTATTGCTGGTTAATAAATAACATAGATGCTTCTGTGATTTTTACAAAATTTAATTACATTACACAGCGATTGTTAAAGCACTCTAAAGAAAGTTGAAATCGCTTTAAAGGCAAGAACTGCTTTAGAAAACCTTTCACGTAAATTCAGTCAATATTTTCATTATTCAATATGAATGTTTTCATTATTCAGTACTCAATAATAGTACTGAATAATGAATGAAATAGTAGTCATTTGAATGAAAGCCTATTCGTGGCCTTTGTAGAACTGACAACGTTTGATTCCGATGATAAAAATATAATGTGGAAGCTCATGAACACCATAGGATGTTCGCCTAGGCCAGTGCATAGATTACACTTCTGCACAATGGCATAAACATAAAAGTTCTGATATAAATCAGCGAAATTAAGGATTTTGAGACTAAGGCCGGCCTTAAACAGGGCTGTGTGTCGCTGTGCTGCATGAGACCAGAGGCAGATTTTTGCATTCAGTTGATATGTCATACAGAATGGATGGAAGCCTATTCAACTTGGCATGATTTAAAGCCAAATCAAAAACAAAGGAGGTTAGCATCGTAGAGCGTATAGTGTAAAGGCAATGTAAACAGGGCTGGACTTAATTGTGGAATTCAAAATTAATAAATAAATAACGAAAAAATAAAAAACGAAAATACTGCAACAAGGTGTTCTAAATAAGGAGCTTATAGCACATCTTATATTGTTATGAATTGACTATTGGAAGGAGTAGTATACTTCCCGTATTTGGGAAGCCAAATGTCCAGCTCTGCCGAAATGCGAGAAAAGCTCATATATAGAACAAAGGGCGTTGATGCCAATTTTGGACATCAAATCAAAAGGGTGTTTAGTAATACAGAGACTTAAGGAAACAGGCTAAAATTAGAGTTTACAATGCTATCATAATCCCCACTCTTATGTATGGATAAAATAACTCGAGATATTTCATCAAAGCTGTGAATGCTGATGAACTAAAGAACAAGAAGCGAAATCTGGGAGGACGAAAAAGAAAGTACAAGGACCGTATACCGGTAAAAGACAGATCCAAATGGCGTGGGAGACTACAGATAGGAAATAATTACCACCAAGCCTCAGGCAAAAAGCAGACGCAACAAGTCAAACAGTCTAGACTGCATGGACAAATTCTGTATAGTTCTGACCCTAAATGGCCAACATGTGGAAGACCGTGCAGATCTCGGCTGGATTATTTGAGCCCCTATAAAATCCATAATTGATTAACAATGGCGCAGCAAAATTAATAGTCATCGCTGAGGTCATACTCGTATCGAGTTCAACCATCAGTAGTAATTTAATTATCGAACCCGCAAACTCCATATTCGGCTGAAATATCATCGGGTAATCGATTGTTTCCAATTTCCTCCAACAAACCGACACATACAATGAAAAATCATGGAATATTTTAAGACTAGGAAAAATGTCCGGAAAAATGCCTTTAGCATCGTTCTATTCGGTGAAGTTATTAATAAACCTTGAATGAAACCAGAATCTCATTATGGTTCCTTCTATTGTACTCTGCGATTTGTTACATCAAAATATCAAATAGTTTGTGTCATATTCTGTTTCCAATGAATTTTTTTGTGCTGAATCGTTGTTACGTTGCGGTCGATCCTCGAGGTTTTCTATTGATGAAGACATCAATAAAGAAAAGTAAATGATGATGAAAAATCATAATTCAGGTATAAGAGAGATGGTCCAGGATCTGAGCATATCCCACGAAACCATTCGTTCAATTTTACTTGATGTTTTGGACATGAAAAGCGTTGTGGTATGGCTTGTCGTCAAATAGTTGAATTTTCTTCAAAAAGAGCACCGTAAACAGATTGCTCAAATGACTGTACTTGAACGAACCAATTCGGACACTCTATATTTATAAAATGTATTGTAATCGTTTATGAATTTAACATGCAAATCAGCCAAAAACTTCGGAATGGCCCTTTGATAATGATCCGAAAACGAAAAAAGTACATCAAAGTAGCTCGAAAGTCAAATATTCTTTGACCATCGTGGTGCTCTTGGAATTCTTTCCGGAGAGACAAACTATTAACAAACCAGCCAATATTATCTGAGCGATATGAGGCGTTTGAGAGAAAAGTCGTTTGTGTTGTTTTATGTTTATAGAAAATGTTATTATATTTATAGAAAAACAATTTTTGGATTTTGAACCACAATCATGTGTTGTCCCACACGTCGATCTTTGTACGCGAGTTTTGACCAAAAAATGAAATCAAACACCATATTCGAAAGATATGGCCACGGCCTTAAATTCAAATTACCATTTCATGGAAGACGAAAGACGGTCGATTAGAGTCATAAAACAAGTCACAGAAGAAGCTGAAGGCCATTCCGGAAAATGCATATAAGAAGTGTTTCTACGACTGGATTATTTGTTGAGTTAAGTATATCGTTTGCTCAAATTCCTCCTCATCAAATTTGTATGGTTGGCCCGGATCTTTTTTAACCGAAAGATCAAAACCCCATCCAAAAATTCTGGAATTACCTTTTACCATTTTATGAATTATAGCAATTTCCTTCAAATCATTTCTGTAGTGTCAGCAGACTTTCAGGCTGAACTTCAAGTTTAATTTTCAGACACCAGACAAAAGCTCTATCAGTATTATACTAACTTTAAAATATCATCAGAGATTTATGTTTTAAACAGTGTGAAGGTACAGTATTTTTAGAGTTAACTGTTGATGCAACCTTTACTTTGATTCTTAACAGAAGTCCAGGAAAATACAAAATAAAATCTTTTTACCTCCTGGAATCATTAGGTCTAATTTCCATATCTCTCTGTTCCTGTTCTTCGGGTGGTGGTTGAGGAGGCTCTGGTTCAGGTGGTAAAGGACTTCTCAATAATGGGTGTCCAAGCGGTAGAGGCGATGACTGTGCTCGACCCAATGGCCTGATCACACCTCTAACCTGAGGTTCCTAGAACATAACAATGTCGTATTAGATATTTCTTTTCAAATGTCTTCTTTTTTATTTTATATCCCTAGTTTATTTAAATTTATTTTCATCCGTATATGGAAGTATTTATATTAAACTATATAAAATAATAATAAAATAAAATATGTCTATTAATAAAAATAAAATAAAAGTAGTAGTAGGTCTATTACATTGTGATAATGATAAACGATCTTTCTAGTACAAACATACTACGCATACAAACAAACTGTCATGTTGGAGCATGAATAAAAAATATATAAAAAGCAAATATTTTACATGTAAAATCTAAATGCAGGTTCAGCTTGTTTCAGCGTCAAGAGCGTGGGTGGTAATTTTCAACAATAATTTCCAACAGTAGAAGTGATACATGGGCGTTTAAATGCAGATATGTACAGATACTGGGAGTGACAAATGACTGTGAATACAAGGAAACGCCGTCACTTTGTGTCAGTTATAGAGCCATATATTACTTGCTATCCATATTCTGTGTGAAATAATTTTATGATAATGTATTATCAAATTCGGGTTTTGAATAAAAAATAATTATCGATTTTTTTACTTTATTTTAAAACTTTATCATAAATAATATTAATAATCGACGGGAAAAACTTTTAAAAAAATATTTGTAATTAATTATAAATGAACTAAAATGACAAAGTGTTCATAAAGGCCAATTCTAATAATATACCCGGTGTGAATATTTTTATAGTAGATTTTCTCAAAAATGACATTCAGTTCAATTCAGCGAGGCGCTAAAGCACCAATTTGAGTTTTTTAACACATAATAGTGCAAATGTAAATAAGAAATAAGGAATTTCTATGAAATATAATTAAATTATTTGTAATCCTAAAAATTGTATTTGCACGGTGTAAGGACGTGTATGTCCAGAACATAAAGTTCTGAGTAAAGCTTACGGAATTACCTTAATTATTAATGAAACATAAGAAAAGTTCAAGACACTCGATGTCACGACTATGTAGCTTCAGCAGGTAATAAATACTCAAATATAAAAAAAATTATATAATGTTATAAACAATAATCTTTTGTTTATACTTGATGACAGATGGTTGTAAAAATTTAATGTTGTTTTAGGATTAATATGTCGTGCTGCTTTAAACCATTGATTTCAACGATAACATCTTAAGGCACATTTAAAAACATTTTATTCATTAGTTGTTTTTGTAGTATTCGTACAAAATGGAACGAAACAGGCACAATAACTAATTCGATTTGACATTTTCAATAAATTTATCAATACACTGATAATAATAACAATAATAAGTTGATTAAAAACTAAAACACTCGTATCAGGTGTCTGTACTGTGGAGCGGAATAGATATTGTGACGTGACACGCGTTCGGGTTTTTTCGGGGTTTAAAGATTTGATATAACTTTTTAATTGTAAGGAAAAAATAAAAATAGTTTTGTTATAAAATTTATATATGATATTTTCATTTGACATTTTTTTTCAAACCCCCAATTGTGTAAGAAAAAAGTTAGATACTTCTTAAATGAAATATTATTTTCTTTTTTTCACAGCTACTTCTTCATGCTTGAAAAGAAAAATAAGTCAGAGGGAGTCAAGTCCGGTGAATATGGTGGATTCGATAATTTCGATGTTGCAGTGGCGGATGAACGGGTGGGTGCTCTGTCGTGACGAAATAGCACTTTTCCTTTGGCCAATAATCTCCTGTTATCGTCGCTCGCTTTTCCCAATAGTCGATGATGATAATACCTTGCGCATCTCAGAAAACAGAGCCATGACTTTTCCGACCGATGGAAATGTCTTCACCTTCGAGGCACGTTCGCCGAGTAAAATCCATTGTTTGGCTGTTACTTAATTTCTGGTTTGTATTGATAAATCCATGTTGTTTCATCAACGAATATGAATTGCTGCCAAAACTTCGAATTGCGCTTATATCTGTTGAACACAGCTATAAAGTGGTCACCCTATTCCATACTGAGCAAACGCGTCACCCATACGCTGATAGCTTTCTCATACACAAATGTTCATGTAGAACGTCCCGAATGCATCTGTCCGAGTTATTTATCATATCAACAATCCTTAAACCGTCAGTCTCTCATCGGCCAACACGATATCATAAATTTTATTGACCATTTCCTTAGTAGTGACCTGAAGTGTTGATTCGACAACATCGAAACTCATTAAACTACTTATGAACCATGAAATGAAAAGGACCAGAGTCTTTACAGTTTCAATTTTCCTTCGGTTTGAATAATGGTTTGGCCAAGCAAAAAGTAGTGTCATCAACACACGGAGTTCACTTTTTTTCATGATAGCAAAAATATCGAACTTGTCAGCTTACGAAGACTGTCAAAAGAAAACTAAATATCATTTTGGCTGGAGATTCATCGAGAGCTATTAGACAGGAAGCTACTTTTTAGAAATTCAATCACCTTTGTCATTGCACCGCCATCTGATGCGATCGTATCGCATAGTGAAAAATAAAGTTTTCTCATATATTTTTCATAAATTATGCGTTTTATGATATTCTATGATGATATTTTCTGAAATTTTAAGAAAAAAATTGAAATGGCAATGATAGTTTAAGGTCAAATCAAGATGGTTATTACATACTTCATAAAACACAACAATTCATCAGTTTAATCAAATGTGCATTCGAAGACCCAGAATAAACTAAAATATTGTAGAATACTAACCGTCAGAAATTGCACACTCAGAAGGGGAATAAAATTTTATTGAATTTTTGATAAAAACATGTAGCATGAAATAAACGATTACAATTTGGTAAATATACAGTGGTTATTGTGTTAGGCGTTCTTTTTGCAGTTTTTTCGAGTTTTATTTGCTTACTGTTTATTTAACTGCTTATTGATTAGTAAAATTTAAAATACCTAGAGTACAACTGACCAAATAAAATAGAGATGTTGAGTTATTGATCTGGAAGGGAGAGGGTTTTCAAGAAATTACCAGCTCTACAGAGATCGGACTACTTACTATAAGATGTTCAAGTCAAGCGTGGTTTAATAATATCCAAAATTGAACAAGAAAATGTACTAGATATTGAAAGCGTGAATACGACGTTCAAAATTGACGTCTAAGATCACCAAGAATCGATTTTAGACAACTCTATCTGTGGCTGATGGATAATTAGGGGAACAAGCCCGACTTGTAAAAGTTCGAATGGTTTGCCACCCATTACGGTCATTCGGACAGAAATATTATCGGTCCCTTAGTGTACTATCTCTGACAGTAGAGCATATATAGGAACTATTAATAGTGGTGTAGATAAACATAGCATTGAAACGTAGAGCGTTAACTTGTGGAAAAAGCCAATGTTCTCAGTTTAATGTTGAGTAACAATTACATCGAACAAAATTGGGAACAATTGCCAGTAGGTTACAATATTATACCAAGTATATAAATATGAAACCGGAAATTTTGTATAGAAAATACACGTTCATTGTATGAAAACGATTAAAAATATTTTATTAGAAGTATTGCCCATTGCTAGCTATACATTTTTCCCACCATTCTGATAATTTGTGGGTGCCACGCCAAAAAAACTGTTGCTCTTTTGATGCAAACCAGTCATCGAGCCATTTTCGTAAGAAGTGAAGCGCTACGCAGCATGAGGTTATCCCATCGGTGCAAATGAGTAGTAATCTGACGGAGCCAAGTCTGGTGAGTAAGCTGCATGCGAAAGTATTTCACAACTAAACGCCTCAATCGTTTCGTTAACCAGTTTTGCTCTGCATGATGACGCATTATCATGAAGCAAAATCACTTTGAGTGTTGTTTTGTTTAATATTCTGGTCGGTTTTTAGGCAAAGTTTGATTAAGATCGATCATCTGTTGTCAGTAGCATACAATATTAACGGTTTCGCCAGGTTTTAGCAGCTCATAATAGATCACATCCTTCTGATCTCACCAAACCAGAGCCATTGTCTTCCGTCCATAGCGATTTGGTCTTGCAGTCAATGCCGATGGTTTGCCTGGAGTTACTCATAATCTTTTGCACTTCTCAAAATTCTCAAAATATATCCACTTTTCATCACAAGTCACAATTTGATGAAGAGATGACTTTCTTTTGTACCTGGGGAGCAGCATTTCGCATGTGCTTTTTCGGTTTTCTTGGTGTATTTCATTCAGTTTCAGTTCGTGTGAATCCCATTTTCCCATCTTCTGGATCTTTCCCATGGCTTTCAAACGTCTAGAGATAGATTCTCGTATCATGTTTAATTGATCCGTGAGTTGTTGTTGCGTTTGCGTCATCCTCATCCAACAATGCTTGCAATTCACTGTCTTCAAGGTCCATCCGCGTACTTTCCAAGGTGGTCTTCCGCGTTCTTCATTTCTCACATCAAAACCGTCACTTTTGAATTTTTTTAAATCACTTAAAGCACTATTATTTACTAAGAACACCTCACCGTAAGCTTCGACAAGCATTCGATGTAATTCTGCAGCAGTTTTCTTCAAATGGTAACAGAAAATCATTGCTGTCCGCACATCGTAGTTTCCAGGCACAAAATTCGTCATGTTCAACGCTATTACTAACTCTGCGGTTGTATGAAACTTGTATTTTTGTGAGTTGAACATCTTTGTCAGATGTCAAGGACAAATTCCGGTTTCGTATTTACAGACCTGGTAAAAACATTATATTAAAATGAAAAAAAAGTAATTTTTTTGAATTAAAGGTGCATCAGTAACTGAGAAGTGAAACACATTTTCAGAATAATGGACAAAATTCAAGTATTATAAAGTACTTTGTTTTAAGGAGTTTATTCCGACGGACATACAAAAAGAATTTTATTTCACTGAAAATGATTCTTCTTTTTAATTTTCGACGGTAAAAAAGGGGAATGGTGAATTTAAACGTAGCCATACATCCACTGAAGATTATGAACACTCGGGAGGCTCAAAAATCCCTATGACTGATAAAATCGTCACAAAAATCTACAATGTCGTACTAAATGATCGTCGTCTGACGGTGTCCGAGTTTGCTGACATTATTAACTTCTTGACAGACCATGTCCACTACATTATAGATCATGTTTTGACCATGAATATGTTTTTGCTCAATAGGTATCATGTCTGTTAACAGTTTACCAAAGACGCATTCAAATGAATACCCAACAGACGTATTTAAACCTGTTTTTTTCAAAACCCTAAGTTTCTTCAACATTTTAAAACACTAGATGATTTTATGGATACACCATTATACTCCAAAGACGAACCTGCACCCCAAACAAGCAGATGCAATGAGTCAAATACGGTAAAGTGAAACGGTTCCATCTACAGAAAAAGCCATTGTTATCGTTTACTGAGATTCTCGTAAAGTGGTGTTTATAGACTACCTGGTACAAGACAGTACCATCATAGGGGAGCATTAGGCTTCACTACTGAACCAACTGAAGAGTGTTATTCGGATTACACGTCCATATCTGACCAAAAATAAATTCTCTATGAGTACAATAATTCGCCTGTACAAACGGCTAAGATTGTTCTTGCAAAACTATACCTATACTTCAAAATGCTTCCATGTGCGCTATATTCGTTAGATTTGGCTACCGGTGATTATTTCCTCTCCTCAAATCTAAAGAAATAACTCGTTGGAAGAATATTCACTTCAAATGATGAAGTCAAAGCTGAGACAACCACTTATTCTGTAGAGATGGACGAATCGCATTATACTTAATTAACTAAGAATTTTAAAAAGTCAACATGGTTGATCTAAATGAATTTTGTCAAATCAAGAACCTTTTTAAAACAACGCTCCTATCATATACCTAACCCTAACTCGACTAAAGAACTAATCACAACAGCTGTGCGTTTTATGTCGGAATTTGGTTTTGAAATAACCAAACCTACACGAACCTATATTGTAGTTTTGCTAGCGTTGGATAATCACAATAGTCATTCTACTCTAGAAGCTTGGGAATTGGCAAAAGAAAACCATGTCATAATGCTTACCATTCCATTATATTCCATATAATTCCATTCCATATAATTCCTTACAATTACCATTCCATTATATTCACTGTCTGCAATCCCTTGATGATACTTTTTATTCCCCCCTTAAAAGAGCTTACAATAAACAGCGTGGTATGTATATGAAATTAAAAAAAATGACAAAAATTACACTATATGAGATAGGAGGACTATTTAATAAAGCCTATATAAGTGAAACGTGTTAAGAAAAAGAAGTTTTAGGCTATAAAGCAATGTGAATATTCCCTATGAACCCTGCAATTTAGTGATGATGATTTCATTGCTACAGATGAGGAAGCCGGTTGTGTGGCTACGAATGTTATTGTTCAGTCCATATCTCATGGTACACAACAGGAGCCTGTTATTCAGCAGCCAGCTAATGTCAACCCTGTTATGATTCAATCAACATCAAATGATATACCGCAGTAGCCAGTTATTGAGCAACCCTACCACAAGTCCGTCCATTTTGGATAGATAACATCAACCAGTCATTAAACAGCAAGCTACTGTAAGCCTAGCCACGATACCATCCACATCATACGTAATACCAGAGAAACAAGTCATTCAGCAGTCAGTTACTGTCAGCCCTATCCTGATTTGGTCTCCATCAAATGCAACAAAAATGAGTTCAGCAGCCAAATGAATTCAGTTCAGACAGCTAAATGAATTCAGCAGCCAGCTACCGGCAGACCTACCATAGCTCCGCCGTCATCAAATCATAATCAACAATGTGAAACCAACATTGATAACGATCAAACATTTTCTGATTTGGCTACTATTGTGTCCACCGTAAGCCCAATGCTACAACCCCACATCTCAACTAAAACAAGATCTTGAAAAACAAACAGCATTTTGAAATCTGAACAAGCACACCAATGAAAACCGTATTCGAAGAAAAAATGAAGAAACCTATTGAAAAAGAGAATAAAAAAAATTGAATCAGAAAAACAAAGGAAACTGTAATATAGAAAATTGTGCCAAAGGGAAATATACCAAAGATAAAGGTGTTAAATGAAGACAGACTACAACCAAAAAACAAAAAGTTAAAAAAGCAAAGAAACATTTATTCAAGGGTGACGATGAAGAATCGTGTATTGAAGAACTAAATGAAAATGTAATATGCGATGATGAGTCAGAATACTTAGAAGAAGAAACTTTATGTGCGATTTATTTAGACACGAGCAATAGTGGAGAGATGTGCTTCCGTTGTAGATGTTGCGGAAACTGGGCTCATAAAGAATATTCTAGCAGTGATAATCCAGCTTCTTATATTTGTGCATTTTGTTTGGATCCTTAAAATGTCTATTTCTTTGTTTTGTTTAATAATTTAATTTCTTTATTTGTTACAAATAGACATCTATATTAATAACTAAGATTTACTTGATTTAATTATATTAAGCTTCATATTTGAGATTGATTAAAAACTATGGCTCCCATGTCACATATGAGCGTTAAATGGGATCTCATTTCCACAAGTATGGGGTAATGAGAGCAAATGACTTTCATTGGAAAATCTCTTTATTTTGCCGAAATGTACAACCATAGCTGATATAAACTGTGATTATCTGATATTCAAATATACAAGCTATGTTCCTAATTAAGAGTTGTAATAATTGAAACAAATATGACTTTTATTAACAATTTTCCTCTAATTCCCAATAGGAGATAAATGCATGCATATACAAGGTGATAAATGAAGATGTAACGTTAATATAAAAATATATTCCTGCCTTTACTAGGGTGTCACAAAAGTATTTGCGTTTTTCGTTTGTTTATAAATAAATGATTATACTTCACTCAGAGATTTAATACGATTTGAGCTTTTTACTACGACAAATAAATATTCAGAAATATTCAGTCGACGGTTTTTAACAGAAGCGTTAAAGCAAGTCGCGAAATTAAGGCAATTTTAAGACATTATTCTAAAATGGGCTTCAAAGTGACTGGTGCGGCTCGTGAGATTTGTGAAGTAGAGAGGGGATATCTCAAATCAGTCCGCACCGCTCAGCTCTGGTTTAAAAGTTCCGTGATGGAGATCAGGTGGTCGACGGTCTCTTGTTGTCGATGAATCCTAGAACAAATACTAGGAAATTTTCACGGGAATTAGGAGTATCCCACACTAGCGTTAGCTGGCTATTGCAAGGCATAGGAATGGTGTCAAAATGCTGTGCCGTAAAAAGGCCCTCCTGCAGCAAGACACTTCACAAATGAACTAATTGGACTTCTCCCTCATCTAGCATATAAAACCAATCTCGCTCCGTCGAATTACCACTTGGTCCGGTTCACGGCTTTTTGCGACGAAAAAAATGCAGGACAGGATAAAAACTGGCTGCAAAGATTCATCGTGGTACCGAAGAGGAATATAGTTGCTGGATCAAAGACGGGTTGGGGTTATTAATAAAAACGGCCTATATTTCTAGAAATAACATTCAGTATACATGTTTAAAACTGTGAATAACTAAATATCTCACAAACACGAATGCTTTTGTTATACACTAGTACATCGATTATGTGAAAAACGCGAAAAATACCTAAATAATAAGTTTAAACATGACGATTAACAATACTTTCGTCACTGCATTCATTACGAGTTTCATCAAAGAAAAAATGCCGCATAAACGTGCGCAACGATTTATTCAATTCTTGGAAATATATTACATGCATGCATTCAAAATGCATCTGTTTTTATACAGTATAGTGACGAATATTTTGAAGATAACAATATTTGAATTATTTCTCATATAAACTAACAGTATTGTATATCAGATAATAGCTCGGGTAATAAAAAGGCTCAAATGAAAGTAAAATGAGTCTAATAACAACTGAATCATGGTACGAATGACTGTTACATCAGCGTATTAATATTAATAGGAAAATACGAGGGTAGTGTGAAAATTCAGATACTAGATACTAGATACTAGAAGTGTCATATTGTATGTTTGATCCAAAATCGATTTATTTTTCAACGTAGTCCCCTTTATAGTTAAAAATACGAGTCCCATATTACTAAAAAGTTTCCAGCCTGATACAGAAAGTTTTTTTTTGTCAAATTTAGGTTTATTTCTCAACATAGTCTCCTTGTAATTCTATACACTTTTTCCAGCGATTCTCCCATCTCTTTAATCCATCCAAAAAGTAGTTAAGATCTTGTTCTACAAAATAGTAATTTACGAATGTGATGGCTTCCTCATTCAAAAACAATCTCTATCCTCCGAGCGAGACTTTGACTCTAGGAAAGAGAAAAAAACATAGTCAATCATTTCGAATCCCAATTCGTAAATTTTTGCAATGGCGATTATTCAAGTGCGAGACGGTGCACTGTTTTGGTGGAACAGAACTTTCTTTTTCTTCAAATACGCCCGTTTTTCCGCAATTTCGGCTTTGAGCTTGTCATGTAATAATGCGTAGTATGCCGCTGTTATTCTATTTCCCTTTTCAAGATAGTTAATTTACATAACTCCACTCCATGACTATCCCAAAAAACAGTCGCCATTACTTTCCCGGTCGATGGAACAGTCTTCGCCTTTTTCATAGTCGATTGATCCTTCGCAGTCCACTGTTTCGACTGTGCCTTGGTTTCTAGAGTGTAGTGTCTCCAAACTTCATTTACAGTTAATCGACACTGAGTAAGCAATTGCGGTACCAAACCTGCGGTTAGCTTTTTCATGCCCAATTCTTCAGTCAATATATGACAAACACGTTCTTTCGAGATACTCAAAGTCCTCTGCTATCTCCCTAATCTTAATTCAACGGTCGCCTAGCACCATTTGGTGCTAGAACTTTTTCAGTGTTATCAGTAGTGGTTGCAGTTTTTGGTCGTCCCGACCGTTAATCATCAACCAAGCTGGTATGACCACTTTTAAATTCAGCTGTCCAAAATTTCACTGTAGGAAATGATGGTGCCCGTAAACAGCATCCGTCTTGGCTTTAATTTGTGTAGGCGTATTGCCTTTCAACTGCAATAATTTAATGACAGCTCAATATTCGATTTTTTCCATCCTTACAGAAACACTAACATCGACTGATTTAAATAACCGTTAAACAACTGAGCATCCAATACATACATACATTTTCAAGGTTATCTTTTAACGTATACGCAATTATATTACCAGAATATTTTTGACGAGTAACCACTCGCCACCACATGCCGAACTACAAAACAGTCCGGATCGGCGATGATCGCTTCATTTCATATTAATTTCTTCCCAAAACAGCCATTTCTAGAGCCATTTCGAGTATCGGATGAATGCGGCATAAATGCGTAGCATAAATTGCCCAATTTCGCTATTGCAACTGCGCACGAAATGCACAATATTTTTTTCTTCGCCAAATGAGCTCTTCGTGAAATTTGACTAATAATGCAACAGAATATACGATTTCCTGTGATCATCTTTTCCTGGTTCAAATAATTGACATAATTAAGCTTTTTTGCCTTTTTCAGGATCCGTTCAAACTTTTGATTCTTTTTTCATTTCTAGAGTGAACCTAATAATCTTGAATTTAGCAGAGTGAATCTAGAGTTGAATCTAAGTTTTAACAGTTTTTGGTCCACATTGAGCAAACGCGGTACCCATCGCGCTCACAGTTTTCTTTTACTCAAATGCATACATGGAATATTTCGTATGCGTTCGTTCTATGTCTATCATCTCAGCAATCAGTCTAATTTTAACCACAAGATCGAAGAATAGATTTTATTAACCATTACCTGGGTAGTGATCTCAACGTAGGGACCTGAGCGCGGAACATCACACGTGTTTATTCGACCACATCGAAACTCAGTAAACCACTTATGAACCACGAAATGTAAAGCGATAAAGGTCCATAATACTTTTTCAACTTTTCTTCAGTTTGCGCGAAGGTTTTTCCCCAAGAAAAATAGTGTTTAATGACACATAATCAAATATCAAAATTAAAAAGATAATATCGACTTGAAATTCATGGAGCATTACTAGAAAGGAAGGAACTTTTCAGAAACGTAACCTCCTTTGCAATCGCACCATCATCCATTGGAAAAATATCTGATATTTCACTCTATCTTCGTACGTCCCAAAACAATTGCATTTGTTGAAACGTTATAAGTGTCCCAAAATGGGTGGCAAAATCGAATGATTTAATATTTAAAAAAAAAATATTTACCATATGTACAATTCTTGACACCTTCACAAGAGATATTAAAATTAAGAATATAATTGGACGTTTACATATAGATACAGTTTGTGCATAGTCCGACGGAAACTTTTGCAAAACTTCAACAAGCCTATGGAAACAGTGTTTTGTCAAGGGTCCAGGTTTTTAAATAGTTTAATGTGTTCTCAAAAGGCCTATATTCGGTTGAAGATGAACCTTGCAGCGGAAGGACAGCAACTGCAAGAAGCATGAAAATGTTTGTACAATCCGAGATCTTGTGTACAAAAATGGTTCCGAAAAATCCTTTGCAGGATTAAAAGAACAGGAGGAAAACATGTCTTGACTTTTGGGTATGCTTAAGTTTGAACCAAACTTAATAGTGCACCGTTGCTTGAAATTGTTGTCACTCATATTCAGAACGCACTAGAAAAATTCGGTTCAGGAAAAGAAATGGTAAGGCCCACCAAGTAACTCTATGGAGTTCAAATTCGTATGAAGACGCACCAGATGGCCTGTTAGCTCTTCAAAGGGAAGCCAACAATGTTACCTATTCGAATGCTAGGCCACCAATCTCATTACTTTATTTACACAACTCGTAAGCTACTGGGGAGAATATAGCTTCCTATCTGCTTGATAGTAAGGATAGTATGGATGGACAGGGACCAAACTTGATGAGGTTGCTCTAATAGTAATAAACACTCCGTGACTTATGATCTAACAGCAAGTGTGTAAAATGTATTCCAGAAATGGTTCTATGTTTTGATAAACGATAGAGAATTACAAATGGAGATGCTCTTTTACGTGGCAACTTTGTAAGGAATCGATATTTTTTTAACATTTACTTAGTTTATATAAAAAATCTTTCAAATTGAGCGTTTTTTTTTATTCTTGAATAAAACACAGATGACATTGTAACTTGCCTAGGTCTAGTCTCACTTCAGAAGTGTAGTTGTATGACATTTATAAAAATGAAGTGGTATACAATACAACACGTTAAAATTGTTTAATGGGCGTCAGAGAAAAATGTTTTTATAAAAGTATGTTATATTTATGGTTTGTGCAATCGTCCATCTGAAAGCACTCACTATCAATAGAATTGTTCCAAAATTTCAAGAAACTGGTGCGGTGGAAGATAAAAGAAAAGCAATATATAGTTGTAGTGGTCGTTTACAAGAGCATATTCATTTAGTACGTGAAACTGTTACTGAAGATCCAGAAATTTCCATTAGTCGATGTTCACAACAATTTGGACTCAGTAAATCTATAACATGATGTATTTTACGAAAATAATTAGCTACGAACGCCTATAAGATTCAAATAACACCGGAACTAAAGCCAATGGATCATACAAAACGTCGTGCATTTGTCAATTGGATCAAAGAACAAACAGATGATTTTTCTCAAAAAATCATCTATTCAGATTTTTAAATTGGAGGCTATGTTTGTAAACAAAATTGTGGCATTTGGGGTGAGGAAAATCCACGATTGATTCATGAGAAATGTTTAAATCCTAAACGAGTCACTGTTTGGTGTGGATTATAATCCGCAGGTATAATTGCGCCGTAGTTTTTTCAGAATGCTGCTAGTGAAGCTGTAACTGTGAATTGTGTTCGATATTTGCGGGCTGAATTGAATAATATCAATCTAGAAGATATGATATGTATATATATATATATATATATATATATATATATATATATATATATATATATATATATATATATATATATATATATATATAGTACTAACAGGATGGCACGACACCTCACTCTGCTAATGAAACAATTGATTTATTGAGAAAAAAGTTTCCTGGACGGAAAAAACAGTAGTGTTAGTTGACCACCAGATTATGTAACTTCTCACCCTTGGACAATTTTCTTTGGGGTTAGGCGAAAAGCCAGGTCCACAATTGGTTCCTACAACTGATCCGACTATTGACATTCCACAATTGATTCCTAAATTAAAGGATGAAATTACTCGAGTCATTGGTGAGATAGAACCAAGATTATGCCAAACTGTCATCTAAAATTTTGACAAAAGAGTGGAAGTCTGTGGAGCTGCAAAGGTGGTCATTTGATAGATAGTGTATTTCGTGTTTCAATATCACACGATATGCTTCAATTATCAATAAAAGTTTTTTGAAATCAACTCAATTTCTGTGTTTTATTCAAAAATTAAAAAATCGCATGTCACAATTACAGTAGGTACCTTTTTCGCAGCGGAATTTTTGATTCGAAAAATTCGGACGACAATCCAAAGATCCGTGTTTAACTATCAGAGAAATTGAAGATAAAATGGGGTTTGGCCAATCATATCCCGGCATAAATGTCTCAATATAAAACAATTGGGTTATGTTAGAAAATTAGGAAGGTGGCTACCACATGAACTCAATGAAGGAAGACTGTCATACCATGTCATGATATGTTCCTCTTGATCATTTAGTAACTATTGATGAAAATTGATTATCTTATTTAGGAAGCAAAATGGTTACCCAATAAAAAGGATTCAGTTATTATTGCTAAGCCCAATATCGACTAATAAAAGGAAATGTACATTTGGTGGGATCCTCTTCATTATGAGTTGCTGCCACCCGCTGAAAGAATCACTGCTAATTTATGATATTATGAGCCGTTATCGTGTCATTCAGAAATAAATTAAAAAAAATTCCGACTGTACTGCATAGCAGAAAAAGTGTTCAACACGATAATGCATCACCACATGTTTTTGTATAGTTCTGGTAAATTCAAAATATCTCGAAAAATGCGACATAAATTATGCAAAAACCTATATGTACTTTTCCTAAGTGGATTTTTCTCAGATATCTCAATTTTTTATCGGGCATTATAAAGCTATATAATTACCTGTAATTCGCTGATAGTATCCAATGGAGTCTCCTCGTGTTCGCTTTCGATAGCCGGTAACGACGGATAGAAGGGTAAGGTTCCGGGCAGCATCTGACCAGTGAGAGGCATGCCCAGGCGGGCGGTACATGCCGCTCTCATTGCTGCCTCAGACAGGTCTGGAGTGAGCACGTGATGCGCTGCCAATGAAATATTCGGCATGGAAGGACTGCTAAACAACGGAAGTCGTTGATATTCTTCGGCCTCGCAAGGTGGACTCAGTTCCTAAAAAGAAAAAATCGAGTAATACATTTTCTAAGTATTTGCCAACTAGTATTTTTAGATATTGTTAAAATAAACAATGACATATTTCTATAGTATTGTAGTATTAGTAGTAGTAGTAGTAGTAGTAGTTCTTCGGCATCTTTCTGGAGTTTTAAGATTGTATCGCCGGTACATATGTATGTGTTCTCGTCAAAATAGATGGAATATTAAGAAAATTGAACTACATAAAATTTTTGAAGTCAAAGTCGTATTACCTGAAATACGAATAAACTGAGAACACGTTGTGCTTTAACAGGGTAATGATCCGAAACACATATATTATGCACGCAATCTCAACCCACTGGAGCTTCTGTGCAATTGCTAACAAACTATTTGTTAGAAGTTGCAATCTGCTTGAATATTAATCGAATCGGTAACGCCAGAAAATATGGTTAAGTTGTACCAGACTATAATATAGTCATTCGTACCTGATAAACATACAATAAATCAAATAGATCATTTCATGATCATATTCAAGTGCTTTTGACGTGAGAAGCTGTCGACGAGCATTATCAGAGTTTGACAATTAATTCGCAGTAACAAAAATGCGACAAAAGATATGTAACTAATAAAGAAACAGAAGCCGAGGCAAAAAAAAACGACATTGAAAGATTAAAAACAGACGAAAGCGCTACGAAGGAATACCAACTTAGAGTTAGAAAAACCGGAGACTTTATATATAGCACTAGCAGAGTCGGTAGTCGGTGAATAGGCATTTATAAAATCTGTAATAGAAAAAATTACAAAGGAGACAATTGGGGGTCGAAAGAGGAGAGGGGAAATGAAGGGAAAATTAAAATAAGCGAATGGCACGACGATGAATGTAAACATATGGCGGAGAATAGAAACTCTGACTGACTGAAGTGTATACAAAAACCCACAATATCATAAAAAATAATAAAAGGAACTGAGAAGGAAGGCCAAAAATGTAGGCAAGAAAAAAACGGTAGTTTCTAAAAATGCAAACAGAGAAGGTACAAGAAGCTTACGACAAACAGGAGACAAGAAAATTCTACCAGAATATTATAGCAGTAAAAAACGTTTGCCCTAGAGAGCCCTTGCTTAAGGACGCAGGTGGTGAAATTTTAACTAACATGGAGAGCATACTAGAGCGATGGAAGACATATTTTGAAACGCTGTTAAATGGAATCACCAAAGAAGATCATTATGATAAGCTCTAATTTATGAATGCAACCCAGGCATAGGTAGAAGTACTATCGTTGTAAGAGGCGGAAGAAAGTTTAATAAAACATAAAAATAATAAAGCTCTCGTGATAGCTAACATACCTTCAGAACTACTGAGTATGGAGAGAAAGAATTACCTCAAACCATTCACCAATTAATAGTTAACATCTTGAATAATGAACAGATGTCTATAGAGTAACAGCAGGCGGTAATACACTCGATTCATAAGAAAGAAAATAAACCGAAATGCGAGAACTATCGTGGCATATCATTGCTTTGCACAACTTATAAAGTTCTAACAAACATAGGCTAAGTATATCCATATATCGAAGAAGAAATGGGCGAATACCAGGTAGGGTTTAGAAGGGAAAGCTCAAAAATAGATCAATTATTCATAGTCCGGTAAATAATCGAAACATAATCTGTAAATAAACAAATTAATTTGATAATCCCACATTCCAGAAATTGATAGATTTAAGGTAGGCGTACGAACGCGGTCAAAAAGCAGTAGTATACAGGGAGGAAGTGGGAATACCAGCTAAGCGTGTTGGATTAACCCGCATGACGATGCTTCATTCCAAGGCAGTAGTAAAAATCTAACAATACATCACAGTAAAATTTGAGATCGCACGACAAAGGGATGGATTGACCCAGTTCTGTTTAATATAGTAATGAATAAAGTTATCAGTGAAACAGACAGAGACGTAAATGGTAAAATTATAAATAAAGAAAAACTGATCGTAGGATATGTAGATAGTCTAAACGTCTTAACGTGATCGAAATCATTTTAAAAGTGACATATGTGAATATAAGTGAAAGCCAAAACACCTGGCATAGAAACAGACATAGACAAAACAAAGGCGATGGAAAAAAGAACCAATTCAAAAAAAGAACAGAACTGGATTATGGGTAATGCCAATATTGAAGTTGTGAAATAATTTACGTATCTGAGATCAAATTTGACGAAAACAACAGAAATCGTATTATGAAGGGTAATAAACTTACTTCCTGCGTTGTGTCCTAAGATCTAAACTTATTCAAAGGAACAGGAAAGTTAGGATCCATAAAACACCCATTCAGCCACTAGTCACTGATGGCTGCGAGACGTGTACTCTCACAAAGGCAACAGAAGAGATGCTTGTAGTATTTGAAAGAGGAAAGTACTCAGAAGAATTTTTGGGCGCTGTGAATGACAATGTAATTTGGAGGATCAGATATAACTTCGAACTCAGGCAATTGTACCAAGATTTAAATATTGTAGATTATGTGAGAGTTTAGCGACTCAAATAGGCGGGACACGTGACGTGAATGCCAAGGAAAATCATGGTAGACTAAAGACACGATGGCAGGACAATGTAAAAAAACATGCTAAAGAACCACTGCACATCAAACACTGGCAAGGGGCTGTTGGAGCTTGATACGATTTTGTTAAGTACTTGCCAACTAGTATTTTTAGGTATTGTTATTGTAAACAATGGCACATTTCCGTAGTAGTAGTAATAGTTCTTCAGCATCTGTTCTGTCCTAAGATCTAACCTTATTCAAATAAACAGGAAAGTTAGAATTCATAAAACATTCATTGAGCCACTAGTCACTTATGGCTGCGACACGTGAACTCTCACAAAGACAACCGAAGAGATACTTGGAATATTTGAAAGAAAAAAGTACTCAGAAGAATTTTTGGTGGTGTGAATGACAATGAAATTTGGAGGATCAGATATAACTTCGAACTCAAGCATATATACCAAGATTTGGATATTGTAGATTATGTGAGAGTTTAGCGACTCAGATGGGCGGATAATACCAGAGCACCGAATACCAAGGAAAATCATGGTAGATCAAAGGCAGGATGGTAAGAAAATATAAGAAAAGATGGTGAACAACTGCTCCACATCAAACAATGGTAAAGGGCTGCTGGATACTCTAGCGCTTACAAAATAGTGTTTACATAGTGATATATATATATATATCATATATATATATATATATATATATATATATATATATATATATATATATATATATATATATATATATATATATATATATACTTCCGATCACTCCGAGATCTTCCGAGCACTCTGTCTGCATATATATAATATATATAATATATAATATATATATATATATATATATATATATATATATATATATATATATATATATATATATATACTTCCGATCACTCCGAGATCTTCCGAGCACTCTGTCTGCATATTTTTACATCCAAACAATCAATAACATAGTGCTCAGTTTAGTATGCTCTCGCTTACTGACGAACAAAATACGCCAGCGCTCATTTTCAAAACATCGTAGCAAAGACTCAATAACTTAAATCGTCTCAAAATTGGCAAATCGTATATATATCGTATACAAATCGTAAATATGAAAAATATATAAATGTATACCTTTGGTGGTTCTTGAGGTGGCGATTCACTAGGTGGTAGACATGAGCTTAATAGCTTCTTTTTGAGCGATGGGGGAAGTCTTTTACTCATTGGACTGCTTCTGCGTTCCATGACGCGTTGCTTCAGGCGTACCTTCAGCAGATTAGGCTCGGATGCTGCAAAGAAAAATAAAATTTTAATTTCCATATATTGTACAGAAATTCGAAATCTAAAGATAGACATATTATATAATTTTTAAAAAATGAAATTATAGTATAATGCAATATTACTTTTTTTAGGAAATGTTTAGGCATGTCCAAAACTACTTATGTTGCTAATCGCATTTATAATAAGAGTTTGGTAGGAAAGAAGTAGTAAATTTATGAACTCTTCGTCTTTTCAAATCCCAGTTTCAATGTGAGAAATGAGATTTTGGCGAAAAGTCGTCAAAAACTTCTTACACGAATGAATTGACACCCGGAGCAAAAATCCATATTAACCTAAGATGGTACCAGCTTAAAAGCTAACACAGATGCTTATGGATTTCCTTTTCAAATAAAACCAATAATAGATAGAAAAATAATATACTTGTTTAATTTATCAAAAAATAGAAGCATGGTAGTTATGTTTTAAAAATAATATTCTTCAAATGTTCCCCTCGTTCTTTTCTACAGATGTTCAGAATTTTCAATACAGAATTTTGCAACAAAACTTATGTTTTTCGACAAAGCTCATTTCCACCTCTAAGACTATAAAAACTTAACTAACTTTACTTTACAGCAACTTTACTTCGTTGCAATACTCAAAAAATCCACAGAATCAGTTCTTTAGCTAGAAACTTCACAACTTCTGAGCCCGGCATTATAAAACTATCGAAGAGATAGAGAAAGGTCATCGAACAGAATGGCCCATATTATATTGATTAAATATGATTTTCACTAAATAAAATTGTCCTTCATTTTTTTTCAAGAAAATAGCACGAACTTTTGCATCAACATAATAATTTATAATTTGCAAAATTATTATGAATAAATATTAGTTAATAATAAGTGAGAAATAAGAAATAAACTTTTATGAATTAATGAATGCTTAAAAAAATACTTCGAAAATAGGCTTAGATGAAGTTAGAAAAGTAATGAGCGAAATGTAAAATGCTAGAGCACCGGATGATAAAGTATTTTATTAGCCACTACTACATATATATATATATATATATATATATATATATATATATATATATATATATATATATATATATATATATATATATATAGGGATTAAAACATCTTTATGGCTAGAGCCCGTTAATGAAGGGAAAAGGGAAAGAAGGGAAGAAATGTTTGGAGGGCATGAAACATCCCTTTTCGTATAATCTAAGTACTCCTCAGGGAAAAGCCTCCGCATACAATCTTCTAGCTTTACACGCGTTCTCATTTACCTTCTCGTACATAAAATGCATATTCGCCATTTCTTCGAAGGAATAATGGGTCATTTTTCAATTTAAAAATTAAAAATCTAGACTTTATTGTGAAAATGGTACAGTTTTACGAAACGTTAAAAGACAATCATTGTTCATCTAGGCATATGCACCGGCCCACAGAGGTGTTCTTATAATGACCAAATAGAAGGAGTTACACAGCGAATTGTTGGAGTATCCACCATATTTACCAGATCTGGTCACCTCTGACTTCCCAAACCTCAAAAAACTCCTAAGTAGCAAGCGTTTTTTATCAAATGAAGAAGTTATAGCAGCCACAATCACTTCAGAAATGGAATAAATTAATTGGAGAACCGCTGGAAAAAATGTACTGAGCTTAAAGGAAAATATACGAAAGAATAAAGTCATTTTTTCAACTATAAACTTGTTTCATCATTTCCGCTCCGCGAACTTTTCAATTAGTCTAATATATATAAAATGGCTAATAAAATACGAGTGGTAATGTTAATATTAACTGACCTTTCAACCTTTTGTTTATAATATAAGCAGCGCATTTTATTACTGCTTATCTTCCTAAGGAATTTATTTCCTCCTAATGGTTCGTACTTCAGTGGTAAAAAATATAAGAGTGCACTCATTTTTTAAGTTATTGCTTACCAATTCTAATAAAATAGAATTAAAGTAAATTACTAACACTATATTAAAGTAAACATGTACCGAGCTAGATATTGTACTGTTGTGAAAATGTGTTTAATTGAGCTCAATTTTGCAATTGAGACGCCAAAACATATGCATTGTACACGAGGTTTTGAGGGATCCTGCAAAAAGAAACTTGGAAACATTCAATACTCTTTCCAACCTAATTGGAAAAACATTCTTTTTAACAATGAAACCAAAATTAATGTATTTAGTTCTAATAGCAAATTGTAAGTCAGAAGACGTATGAAGAATTTAACGCACGCAACAGTTTGGGTACAGTGAAGCATGGTGGTGTTAACATCAATCATCAAAGAAAATATGACAAAAGAACTTTACTTAGGAATCTTAGAGACAATAATGCTACCTTCCTCTGAAGAGAATATGCCCTTACAGCGGTTCTACCAAAAAAAAACTCATGTGGTGAACAGGCTCGAGAGGAAATATATGGTATGAGATGCAAAATAAATTTTAATGCTTGATTTAAGAAAGGAAAAATGATAACTGGAGTTTATTACGCAAGACTTTTGAATAATGTAAATGAAAAAAATTATAAAAAAAGACTAACTCTGTAGAAGAAAAGAATATTTTTCATCATGACAATGCGCTTGTTGACAAAAGTATTTTGAGAATTGCCAAACTGATTGAACCGAAAATATGAATAACATAACTTTTGAAACCTGATTTTGTATTACTTTTTGAACTGCCCTCGCGTAAAAACCTGTACAACAGTTTATATAAAAAGTTGCATTTTATTAAAGGATGTATAATTAACTTTTCAACGAAAAAAGAACACATTTTTATTAATTGTTTCGCAATAACTGGTTACTTAAACAAGCTCCGCCAATATAAAAATATAATCACGGTTTGAAATAATAATAATAATGATGTTGGTTTTTCTGATGTTCGATTAGATCTGCTTGTTCCGATTATTAAAACCGGTATTTCCATTAAAACAATTTCCATTAAATTCATCTTATATTTTTTTAAATTTTCATTATATATCGGGTTGTCCAGAAAGTTCATAGGGATTTTCCATTAGATTTTGTTAACGCTTATAAACAAAAATATGTGTTGGATTAGTAAAGTTTGTTTACATATCATTAATTTCTGTATTATTTCAATGTTCACTTTCAGATTCGCTTTACCTTCAGTTAGTCAAGTTGATTCAAATTGAAATTGTCGGTTGATAACTTACATTTACGCTACATTATGTTTTTTTTATTTCGAAAAAGGCATGCACGCTATCCAAACTTAAAACAAGATTTATGCCATTTATGGAGAGGGTTCTATTGAGGAGACCACGGTGCAAAAGTGGTTGGGTCGGTTCAAGGTTTCTAACCACCTGAAAAAAAGATGGATACGTCCGTCGATAGAATGTGTGGGTCGCTCACGAATTTAGTGATTCGTAATCTTCAATTTCTGAAGTGGATGGCAACTGGTGATAAAAAGTAGAAAAAATTAAAAACATCATGAGAATTGTCAGGGTCCACGGTTTTACTGTGAGAGGCGGCCTTCACCCGAAGAAAATTATGCTTTGCGTTTGGTGGAATTGGAATCGACCCATACACTTTGGGTTTCTTCCACGCAACCAAACCATCAAGCTCTCTACTGTTCTCAATTAGATCGGCAGAAGCAATTGAAGAAAACAGGCCAGTATTAACAAACAGGAAAGGTGTCGGGTTTCATCATGACAATACACGACAGCACGTTGCAATTAATATTAATAATTATTGAGTTTCAATATGTTTTGCCCCATCCGCTTTACTCACTAGATACCGCATCCCGGAACTACCATCTATTCCGCTCCCTCCAAAATTGTTTAAATGGGAAATCTTTTAAAACGGAAGAACATGTGAAAAATAACCTGTTGATATTACTTAGCAAGACAGCTACAAATTTTTTGAAAAAAGGCATTATGGACTGCACCTACGTTGCCAAAAAGTTGTACGTGGTATTTTTCACCAACTGAATGAATTTGATATATAGCGAGTGATTGGTATGCCAAAGGGTTTTTTTTAATTTCAAGAAATTTGTAATCACACCAATTAGACTACCATAATAAGATGCTTTCAAATGGTGGTTTGATAATGCCAAAAACCGAAGAAACGCAGGAAACGGACGTCGAAGGCGGACAAACAACATTCATAATCAACGTTTAAGACCTAAGGCCATCAGGGAGAAGAGTTAAAAAAACAAAGCCTACTATAAGGGTCTGAACCGTTTACCGGCGAATAAGATCACGTGGACACCAAAATTATTGATCTTACCGTGCTGTTTCTGGTGTATAGAACATTCGAAACTAAAAATACACAACACTGAATTATCTCCTGATGATGGTAACCTGGTTAGCGAAACACGCGTCGAAAAGTTTAGAAATAGTGATCTATTGTTTTTGTAGTAAATCTCTTCGAGCTTAGTGTTTCAAATAGAAGAATTGATCTAGATCACTTTTAGTTTTCATTAGAGGCAACACGACAGGGCAACGTTATCTTCAAGCTGTAGTGGAACAATATGTTCTTCACTGCCTAACCGGAGCTTTCTGACAAAATAATTCACGGCCGCATGTCGTCATGAGTTTTTTTTAAAGAGGATAGCTATGACAACTGTTCATTCATAGAGTATATTTGAAATATGAGAAGTAGAAGGCTAAGAAATTTGCGTCAGCTCTCATGAACTGTAGAGACTCAAGTACAGATATCTTGGAATACTATACGTCAAAAAGAAATAGGTCAACTCAGTCAATTTATACCAAACAGTATTCAGGAACGTGTAGAACCGGGGTGCACAAATGCACTATTAACAAAATCAATGAAAAACAAAACATTATTGAAATTTTTTCCCAAATTTTAATCGTTTATTTCTTCATGAAGAATATGAATTCTTATGACACCCCTTCTGGATGTTTCAATTTATATAGTTGCTTATACTGTCAACTACAATATTTTAAAGTTAAAATGCTTATATTAAAAAGAGAATTCCGGAAGATTGGAAAGATGCTCTAATCCATCCACCACACAAGAAAGGAGATAGAACGGATGTAAACAACTACAGAGGGATACAGGAGTAGCGTGACAAAAAGTCGGCCCTGAATATTGACCAGCCCATTAAACTGGGGAGAACCAACATCAAAATAGATTGTCTGGCGTTTGCTGATGATCTAGCAATTTTGGTTCAAGATATATTAACGGCACAAAAACAAATTTAAATCTTAAAAGAAACAGCAGAAAAGGTAGGACTCCAATTTTCCTTTGAAAAGACACAATATATGACCTGCAACAGACTAAGAACACCATTTCTAAAAACAAAATATGGTAGCATCAAACGAGTCTCTCAGTTCAAATATTTGGGTGAAATAATCATGGAAAAAGGGTTGGAAAAAGCGGTCAATAAGGGTAGATGTAAAAAATGGAAACGGCATTGAGACTTACACAAAACATTTACAACAAAAAATGCCTATCTAAAAACACAAAATTCAGACATTACAACACAGTTATTAAACCAGAATGTCTATATGGGGCAGAAACACTAATTTTGAATAGAAAGAGAGACATCGAGGACATTAAAAAGAAGGAAAGAAAAATCATAAGAAAAAACTTAGGCCCCAAACAAATAAATGGCACAACATACCAACTTCGAGAAAACCAAGAAATCAAACAATACACGTATATACATAGCGATATGAGAAAAAGAAACTAAACAAATAGTCGAATTTTATGAAAATAGGAATAGAGCTAAAGCAGAAATAATTAAATGGATTGCTGCAATTAAAGAGGATCTAAGATCAGCAAATATTACACAATGTGAAATTCAGGATAGAGGCTGTTTCAGACACAAGGTTAACGTTTGGGAGGTTGGTTAGAGGGAAAAATGTAGGAAGACTGGAACAACTTGGTCTGATGAAAGGAAAAAAGCTCATAGCGAAAGAATGAAATTAGTATGGGCGCAAAGGAAGGCTAACGACAACAAACGCCTCTAATTGTACTTCGCGTGGTCCACCATGGCCCATACATGAATAATAATAATAATAAAATGAGAATATCATGGCTAAAATAATGGGTTGTTCTGTAAGTTCCAGCCATTTTTATAATTCGTTTATTTTTCCTCAATTTTTATTTTGTTAGGCCAATTCTATATATTCATTCCAAAGCCCTTTTTTGTTACTCTACAAAACTGTTAGCATACTTTTTTTTGCGGCATCAAATTCCATGCGACAAAAACTTAATTTTTTACCATTGCTATATTTCGCTTTTCGTCGGGGTCAAAAAGCTACAGACACAGATGTATATGGGGACAACGCTATAGCCGATCGGACAAGGCCAAATCATCTTGCTCAATACGACAATACACGACCTCACACAGCATATATCGTCAAGGAGGCCCTGAATGATCTCGAATGGGAGATTCTTCTGCATCCGCCATACTCTCCAGATCTTGCGCCAACCGTTTATCACCTCTTGTCTAACTCGCTGTCTAACCAAATGAGGGGGCATAACCAACGCCAACGATGAGGACCTCAAAACTTACTTACCTGACTTAACATCTTCTTCGAGTCCCGGTTCGGCAATTTTTGGCGAAACGAGCGAGTCGTAAACAGTTACGGAGAATACATCACTAATTAATTTGTTATAATAATTGGAATTTATGGAATAATCCAATATGTAGAAGATGTTGGATTTTTACAGTTCAAAGAAGAGAACGTAGAAATTGCTTAAATATCTTAATAATATATTCCATACCATATTCATATGTGGTGTCGAGAGAAATTACATACTTTCACTCGTGAGTTTATTAATAATTGAAAATAATAAACATCGAAAAAATGTGATATTTTTAGAAAACAAAAACACTATTTATTAATACATCCCTAATAATTTAAACCACAATTTCCCAACAAGATGCTTTGGTGGATTTTAACGCTTAATAAATTCATCTTAATAGAGAATTCAAGTCGTGATATAAAATTAATTAACTAGGGGAACTAGTCGCTTTAAATGACTACAATAGAAATATAAAAGATAAATTAGTTGGATGACATAAGTCAAATAAATGAATAAAATTCTCCGACTTTTTCAAGAGTGTATGATCAAATATAATTGGTGATAATGGCCTTTGATAGTAAGAGATTATGATAAAATTTGGAGAATTGTAGACTAAAAATATGTCTATAAATGTAGAAATAACATCCTAGAAGTTCTGGGGAACCCAAAAAATACGATATAATCAACACAGTGATTATATATGGTCGACGATTAATAAAATACGCTAAAAGTGTATTTCACTTCATTTGAATTAAAATTGTATTTCATATGTCGGGTACATGTATTCGAACATAATGAAAATACACTGTTTCAAAATGTTCAACACATCTAAACACTTATTTTTTAAGATTCCAATATAACATATTAACATGAAAACACACCGTCAGTTTTATAGAAAAGAGAAAATAAAATAAAAGTAAAACATAATTAAACAATATTTTAATATTTTTGGATCTCTTCACCGCCTTTTATTACACCACACATTATTTTTGGTGACGCATCATACAACTCTTATTGTTTATTGTGAAATTTCTTTCTATCAAGCTTGAATATCACTTTTCAATTCTTCCATACCGGAAAATTATTTTAATATAAACTCGTCTTCAAATCTAGAGAGACAGCAGGCCAGTCCAATTTTAAAATATTAGTTTGCTCGAAACAAACCGTTATAATTTTCACCAAATCGATGGGGACTTTATCTTGTTTTTACTTTTATTGTTCTCATAAATGTTTTAATTCTTGACATTTAATTTGATGAAAAAGAGTGTTTTTTTCTTAGCGACATATTTTTGTAGCCAGTACTTGCTCAAACTATGAGAATTTCTCCTCCCATTTGCCATTTCAATACTTTTTTTCTTCCTTCCTGAGATCATGAAAATAAAACAAAAAATCAAGTCCATCCAAACTCAAAGAGATTTACCACTAAACACCAAATCAATTTTTTAAACTTCTCGCGTTTCTCTAACAATGTTAGCATCATCAGTACATTATTCAATGTTGCTGAATTGAATCATCTCTTTGTGATGCTAACATGGTTAGAAAAACGTGCGTCGGGAAATTTAAAAAATTGATTTGGTGTTTAGTGGTAAATCTCTTCGAGGTTAATGTTTCATGTCAAATATTCCAATAGAGGGACTGAAGCACATCCAAATTGAATGTTTTTGACTGAGAAATTGATTTGACTTACTTCTCTGTCACTGCTCCACCCATAACATAATCTTTTCAACGAAAAGCATTCGGGCTAATTTGGGGCGAGTATTTAATGCGGTTTCCTTTCCAATTCAATTTCAACTCTTGTTGTAGCTTCCTCAGCAATTACTCTTACAGGAATTCGATGCAATTCTCAAAATGAGTCTTTTTCTCTTCTTCACAGAGCAGATGGCCTCCAAGCTGAACGATGGCTTCCGTATGTCCGTATGTTCCGTATGGAGTCCAAATTGATTCGCTATTCGGCTCGCCGAATAGCGAATCAATTTGGCAACCGACCAAAAATTTCTTTTAAATCGCCGTCCCTACATCTCATCTTGTCTGAATGTAACGAAAAAATAATTTTCTTTCTTCTACAAAACACTTACTTTTTCGAATAATGAATCACAAATTTAACATTTTGTCTATAAAAATCCACGAGGTTAAATTCAACTGAACTAAACTGATAAATTGTGATAAAACCTCTAAAGGATTAAGAATTCTTAAATATAAACAAGTGTGTCTAACATTTTAACCACCAAAAAAGTAAATATTTACTGATAGTTATTTTATCGCTTGTTCAAGGTCAATTAAACATTTTCCTTTTCCAATATTTTCATTTGTATTTGAAACAAAAAAACACTTAAAAAGAATAATAAAACCTAATTATATTTAAATCTGTCGAAATGTTTTGACACATGTGTCAAGGAAACATTCCCGGATGATGACACTGGACAATATTGGTTATTAGAGTGGAGTGAAAAAACGAACATGGATTTTTTTCTAATTTTGCTATTTTGTAATATTTTACTGCTTTTATTTTTGATATCAAAAGTTTTTTTAGTGTGACATTTTTACTGTATTTCACATAATACTTGTCAAAGTTAATTACTTACTATATTTTTGGCCCGGCCCACCCCATCAAAAATCTTCTCTGAAACTTGTATGTGCACGTTATCAGCAGCCTTATTAGATCACTGGGCTTGACGATTTCTTTTAGTCTACTTAAAGCATTAGCCCTGGAAGGTTCGCTCGGATGGTTCGCTGGATAGTTCGCACGAATTATTACAATTCGTGAGTCGTTTGTGTTTTTGGTGGATTACAGTTTAAAAATGGCAAAACCAGGACCGTCTAATTTTAAAACAAGATGTTTCGTGAACTGTCTTGCTTTGTGGACCACCAATGGAAATACTTGAAGATGTTTTGCCAACTTAGGAGCAAGTTATGAAATTTTGTATGTGGATTAAATTTACTAAAAAAATCACCAAAAAAAGAGCCCGTGTTTTCCGAGATTTTTGAAGAAGTGGCACTAAAATTAGAAGAAATTTGGCACAAAGCATCTATACCAATAGTTTTTCACACTAGAATACTACAGCTCTTAAAATAATAAATTCATAAAATTTATTAAGCCATTTAAGAGTAGACAAAATGGTGAAACATGCAATTATAAGATTGAGTATTTTAGAGAGGAAAATAGAACCTCTCTTTTGATATTGCGTTGTGCAAATACAAAACATTTTCTGCTTGCACTAGTGATAAATCTGAAAAGGAGCCCCTAGATGACCGAGAATTTTTATTAGATCAAAGAGAAGCGAGAAAAATGGAAATAAGCACTATATAAAAAAACAAAAAACCTAATGCAGAGAGTCTTCTCTCTGGAGAAGTAGGAAGGAAGTAGAAGGAAGCTGTTAAATGCGTAATTGGTCCTGAAAAGACTTTTCAAAGGCTTTAGTAGCCTGTAACTCACCTTCCAGTTCAGAGCCGAACAATTTTTCTCATGAGGAAATTATGTATTCAAAAGTAATTTCAACACCGCCAAACTCCAAGGACTTGAAAGGAAACAGAAAATGCGAAAGCCGCTCACGAATTTTGCAAAAAACCTTCGAGGCATAGTATTTCCGATAGATCTGCAGATGCCTTTGCTTCGGGTATTTTGGATGATACTGGAATAGTAACATCTGAGGATTCTTCTAATATTATATATAGAAGTAAAATTAGAACGGAAAGGCACAAAACACGTTCAAATCTCCGAAAGCGAGAACTTTCTAATACTAATATACATGGCATATACTTTGATGAACGCAGAGATAACGATCGAACCCAAGTAAAGAAAGGTATCAAGTTTTATCATCATACAATTGTAGAAGAACATATAATATTGGTGCAAGAGCCAGCATATATTTATATTGGCCACGTTTCGCCTTTTTCTGGTACATCTCAAAGTATCACAGCAAGTATTGTACATATGTTAGAAGAAAATGCGATTGATGTCAATGAAATGGAAGCTATTGGGTGTGACGGTACGGTCGTAAATATTGGCGTTAAGGGCAGTGTAACCAGATTATTGGAACAACACTTTAAAAACCTCTTCAGTTGTTTGTGTGTATACTACACACAAATGAGCTATCACTTCGGCACCTCTTTCACCATCTAGATGGAGACACTACAGGGCCTCGTGGATTTGCAAGTCCTATCGGCAAGCAGCTGGAGAATTGCGAGAAACTAATAGTAATTCAGTTTAAAGTTGTTAAAGACAATTTACCTACAATACTGGAAAATATTGTTAAGGGACTTAACACAAATCAGAAATATTTATTTGAAATGTGTCAGGCAGTTGCTAGTGGCCAGTGTAATGCAAGTGCTTCAAATCGCAATCCAGGAAAACTTGTTCATTCAAGATGGATTGCAACTGCTAATCGTATTCTTTGATTGTATATTTCAAATAGAGAGCCATCGGCGAGCTTAACTAGATTGATGGAATACATTATGAATGTATATACTCCAATGTGGTTTTCCATAAAATTAAAATCTACATGTAAAGATGGCGCAAGACATATTTTCCGCACCATTCATTTGTCTCGGTCTCTAGATAAAGAATTTGGAGATATTGTTAATGCGGTCATCCAACGAAACGGATTCTTTGCCCACGAAAACATTTTTCTCAGTATGATATCCGATGACAGGATCCACGTGCGAGAACTTGGGCTTCACCATATTCTTAAGGCAAGAAGTTTGAAATTAGAAAAGACCTAACCTAACCTAATAATTCAAAATTTCTCCTCTAAATGTTGACGCAAATGCATAATTTGAACTAATCAGCTGGCAAGAGTATGAGCTAGCAGAACCTCGTATTCTCTCTTGAGTTTCCACTGAAGATATTCGAATATTTATAAACACCGCTATCCGTATCAGTGTGTAGAACGATGTGTCAGCACTGGTCACTGAGACTTCCGCATCAGTTTGCGGAAGAGATGAAAGGGATGGATTCATAAGAGCACGAGTTGATTCCAGGAAGGCTATGCCTTACTTTAACACTAAAGCAGAATATGTCATCAAGAAGTAGGATATTTTTAGCTTATGGATACCAAAAAATCCGTTTTTACTTGTTAGAATGTCCTTAATGTACCAAAAAGTTTGTTTTATCGATACAATATATTGTTTTTAGATTAAACATCTAATTATTATTTCTACTATATCTTGAAACCAAACAAAAAGAAGCATATTTATAACTATCTGATTTCAAGGTCGCTATGGAGACAGATCCCTATCTTGATGATCCTTCATCCCGTATATTTCAAATTTTTGTACAGTTTTTTGTAGTATATTAGCCAGATTTTATGTGCTAGTAGATAATTATTTAGGTGGCAGGTGATACTTTTAGTTTTGTTTATGTTGGAACTAAAATTTTTAAAATTAGATAATATTCAAGTGCCTTGGAGAGGCAGAAAATATTGTTCAATTTTAAACAACTTTCACCAAAATACTTGGCAGTGCGTTAGGCAACTTTTTGGGTATTTCATTTTGATACTTAAGTAACTAAAAGAAGAATGGTTATGCTATGATACGAAAGGTCAATATTTGATAGTCATTATTTTGACACTGAGTATACATATACTATTTATGGAACTTTAATCAAAAATAAAAACTATGAATTCATTCGAGTCGATTCAACGTTTTTAGACCCTTTATGATGATCTTACTAACGACCAAGTAATTTGGTAGTTAAATCTAGTAAAGTTTAATTTATTAATAAAAACTGCTTAAAATTAAATTAGCATTATCGGTTCACTGCACGCACAAAGGGAATAGTACTAATTGAATTTTTAGTACTGAAATGCATTTGTAAAGGGTAAAGTTTTTATTTATAGGTGATCAGCATCTGTTTAGCGACTGGAGAAGCTTAGAAAGACTGAAGAAGCTTAGTTTAACGTGGACTTCGAACCACGGTCATCAGTTATCGAGTTATCGATTAAACCCGGCCAGTACCTTCCTTCAACCTTTGAGGTTTGTGCTTAACCTTCAGTCTCTTGAGATACCTACCGACTGGCAAGTGATCAACGAAGAATATATTTAACCTTATCCAGTTTGCATACAACTGTGTATTAAGGGGTGACGTGTGTAGTATTGATTTTTTTTTCGAATTTCTTTCTCGGATTTAGGATTTTACACTCTTGCCTAGATACATCCATAAAACATACTCAAATAGTGGATTTTTGAAAAATATCTTAAATAATAAAATAATTCTAATTGAAGAAAAATGTAGAGCTTATTTGAACAGTTTAATGAAATTAATCCGTTTAGTCCGAGTGAAATGGGAAGGGTTTATATTCTAACTCCTGAAATTAAAAAAAAAGTAGATAGTTGAAATAACTGTGATTAACTCCATCAAACTAGATGAAAATATATTTATTTTAAAGGAAATTAACACTCTTTCAATGTTGAAATTACATTTCTTGTGTGTTCAATAGTCAGCAATTTTATATTCACACGAAATCTCAAAATTCGAATGAAAAATTAAAATATGTACATCCTATATACACTAAGTATCTATCTATTTCCGCTTAGAAAATTAAATATTCTTGTGAAATTATTTATTAATTTTATGAACTTATAATAAAAAAATCTAGTTATACTTGTAAAACTTTATCTAAACGTAAAAGAAGTATTAAAATTATAATTTATTAAAATATTCTATCAATTCTAGTAATTTCTCGAAATATTTACTGAAAGACGTTATATATTTATGATAAAAAAAATAAATACAAGATATTTTTTATTTTATTTAATTTGTTGGAAAAAAGTTATTCAGCCTTAGCCTTAACTTGATATATATCATCCATAAAGTTCCAAAAATAATATAAATATAAAATGATAAAGATGTCTTGCTGATAACCTATGATATGTACTGTGTAGCAAAAAAAAAACATCACCCAGTAATACTACATTACTAAACCGGACTTCGTGCATATGCTTACGATGTAAAAATCAACAACAAAAGTTAAATGTTTATCTCGTTTCGACGATTCCTAACAATTTATTCTGTTGTTTATTTTCATACTTATCAGATTAGTTTGATTATTCTACGGTGCCAAGAGTTCGACGGCATTATTTTCAACCAAGGAATTTTGAAGACTTGGTAGATAGGTTGTGTTTGTATTAGAGATGCGTCAACCGCTAGATTTATTTATCCACGGAATGTACATGGGCTAAAACGGCTTAACATGGGTTACAAACTACGATCATAAAACTCTACCCAGTAAACTCCAGGTCAGCACTGCCACGGGATATCAACACTCGGTTTGTTGTTAACACCTAGTTTCTCGAAAAGTTCTTTTTTCTTACTTAGATTTCTTACAAGGCATCTGGCTGATTATAGGAATTACTGAAAAGCGACTGCACTGTGAGAGGAAGTTAACCCCGCATCACCGAAATCGTTTTACTAGCATACGTATTGCCTTAGACAACGCCGGCGACAATTTTAAGAGGAGTCGGATTAAAAAGAATAGTATTTCGCGAGATTGTTGCTCAGCTATATTTATTGTTTTTTGAAGAAACTAGTTTAAAGAAGGTAAACAATATTGCAGACTTTCTGGAGGACGAAAAAGGTCAGGAAGATGATGATATTTGTTCTTAGGGATCAATATAGTAGTAGCTTAAAGTCCAAGGGATACCATTTTGGGTTTGAATAATAGAAATTTTGGGCGGACCAGAGAACAACTATGTGTTCTAAATATCAGTATATTCGTTCAAAACTTATTTCCTATCGTCAAATATTAACACTACTTCTAAACAATCAGTAGCGTACTCTTCGTAAAGTAATAGATGAAGTAGGCATCGAGGAAGATATATATTTTCACGGATGGTAGAAAATGTTTCCAAATCATTCCGGGTGTCGATCCGTTCATTCTATGAAGTGTCACGACGTTTCGCCAAAATACCATTTGGCATTTTCAAGTGTTGTCGATTTTGAGAACACCAAAAGAAAAGCATCTATAAATAATAAAATAATGTGTATAATATATAGATATGATAATATATATATATATATATATATATATATATATATATATATATATATATATATATAACATCATCATCATCATCATCAGCCCGTATCGATCCACTGCAGGATGAAGGCCTCTTCAGCATGCTTCCAACCTTCACGGTCCTGGGCTTTCCTCTGCCACTCGGGTCCAATATACTTAACGATGTCATCAGTCCATCGTGCTTTCGGTCTTCTTCGCGGACGTTTGCGATCAAGCGGTATCCACTCCAGGATTGCCTTGGTCCATCTGTCGTCCCATCGCCTCGCTATATGGCCTGCCCATCTCCATTTCAACTGTTTTACTCTTCCAATGATGTCACAGACTTTTGTTTGTTCCCTGATCCATGCGCAGGACTTTCTGTCTCGTCTTGTAATGCCAAGCATACATCTTTCCATTCCCCTCTGTGCCACCCGATATATATATATATATATATATATATATATATATATATATATATATATATATATATATATACGCGAACACTATAGGACCCTACCTCTTGCTCTCTTGGTAGATAGCTTCCACTGATTTGTTACCTCGCATGAGTATATATGTATCATCATCATCATCAGCCCGTGTCGATCCATTACAGGATGAAAGCCTCTTCAGCATGCTTCCAACTTTCGCGGTCCTGGACTTTCCTCTGCCATTCGTGTCCAATATATTTAACGATATCATCGGTGCATCGTACTTTCAATCTTCTTCGCGGCCGTTTACGATCAAGCGGTATCCACTTCAGGATTGCCTTGGCCCATCTGTCGTCCCATCACCTCGCTATATGGCCTTCCCATCTCCATTTCAACTGCTTTACTCTTAATGATGTCACACACTTTCGTTTGCTCCCTGATCCATGTGCAAGTTTTTCTGTCTCGTCTTGTAGTGCCAAGCATACATATTTCTATTCCTTTCTGTGCCACGCAAAAGTTTTTACCTTGAGGGTTTTGTATAAATATGCAGGTTTCACTTCCCTATAGATATATAAAGTGGTCTACAATCTCCAAATCCCTTCCTAAAACTGAAATTCTTCTGCCCTCAGCAAATTTATTGAACATAATCTGACTCTTTTTCAGATTTACTTTTAATCCAAATGGTTCGCCAACCATTTGCAGCTCTTCTATGCGTCGTTGCAGCTCCTCCGGGTCTTGTGAAAGGAGAACGGTATGATCTGTAAATCTAAGATGGTTTAAGTTTGTATCATTTGCACTACATTTTTCCTCGTATAGAAGCTGAGCCACATCATCATAAAATTTCTCATCCCTATAGCTTATAGTTGGTGCATGAGCTTGGACGATTTGAAGCTTAAACTTTTTATTCAGCTGAATGACGCATTCGGCTAGTCGGTCAGATGTATTTTCAAATTTTACTACACTGTCCTTCAATAGAGTACCTGACAAGTTGAATCCAGTTGAATTAGCTCTTCACACTTTCTTCGTGTTTTACAAAGCCCAATAATATCCCAATGTATGTTATTAAGTTCCATGAACAGTTCTTGCAGTCGAGCATCCATGTCAATCATATCATAGATTATTAACATAGTTGTTAACATAGTCGAATTTGTTTATTATTAGGATGAGGCAAAAATTAACTTTTAACGAAAATTTTACGTTAATTAAGAATTAAAAATTTGTAACAATAAATAACACTTTTTTGGTTCGAATCGATATATCCATAAGTCGTCTGATCACTAACTAGTACCACTCGTTGTTTTTAGAAACAAATATCTAGATAAATGCTGGGTGTGGTAGACGTTTAATAACGTTTAGTTCTTAGAGTTTCTCATTTCATTTGTTAGATAGTATACGGTTTGGCGTTATTCTACTGGAGAAGAACCTGCGATTGATTAACTAAAGTCGGGTATTTCAATGTAACGTACTATAGATGTTTCACTAAAATGTCTATATTGTATGTAAATCAATATGCATACAATAGAGGTTTGTGTCGACGGTATGATTTGTGGACGGTTTCAAAGTAGATTACACCATCAAATTTTACCAAATGCACAGCCACGTCTTCTTGAAAACCGCTACATTTTGGGTCACAAGGTACAATCCAATGAAGAAAAAAAAATCTGCACTTCTGTTGTACTTAAATTGTATCGCACTTTTGAACAATGCCAGTTAACCTTAACAAGAGCTGGAAGATATCACAAAACTAATTAGTATGCCTAATTATCATCTATTAATGTTAGTTATGACGAGTCACAATGTGATTTTTTAATCAATAATAAATTGTTAATTATGACACTGTAAGCATATGAATAAAATTTTATCGATGTTGAAGGTCATACACTTTATCTGTCAAATATATTAGAATTTAACAAAGGTATTTGCGTTTTTCCTTTATTTATAATAAAGGATCATACTTCAGTCCTCAGATGATTAATCCGGTTTGAGCTCTCTGCTTCGACAAATAAATATTCTTGCTTTAGTCGACGGTTTTTTGCAAACCCGTCCTGACTGAAGTAACTGAAATAAGTCGCTAGATTAAGGCAATTTTAAGATATTATTTTGAAAAAGACTTCAAAGTGAGTGCCACTCGTGAGATTTACGAACTAGAGGGAGAAGGCGCCGTATCAATCAGCACCGCTAAACACTTCTTGAAAAAGTTCCGAGAGGGAGGTGTAAGTTTCAAAGATAGGGGAACATCAAGTCGTAATAATTTCAATAATTTATTTTAAGTTGGTTTATGATGGTAGCGTGATAAATTCAGAACTCTACTCATCTCAGCTTGGGAGAGCACAAGCTGTTCTGAGCATAAAAACATACAGTTTTGGTCTCCTACAGCAAGACCACACACTTCATATTTGATTACCATAAAAATTAACGAATTAAACTTTGAACTTTTCCCTCACCCGGCATACAGCGCCAACCTAATTCCGTCGAATTACCATTTGTTTCAGTACATAGCTCACTTTTTGCGAGAAAATTAATTCAGGACTGAAGAAGACGTAAAAACTGGCCAAATCAGATTTTTCGCCTCCAAAGACTAATCATGATACTAAAGAAGGAAGAGTTACTGGCTAAAAGATGGGTTGAGGTCATTGAAAATAAACAAGCTCCGTGTATTTTTTTGAAACAGTGAATAACCTGTGAAAATAATAGTGATATGCATAACTGTCTAACCAGTAAACAGAAATAAGTACCCCAGAAATAAAAATATTTTTTTTAACGCTAGAATTTTAAAAACCACATAAGTCAGATAAATAAAATTTCCTGGATCTGTAACTTCCTTCCTTGTTTTCAGAAATTATATCTAAATTTAGAAAATATCGTAAAAATTATGTGTTGCAATGTGTGTATTACCAGAAATAAATGAATTATATGTATATAAAGTTTGATAGTAACTGCTTCCGCATATTGGTTTAATAAAACTTTTCTTATTCAAGCATGTTATTAACCCACGAAATCTCATAACGCAGTTTCATATTACGTAATAAATCCTCTAAAGTACCCCCTTCCTAATATAGGGCAATATTGAGTGTTGAGGGAGAAAAATGATTGTTTGTCAAGTGGAAAAATAATTTTTTATATACAAACATTTTATTCGGGGAGACTTTCAAACTAAACGAATTTTTTTCTGGATCAATAAACAATAATAAAAAGGGGCTTTGGAAATGTTTTTTTTTTAAGGAACTTGAATCTTATTCTTTGTTGTTATTGGCAAAATTTTAATAATGAAATAAATATTAAAAAGTCAAGTGTAACAAGTAAGTTAAAGAGGTTTAAGTTTAGTTTAGAATAAACAATTAGGAATGAAATCAGGTGAAAATGCTTTCAAAGTGACTGAAAAACATTAAGGTAAACAATTTTAGATCAGAATAGTTAAAAATTTACGAGGGTCATTCGAATAGTTCTCGGACTGGCGCGGAAATGGCGCAAGTAAGATCAAATGAGCATGACGATTCGTTAAATGACGTGAGGTGAAGTTTCAGTCGCATGTAATGAGTTGTATGTGGCAATAGGGTAAAACATTTCCAAAAAACTGATAAAACTGCAGTTACGATCTATCAATTCTTAGATAGATCGTATCCACTATGTTTTACAACAGTTTTTGATATAAAAAAGCTTCCCGTTCGATAGGTGTTGCATTTAGCAACAGTTGACTGCAGGCGTATTCGAATGAACACTTCTCAAAAGTTTTGACTTACTCTGTTGAGGTGATTTTGCTCAGTTTCTCCGACGTTTTATAAACAGTAGATGAAATGGATTTACCATTACACGCAGCAATTAAGACAGTGGCTGGGAGTAAGGGATTATCTGATAAAAAGCAGGATAATCACCGGGAAGTATTACACTGCTATTGCTATTCAGTCTAAATCTCCTCACCTCGCCAAATATAAAGTGCTCTTTCACCATAAACTTCCACTTGTGCTTTATTCGCCGTATTACTTCACCTTCTCAAACCTATAACATCAACCCCACCGATCAGAAAAGAGATGGGACCATGGGCACGTGACAATAACCAAGAAGTGGAAGTATTTGTCAAGAATCTGACGGATATATTTACTCCTGACAAAATCAACGAAGATACTAGACTGGAAGCAATATACAATCTAAGAATTGAAAATATAACTTCAGTTACTCCAAAAGAAGTAAGTAAAGAAATAAAGACCAATTTAAAGTTCAAAAAAGAATCTGAGTTTGATACACAGGTAAAATATTAAAATAGCTGTCCAGAACCCTATACGCCTATTTTATTGTTGCCAATTATTTCAGTTATTTCAAAAGCTGCCTTTAAAACAGTTGAAACCACTCATAGAAGGCAATAAGCTGATACCAGATTATCAATTTGGCTTCAGATCTAAACATTCAACCATTGATTTCACTGAGAAAATAGCACGTGCACAGTAAAAAAAGCAGATATGCTCTGCAGTCTTCCTAGACGTGGCGCAGGCCTTTAATAAAGTGTAGCACGAAGGTCTGATATACAAACTAAACAAAATGCTGCCTAAAGAATAAAGCACGAAGACAAATACTCTGACTTGAAGGAAATAAGAGCGGGAGTTCCTCAAGGAAGCGTTCTGGGTCCCATCCTTTATCTATGAAATACTAGTGACCTACTAGCTCTGAAATATACTGCAATAGCTACATTTGCGGATGATACTCTTCTACTAACTGTTCTACAAAACATAGAAACCTCAAATATAAAACTACAATCAGCAAACGACGAAATATTTAATTGGACCAAAAAATGGAAAATCAAGCTCAACGAACTGAAATCAACACATGTCAACTTTATCAACAAGAAAATAACAGTGCAGCTCCCTGTAGATATAAATGGTACAACCGTTCCATATGTATTTAATGTCAAATACCTCGGCATGACTCTTGATACTGAATTAAGGTGAAAAGAGCATGCAAAAATGAAAAAAGCTGAGCTTGATCTCAAATATAGAAAACACTATTGGCTTATGGGAAGAAATTCCAAGATGACAATAAATAATAAAATACTGATTTATAATCAAATCCTAAAACCTATGTGACAGTGGTCACGAAGGAAATCAGGAGGTTTGCAGGCAAGCACGAAGTCCGGCTATGTCTTTGTGTTAATGCGGAAGGTCTTCAGCTACTGGACAACCAAAAAAGGGTGTATATCTGTGTGTGTTTATATTAAGAACTCTCACAGCAGAACACCGATGTCACTGTTCGGAATAATGCTGCCCAAATTCTGTCTAGTATGAAGAATAAAATAGAGTTGTGTTTGGCGATGAATAGCGGTATGGTTAATAGATGATGTATGTATATATATGATGGTTACTTACTGGGTAGAAGTCGTAGAGGAGAAAGGAAACTTCCGCCAATATTCTGTAGAAAAACTATGATGTGAGGAACTATTGCTTATGGTAAGTAGATTATTTTTAGCATTCATACGATGTCACTTGACTGCCGATCATATATATATATATATATATATATATATATATATATATATATATATATATATATATATATATATATATATATATATATATATATATATATATATAGATACCTCTAGACCTATTTATATTCCTTAAAATGTTCCAAAATCCTATTTGAGAAGGTAATGCATGCACACATATCTCAAAGGTCATGTTATATATCTTAGATAATCACCAAAAAATGAAGTGGACGAAAGTGTTATTTACCATTACTAATTAATTCAATGATTGCGTTGTCTACAATTTTGCTCATCTATTATAATTGTAATGGTGCTTTTAATCAACTAATTTATGGTGTGATTAGTATATTTTTTTATTCATAATTGCAGAAACCCGAAAATGAATGGCCAATGTTTTCAAAACATTTTTTAATAAAACTTTTTCTATTAAAATATATTCAATAACCCTCGCAACTTTATGACTTATTTTCGCCTTACGCAATAAACTCTCAAAACAACTCTCCATGAATAATAAAAAACAATATTGTGCGTAAAAGCAAAAATAATTTATTTTCAATTAGGAACATTATTTTTAGTAGGGGATCAGGTTGGCGGAAACCTTTAAATGTTTAGAAGGTGTTTGGAATTTATAAATAAAGTTAATTGTGTTCGACATAAAAATACTTTTATTTCTGGATTTATGGTATTGAACTTGTCATATTATAATTATTATACGCATACTGTAATATGCGTAATATTAGGAAAAAGTTTGGGAATAAACATTTTACACAAATTAGTTTATTACGTAACAAAACATAAAATTCACACAAAGTACAAATAATAATTAGATAACGGTTTTGTAAAACAACCGTACTAACAAAAATAATATAAATAGATATTTTTTTAAGCAACCAAGACAAAACAAAACGACATTGAAATATTAAAAACAGACGGAAGCGCTAGGAAGGAATAGCAACGTAGAATGAAGCAGGAGTTAGAAAAACCAGAGACTATTGAGCAGCAGAGTCGGTAGAAGATGGATGGGTCACAATAAAATATGTAATAGAAAAAGTTACAGAGGAGACAATTTGGGCTCGAAATAAATAAGAGGGTGGATGAGATTCCCTCGAAATGTCAGTGAAACCGTCTATCATATTCTGCTAATACGGGATACCCGAGAAACTATCGTTATATTTCACACTCGTGAAAACATATGCATATACATATATAGGCTGTAAGGGAATCCAGCAAAAACTGAATTACGATAGATCATTATAAATAAACAAGGCGAAAATAGACGTTGCCATTCTTAGGAAATTTTTTCCTGTTTTCATATCTCTCTAGAATACATAAGAATATTGAATTTCATGGTAGATACTCCTATTTTCGAGTAGATATTTGTTTAGTATTAATACTAAACTTGATTGAAGGTTAGATGAAAGTTTGGACGGTAACATAGATGCCATTAAGAAGTTTAGGGAGCCCCTCTTAAGACATTTTACTTTATACAACAAAGTAAGTGTCCATGTTGTAATGTAATCACCATTAATAAATTATTATTTATCTAACCCTCGAAATTTTATATTTAACAAAATTTTATAAAAACGGTCTTTATTTCCTTTCATTACAAACACTTAAGGCTTATAATTTTGCATTTCCTCACAAATGCAAGCTAAAGTATATACAAGGAGGGTCGGCAATACTATCAACAAGGCAGCTAGAGCTAATGTTCCGTCCCATCGCTCGACGCTCATCACTGATTTTTTGACTAAAAATGGCATTTCAACCATAAATCATCGACCATACTCGCCTGACCTCTTCAAAAGACGTCAAAAATTAATTCGTCAACCTAATTGATCATACAAAACGCGGTATTGATGCACACGGAACACTATTTTGAATAAAAATAATGTTTTCTGACGAAAAAATAGTCCTGTTTTCCATGAGAATAGCCTTGTATGTATACCACCATAAGGAAATTATATTATATATTGCCCTACTTGAAAAGCGCCCAGTTAATAATAATATTTTGATGGAGCAAACAGAAGTTCTAAAGAAACTTTGCAGTTTGAAATTACGGTTATTTTTCATCATAAACTACAGCAATCTCAATGTATTGTGGCCTATGATGATCTAAAGCCTCTATGCTCTAATAACATTCTGTCAAGTTTTTCTAAATAGACATTTATAGTAGGTTTAATATAGTTAAATTTCTGGCTTGCTTAATATATTTTTGGCGTGAAAACAAGTGGTAGTCTGACGAAGTCTAGCAAATAAGGTAGCAAATCTAAGCCATACCATTTAAGATTAATGAATTTCTTTTAAATTAGGAACGCTTTAACATTTTACTTTAATTTGATTCTGCTCCATTACAATAAAACGTTTTTCATGCTACTTTGAGATCCTCCTCTTTGGGGTGACCATTCACACCATTTAAATATAGGTTGCAAATCTCTATCAAGAAGAGGCGCTTAATAATAACACGAATTTCAACATCATCGAACTAGTCAAAAAGTCACTCTTGACATTCAAAATCACGATCTTAATTAAACAGCTGTTAAAATGAAACTTGAAATGAACTGTACGCATTAATCTGAAACCTGACATTTTTTGTAAGGAACTTTGAAGAAGTGAACTTGCCAGTGACACGATCCGGAATCTATAATAGGACTGTGATTTAAATAAAATCTTATATCATATTTTCATTAAGGCAATAAAATATATAAAGATTATTTCAGTCAGCAATTACTTAATTGTCAAACTGCAAGACCAGAAAGAAATCTAGGCAAACTAACAAAAAGTAGACTCACTATAGCAGAAGCGCTTTAAAACAGTTTTTTATTAATATTTAAAAAGCAATAAAAAAAGATCCATTCTCCACATACTATTTACTAATTTCTTCAAAAGCCTCCCAAACAGAAATAAATGTTTCCGGCGATCGGGTTCTGGCCTTAAGCCGTCATCAGTCGGGCTTGAGCTAATCATAGGTGCACCATGACCAAGGGTGCAACCATATACATCGGCCTTGTTGGATCTAGGCTGCAATACAATGCAGCTTACGCCATCCTGTGGCAAACGTCTGCAAGAGTCAGACTGTGCGAATTCGTCCGTGCCCGCCCAGGTCCTGTCTAGGTACTAGGTAAGCATAAAAACTTGTAAGTGAGCCAGTAGAAACTAAAAGCCTCGTGGAAAATGTATCCATACTCCACGTAATAAGTGGTCATTTCTTCAGATGGCCCAAAGGTTAGCAAGAGTCTCTGATAACGGCTTTAGGCCAGGAACCAGTCTCAGGAGCCACTTGATGACATTTGGAGAACGGCTGGAGAAATGAGCAATTATTACGTAGAGCATGGATGTATTTTCCTTGCTTTTTGATTATTGTTGATATTCTCCACTGGTCCACTCTACAACTTTTCAAACACCTTTTTTATTTATAGATACCAAAGTACAATTACTATAAATTACATATTAAATTAACAACATTCAAAAGATGTCAAATAAATCATGAATAAATCAATCTTGACTGAACAAAACATACACAAATTCTTTTCATTATAAATATCTTTTTTTTTCGTCAAACTGCAAGAATTCTGCCAGAAATCAATAAAAAAACTGCTCTAGCAAATTAAGTTAAAGTGGGTAAAAAGAGTATTACGAAAGAATCGTAATCATCTTAAAATGATATTACTTTTCCAGGGTATGTAATTTATATAAAAGTGACACATAACTTTATTACAATTCCTGGAAAATATGGACTGAATTATACCACGAAACTAGGTAAACATTTCTGAAAGGTGTTCAATTCTTATAAAAGCTTTATTGGGATTAACATGATATATTAGCTCTAAAGTGTAACAGAGACTTTCTAAATATATAAAAAAAAATTATCTTAAGAAATAATATTTAATTAACTGTAAATTTACCGTAAAGTAAACTGTAATTTAGTACATATCTGACAGCTATGTATGTATTTGTCTATATATTTGAAAACACTTGATATACATATTCGAATCAAGGGGAAAATATATTCACTGAATTATATATCTTGAGCACAAACACTAAAACATTTCTTATTTGTGCAGTTTTATGTTCCTGCAAAAATGTGGCAAAAGAGATGGTTTAAAAAAATTATTTGTTATCATGTAAGGTATTTTTCATATGCTTGTCGCTCTATTAAAACTGCTGAAAATGCCTCATGTTCGTGTATCACATTATTTCAGGCAATTATCCTAATTTGAAAAGGAAAACCTATTCGTATGACAGGAACTGGTTGAAATTTTCGCTAAATAGCGAGACTATTAGACATTGCCGCTTATGACTTTCTGAAGACATGGATAATTTATGCACGAGTACGAAGGTGGTCCTAGAACTATCTAAGGGCATCACGAACAGCATCTTATGGTATGTCCACACTGGTTCAACTTTTTCGTTCAACATGCGTTTCGACGTGCCTTTCAACATGCCATTCTGCATGCGTTAGCGCATGCATTTCAGCGCGGGGTAAGAAGCATGCCTCTTTCCTGCCTACATGTTTGCGTCTATTTTACTCGACATTTCTGGCAAGTTCAGTAAATACGGTTTTTTAAAAACGTTAAAAACATTTTATTTTGTAGGTACTCTTACTGTTACCTATGTAATTTCAGTTTTATGAACACATCTACCATTCTCATGTTAGCTAGTATGAATGCGGCAGTGCTAGTGTTGATAAGAGCATGGAAAAGAAGAGAAAAATACAGCAAATCTGTATGGACAAAGGGATATTTAGAATAATTAGTACAATTTACTATAGGAAAATATATACTAAAAAAATATTCCTTAAACACTCAATTTACAATTTTATTATTTTAAAAATTACATATTTTTTGTTTTAAATATATAATTTAATATATTTATTTAATTTAATAAAATTAAACTACTTTAAATTAAATTTGTAAACTATTGAAAAAACTTGCAGGTTATATCAAGAAGTTGAAAGCGAAAGCTCAAGATACCCAACATGGGTGGGAGTCGTTGCGTTAGTTCTGCACTACTTCGTGCGTCATGACTATTCACGTGCGTCCTTGTATGGCTCTCGTTCAACGACGAGAGGAATGGGTCTGACCTTAAAACAGTTGCATGTGTCTTGACGACCAAAAGTTGAACAAGTGTGGGCATACCTTTAGACTTCTTGATTTACGAAATCAGCATGAAAATATCAGGCAAGCGCGTGATGCTTTTGTACAACTACAGACAGGACTGTTCCAAGGATGACTGTTAATAGATATTTACTTTCGATGGAGATACTCATATCGGAACTTCCATTGAAAGCGCATCACAAGACGCGTTGTTTCGAGAATTTTCAGAGAAAATATAACTTTTCAACTGGCCGAGGTGATCAGATGGTCTAGTCACTCATCTGGCAATCCAATGACAATCCAATCCAATTAAAATCCTGATTCGAGAATGCAAATGTATACAATGTACAGGACTTTAATGTACATGACATAATCTAAAAACAATCAAGGCATTTTCATTTAAATAGATGTAAATAAACAAATTTGACTTATATGAAATGAGGAAAATCCATGAGGGACTATCGAACTAACATTGCATTCTCAAAAATAGCTGTTTCGGGTGGTAATATCCAATTTTTTATCGATTTAGGTTGATTTTGGGGGCTCCAACCACTAAACTTATTGAACTAAGCATCTGGACCCATTTCTTAATGTGTGGTTCAAACCTCGCTCAGAACCCCTCTCGCGCTATCAACCCTTCTTAACCTTTAGTCTCTTAAAAAACCTTTTGATTGACGAGTAACTAATGTAGAATACCTCTCAGAATTTATCCACCGTTAACCAGCTTAGTTCTTAGTGTCACTGGGAGGCTACTTGTCTTTTTCAGAAATGTTGAAACAATTGATTCGCTAAACATCAACATTGTTGAATATGTTCTCGCCTTAGACAAAAAAATTGCTGTCGGGATTCCTCCATTTGACATAGCGTTACTTTTCTTAGAGCTATTTTATAGGAAAAACTTATAAGAATAATCTCCAAATATTGCCATAGCTAAATAGCTTCAACGTGTTATTAGTGGATGCAGCCTATATTATGTAACAAAGTGATGAAAAAGTTTGGCAAAAGGTCAAGACTATGAGTTAATGGCAACTACTCAACTTATGTAAACAATGTTTCATTCAAAATTTAGAAAGAAAATATAACTATGCTGTAAGACTCTGTATGTCTCCATATGTCTCTATAAAAATTTTATTCAGAAATAACACCAAACTAGACCACAATTAAATAAAAGTTAAATAATAACACAGGTAGACATGATTTTTGTAACACTGATGAGAATACTTTAGGTACTTATTAAAACACCTTTTCACAGAAATGGCCTAGCACGTCCCCTTTTCAAGTACCTGCTTCTCATTTATATCAACAACAAGACAATTACAACACATTACAGTAAGAAAGATTGGCCTCATAAAACTTCTTTTGAACCTGGTGCTTCAAACATAACATATGCCCCCTTGTTAATCCAAAAAAGGTGGTTCTTTTGCCTCTCCATATTAAGCCTGAACTAATGAAAAACTTAAAAAACTCAATTAAGTGATGCAAAACTAAAAGATGGCATATTTGTTGGACCTCAAATAAAGAAGCTTCAAGGTGATTTCCGTTTTCAAGAAAAAATAAATGAAAAGGAATTGGCAGCTTGGAATTTCTGAACAAGAAAGATGAAAACTATAAAAACACATAGACGATTTAAAAATATGTCGTCTCCATTTTTTTTCAACAACCAAGCCCCTGTGACAAAAAACTGTACGTGTTACAGTAATTAGTTTATCATTTTCGGATATAGGACTACAAAATACTTCATATATACCTATTTTCATCAATGTTAGCTCAAAAAAGTTTTAATTTGTTGACCTATGTACATCATCTTCAAGTTGTGTACAACATCTTCAAGATATTTAATTCCAACTCTCCAATTTATAAATACTAAATTATCGTTAATTCATACAAAATTACTGTTTAGTGATTTATAGTCACATACATAGTTTCACAATCATAGTTAATACTTTAACGATCTACAATTTGTCAGACGTGACGTGAAACAGAATTTTACTATATTTCGTGGAAAATGTGGACACTAATCTAGGCACCATCAGAAATAGAATTTACACTAATGTACATGAAAAAATAGACTATGAACTTTATTATAAAACTTGTGTTATCGAAATACAATAAATAATCCCCCCTTAAGTTATATCTAAATATATGAAACTATGTATGTAAATAAAGCAATGAAACTGATGATGCAGGGTTTGATCTAGCAACACTGTTGGTTAGCCCTTTGAAGGCAGGACAGACAAACATGCATAAGCAACGGTGCGCAAATTTTGTTTCAGATTTAGACATAGTAGGACGGAAACTTTTGCAAAACTTCACCAGGCCTATGGAAGCAGTGTTTCGTCAAGAGGACGAACAATTTTTCAAGTGGTTTAAGGCATTCTGAGAAGGCGAAGACTCGGTTAACTCGACTTCGGAAGACTCGAAGCGGAAGGCCTTCAACTGCAAGAAGTGGTGAAAATGTCCACAGAATTCGGGATCTTGTGCGTGCGTTCTGATTGAAAAAGAATGAAATTTTGCAAAAGTTTCCATTACACTGGGCTGAAGTTTGAAACAACACTTGATAGCGCACTGCTACTCGAAATTGTTGTTACTTACTTTCAGAATGCACTAGAAAAATCTGGCTTTCGAAAATAATTAGTACGGGCCAGGTCACCAGGTCACTCTAGCAGTAACGTTAGATCAAATACTACGCCACCAGTCTTATTACTTTATTTACACATCTACTAACTTGTTTAGAATATCAAACCATATCGGAGTTAGTTGGAAGGTATACTGGAATATAGACACAATATGGAAGAAGTTTTGGTTTTAAAATTTTTAATTAAAATGAAAAAAAACGCAATCAGCATAAATAATACATTAAGAAATTAAATTCAAGTTTGTCGTTAAATGTGTTTATAATGTAATCATCAATAGGAAAATATGTGGCAATATATTTAAACAAATTTATTATAATATATGATTTTTTTCAAAAACATAATTTATTTTCCTTACAGCAAACTAAGGCAGGTTAGTTATTAAGAAAAAAAAATGAACTAACTCTCGCATAATGAATCACTGAAGATAGCGTGCTATTTTTTCCTTACAAACAACATCACACCTTCCCTTGCCAAAATGCAAACTAAATATAACCGTTCTAGAATAAAGTGAAAATTTGAAAAACAGTTAACATATTGAGTCTTTCTTTTTTTAAAATACCCATGAACCAGTCATATAATGCAGAAACATTTTTAAAAAACAATCGTACTCATTTTCATTTTTCTTTTACTAAGTAGCCAACGTACTTAGAAGTAACCACCAATTTTAACCCTCAAGAGAAGCACTTCGGCTTCCCGATTCAGGAGCACATTTATTATTAATATCTTTTGATTAAATTATCCAATTTAATATACTTTTTTTAATCTAAACCTCAATCAGTATAGAAAATGACTGTATCTATAGAATGTTTCAAAAAATTATAGTATTCCTAATACCATCGAAAAAATCAGCAAACATTAAAAAAAAAAGTTAAAATGAGGTGATATATTCAAACTATCATATCTAGGCGAAATTAATAGATAAAAACTTTCTTCCAACGACATTTAAAAGGGGGTTTAATGTACTTTCAGATACTGATTACATAATTTAGCTTTATTTTAAAAAATATATTTATTTATTTAGGTAAAGTTCACTGGTTTTAAAATAATAATCAGTCATAAATAATAATAATTTAAAATAATAATAATACATCAGTCTCGTTATGATGCTCTTCAAAAACCGATTTCGTCTCGCTTTCACTCTTTGTAGTCGAAAATATCAGCTGCCTCATATAACGCTTCTACTTCAGACGCACAGCTAGTACAAAAACAAGTGTTCATTTTGAGCTAAATAGAAAATGAAAGAAACCGATAAACAAATGTTAAAAAAATTAAAAATTAAACTTTTCAATTAAAAAAATACTATAGAAAATATAATATTTATGATTTACTTACCACAAACTATGTCAAGATCGAAAAAAATTATCTATTTGTGCAAAAAATGTAGTTAAATAAATTGACAAAACACTGATACAACAACAGCACTGGGTGTCGTATACCCATAGACTGTATTTAGACGTTAGAGTCGCTTATGTTTTTGTTAGTATTCACATCTTAAGGTGGCTATGGTATCGGATCTGTAGTGGATAGTAAAATTTTTCCCCCACTCAAAATCGTGACCATTTATAAAGGAAAAACACTTTTAATTCACCTCTGGGTATCTCATAACCAGTGCTTCTCTTGAGGGTTAATACATTAGGTCACACACTACGAAGAAATTTGACTCGCAGTTCTAATAGACTTCATTTTTCATAAAATGATATTTCTGGTTTCACAACATAAATGAAAAAGGTACTCAGTGATAACTACAACTGATAACTCGGTAATTTTGTATTTTATCTTGAAGAACAAATATCTCGTTTACGGTCAATAATTTGTCGGGGTTTATTTATGTAAATCAGAGACTTAATATAACACTATAAAAATAATTCAAGGGCGTGAGGAAGACTTTTTTCCAATGAATCGATTGTCTGGCGAGATGTATGACAAATCGTACCGTCTTGTTGGAAGAAAACATTGCTATCCCCACATTAATCAGTTCAAGCCAGTAGCATATTCCAATAGCGTTCACCATTAACAGAAAAACGATTTACATCATCGTCTTAAAAAAAATATGACCCTATCACATTTTAATTACAATATTTCCAAAAGATAAAATAAACAATACCGAATTATCACTTGTAGTTATGTTAAGCCGCTAAGCCGTTCATTATAAAAAATCAATGCCTAGCTATTGGCGGGGTTGCATTTCTAAAGAGTGGCGCGAATATTAAGGATACGTTCCAAGATTAATGAGAAAACACCTTTAAAAAAATAAGAACTTTTTATTAAATAAAACAGAGGATAACAATCAAACGCAGCATCTATATAAACAAGTTGTCATATCTTAATTATTTTTGCCTTTAATATAAAAAAAATACCATTGATTTTGCTCTATTTAACTTTTTGTAGCCTCGTTGAACAACATCATTGATAGCTCCATTCGTTGATATCGCACCTTAAATATACTAAACCAACCATCAGAAGCTTGAAAATTAACCTGTTGTTCGCTACTAAATCCAACTGAAAAATGTTTATTCAATTTCTTTGCTTGCAATTCTGCAATTCTGCATTTTTTTAATTATTGGACCATTTCAATCCATACACTTAAAAGTATTTCCATTTCTTCAAATACAGAAAGAAATATAACCCTTAATATAAGTGTGCACTTAAAACTGTTTCCAATTCTTCTGTGGCCTTTTACCTTTTACACTTTGAAAAGGTAGTTTAGATGTAGACTCGCGTTAACTTTGAAGATATTAGAATGTGAAGCAAAAGAACACTTCTCGTTATGTAACTTATTACAGATTTCTAACTATATGTGGCATTATTTTTTTAAAACGTTTAATTGATTTATCCTTTTTGATTGATCTGCATACGTGTTTCAGTGTTACAGGCACGACGCAAATTAAACTGAATAATACAAATACAGAAAGAAATATAACCCTTTATATAAAGTTGTGTCCATACTCTGCCGCCTATCGACGCATGGGGAATAGACCACATAGGCAAAGAAGGGAAGCGTTTGATGTTATATTGTGAATACGGAAATTTTCTCGGCGAATGCAGATAAATATACTCAACAGTTTTCAATGCAAATACTGAAAATGGCGATTAACGATCGCATATTGACTTAAATTTTAGAATATATTAGTTGTCCTTATTTACTTTTCATGTATATTATTCATCCTTAGTTACTTTTTCAATCGTGAACAGGTTGTAACTACTGATTCTGAAGAAAACGTCGATATATTAAAAGAACTATTAGCACAATAATTTCAGGTATTCCTTGATTACAATAACGGGACTTGCAACAAGGTGGGATAACCATCTTTCAACAATACATATTCCATGATCTCAACGATCTCGGACTCAACATATTACTGTTTATGGGAGTTCTTAAAGAATCATGTTTTATGTAACAAACCTACCAGTACAAATCAATTTAAAGAAAATATCCGCTAATATATATGATCACACAGTGTTTGATAAAAATTGCGAATGTTATAAACGAGCTGTTGAAAGAACGAAGAACAGAATTAAGTATGCATAGCAACCACTTGATTGCTACAACCATTGTATGCATTGTATGCACATTGTATGCATTGTATGCACTGCAACCACTTGATAGATATATTGCATATTAATATACAGGGAATGACGACCCACATGTTGCAGCTGAGGCAGTTTGTAGAAGATAGAAACCCATGGATCTTGTGTGTTACTGAAACTCATGTAACACGAGATGTAGAAGAGAACGAAATTAACATAACTGGATAGACGGCTGTTGTCTGTTATTCGGATAGTCGTCGTACGGGGGGTGCTATTATTTATATTAAATCTGGCTTGGGTGGTTTCTGTCGAGACAGTTCTAACCAGTTACTGGGTCGTAACAGTTAAGAGACAGATAAATAAGCTGTTTTTATTGGTAGCGGCCTGCTATAGATCGCCTAGTGCCTCTGTAGGTGGCTTTTTAAACTATTTAGAAGACAATCTAAGTGATAATGAATTTCAAAGAAATAAAACTTTTCTTCTGGGTGATATAAATATCGATTTATTGAAGAACAGCAGTGAGTCTAGAAGGTTGAAAGACATTATCAGTGGAGCAGGTTTCACACAGATTGTTACTAGGGAAATCCACAATAGTAGTATCTCACAAACACTGATTGATCACATAATTACCAATGATTTTGGAGCTGTGGAGCTTGTTAGAGATTTTCCGATGATAAGCGATCATGAGATTATTGGTACCGAGTTTAAACTTCATGGTATTGTATGTGAAACACCTCAACATACGTATGCTCGGAATCTGAATGAGCAAGCAGTCTCGAGGCTGATTACTGAGTTGATGGGGAATGATTGGGACTACAAGTCCATTGGCGTTAGTAAATTATATGTTGATTTTATGCAAACTCTACATGATGCTATTGATATGGCTGCTCCCTTAAAATTAGTACACCTAGAAAGTTCCCTTGGATGAGCAAAGAGCTAAGAAATGCTCAAGTTGAGAGGGACAGAGCGTATAGAAAGTTTTCTTTCACAAAGAATAATCATGATTGGAGAATTTATAAGCAGAAAAGAAATTGCACTGTCCATGATGCGACTTCAGAGGAAAAAGTACCTTAATAATAATATCGATGCTTGTAGGCGGGACGGGAGGAAGATGTGGAGAACAATAAAGGATTTGCTGGGCAATGGTAAGGGGCGTGCCGATTTTTCGCGAATCGACTTTGATGCTCACTACGGACCTACTGAGGAGAAGAACAACAGGATATACTGTGTAAAAAATTATTAAGTTATGGTGTAAGATCGAAAGCCTTAAAATGGATCAAGAGTTATTTAACAGACATACATCATAGGACGAGGGTTGAGAGAACAGTGTCGGCAAAGAGGGAAAATGCGTGGGGAGTACCTCAGGGTAGTGTTTTGGGCCCGTTGCTGTTTTTGATATATATCAACGATATTTCTACAATATTGGATAAATGTTTTATTAGTCTTTTTGCAGATGATACTTTCATATCTATGTCTGGGTATAATTTGCCTGAGATGGTTGAAACATTGAATAGTGAACTGGTAATACTATTTAGATGGCCATGCAAAAATAAACTTAAACTAAACGAACTGAAAACAAGGTGCATGGTGATAGGGTCTAAAGCAAACTGCAAAAGATTTAATGAGTTAGGGTTAAAAATAAATATAAATAATTGTGATATTGAAATTGTAAATGAAATTAAATACTTAGGAGTACTGTTGGATCCTCAGCTAACATTTTGTAATCATGTCAGTTATCTATGTAGAAAGATTGGGGAAAAAATAGGGTTATTTAGTCGTATATCGTCACATTTATCACCATGGTCCAAGAGGCTTGTATATAATACTATAGTTTTACCCCATTTTACCTATTGTATGTTTGTGCTGATATCATGTAATAAGGAGAGTATGGGCAGACTTCAAATACAGCAGAACAAGGCTATGCGTGTACTATTGAACTGTAATAGGTATACACCGATAGAGGTAATGTTGCGGTCATTGGATTGGTTTTCAGTTGCGCGGGCCATTGAAGGGGCTAACATTCGATTGATATATAAAATAAAACATAATTTGTTGCCCCATTATTTGAATACTTTTTTGGTACAAAGAGTAAATATGCATTCTTACGATGTCCGTTCTAAGAAAAATTATGATGTACCAATTGCGAGAACTACTGCTCTCCAGAAGACATTGTTTTGGGAAGGTGTTTATCTCTTCAATGATTTGCCCGCCCACATAGGGAGCGCTCCTAATGTGCATGTATTTAATAGACTGTTAAATTATTATTTGAAGCAATAGAGTGTTTTATCATTTGAACAATGTTGGTTATTGCCTTTTGATTGTATTTTCTTTTGTTAAGATTTTTTAGAATTTTTCTTACTTTTATTTTTTTTGTATATATATATATATATATATATATATATATATATATATATATATATATATATATATATATATATATATATATATATATATATATATATATATATATATATATATATATATATATATATATATATATATATATATATATATATATATATATATATATATATGATATGCATGATCCCGGTTGGATCACGCAAAGCATTCTGACTCATTTTCGAGTGTTCTTTCTGATCCTCCACACCTCCACACCTTGAGGACTTTGATCTGTTTGGTTGCCCTTTTTTCATTGTCTGCGAGTATGGTCGTCTGCGAAAGCCAGGCATGATATTTCTATATTGTTTTTGAATCGTCCAAGTCGTATTGGTTTCCAATGTCCTTGATTTTTCAGTTCTTTTTCCCATTCCCTTATAACTTTGTCTAGGACCAGGTTGAAGAGGAGGGGGTATAATATCCATGTATCTGCCTGTCCTTTTTCCCATTCCTATGTTATGTTGGATTCCTTGATCTTTTTTGTGTCGAATTTCTGTAGATGTGCTTTCTTGTGATGAATTCTCCTTTACGTGCCATCCGCCATCTACCAAGAACTGTTTAAACTTAATTCTGAGTTACATCTCGAAACACATTATTAAAAAAAAATAATTTCCGGTCTTTTTTCTTAAGTATCAATAGAATTTAGAGAAAGACCAAAATTCAATGTTGACCCAGTATAACATACAAAACTGATTACATAACAATGTACTGTGTAAAAAAATATGTTCTATGACATTGGAAAAATTAATTTTTAATATATAGATAATTTTGGTTGGCGAAGACGTTCAAGTATTCAGACGATAATTATAATCAATACACAATGTTAGAATACATTTTTTCCATTGGTTTGCCGTTTTCCTGTTGATATTCTGGAAATTGTCAAGGACCATTAAAGGAAATATTTTATTTATAGTAAACGATTGACTTAGCTAGAGAAATAGACCAACGAAAAATTTTTATAGTGGAATAATCACATTCAGTTTTGTAGCAAGAGGAAAAACTAGGTTAAAGGAAGAGTGGGTGTTACCTATTGAATATGCACCGCAAAATTTATTAACTGTTATCTATTTATTTGATGAGAATTAATAACCTAATGTATTTAAAATGAATTCATATAGTTTGTAAGGTAATTGCTTATATTGAATATTAATCTTTCTTTTTTTATTCGAAATTAGTTAATATTTTCTAGCGGGTAATTTTATAAATGTAGTGTAGTATAGTGTAACAAAACACTACAATTTTTTTTTTTTTTTAATTTATTTTGTATTTTTTATGTACACCATGATGGTATTATGTAATGATGAACTATTATTATCCCTAGTATAATGACTTAGTATTATGAAATTATGTAATATTATGACCAAAATCAAGAAATTTCTCGTATATTTAATACAAAAAAAGTAATATTAACTTTTCTAAATTTGCAGGTCTGACCTCGTTGCATGGTCTGACGTCGTCTGACGCTTAAAAATGATATTCGGACGAGTATGAAAATACGGCCCAACCGTCTGTGATATTTCTGTTACAAAATGGGTTGCATTTAAAATTGATCTACTGGGATCTATTGGTCACTGGGGGGTGATCGATTTCTCAAACATATAACTCCAATACCATAACATCTTAAATCTATAAATTTAAATTACAGCGAAAGGGTCAAACCAGTATGAAAACTTAAACAAAATCTCGATTTTAGTGACAAAAAAATTTAGTGCCATTCTAGGTTCCATTCAATTCTAACTTAGTGCGATTCTAAGTGAAAATGTGCGCTAGAAAAGGGAAGCACCCAATAAGAACAATAAGCCAGCATCACCATATCAGGTCAACATCGTATTAATAGTCATAGTCGAAACAGTTCAGCTCTAGCTAAGACGGCCTGAACCTCGTACTCGTGCATAACTCTGATTCTTAGATCATCTTATCCATGGTTTATCCATGTAGTCAAGGGATCAATATCCAATCCTCTCACTACTTCATGAAAACTTACTCCTGCTTCTTTCATATCTATAGTTCATATTCATTCATATTCCTATTTAAAGTCGGACAATTATCTGAAATGACATAGTACATGAACTTGTAGAATTTTAACAGTTAACACGACCACAATAATAGTGCTTAGCTTAAACAACATTTTTTGAACCGTCCACTTTGCTACAGTTTTTGTAATCGCCTACCAAAATATAAAGGTAAACAAACAAAAGAGTGCATCAGTTTTTGTATTCAAGATATGGTATACAGTGAGTATATTTTCAATTTGATTATGATCACTGTTTTCTGGAATTCTCCATCAATTATTTGGAAAAGAAAAATACAATTACAGGAGCAATTTACATTATGCTATGCTAAGAGTTGGATAATATTATGCTAAGAGTTGGAAAAAACAGATTCCGGCTCAAGGTTTAGACTTTTGTAGTATGCGTTTATGTTTCAATATTTGTGAATATTTCTAAGTAAGACAGTAAAAGTCAATAAAATATTCTATGTTCGTCACATGACAGTCGGTAGGTTTCTCGAGAGACTGAAAGTTAAGTATATCTTAAGGGTTGATAACTTGAGGAGCAGTTACTGACCAGTGTTAATCGGTGTGTTAAAAATATAATTTTACCCGACAAAGGTTAATGGTGGGTGAGTAAATTTTTCTAAATAATTTAAAACCAATTAATCACCTTAAACAATCTACCTAATTCCATAATGTAATTACACCTTACGCAATAAGTCCTTAAAAACATCGTTATAAATAATGAATAATATTGTCGAGCGTAAAAACAAAAATATTTTCTTTTCAATTTGGAAAATTTACTGTTATGTACACATATCGTACGTATAATTTTTTTATTTGTGGGGGCCTTCAAACGTTCGTTCGGGGATATTTTTAATCGATAAACAACATTAAGAACAACATTTTTTTTTTTGATTCAATTGGTGTTTTCGTGTTGATATTCTAGAAATGGATAAGGGTCGTTAAGGAAAATATTTTATTTACCAAAAAAGGACTTATTAGGCGGGTGAAAGCGACAAATGAAACTCTTCATGGTAGAAGAATCGTTACATAATAAGTAGGTTTCGTTGGCAATTGGAAAAACTGGGTCAAAGGAAAATTGGTTATACTTGTTGAATATATATCCTAAGAGAAGATATTTATAATATTGTTTTCAATTTATGTATTGAGAATTAATAATGTGATATACTTCAAATAAATAATGGTGTACTTTGTAATATTACTTATATTGAATATTGATCTTTTTTCATGGAATACAATATCTTATCATAATTCTCATTTTTCAAATATTATAGACAGCGGATAAAAAAAAAATTAATAAGATATTTTTTGTCAATAACTTATTTATTAATGAAGGAAGATGGACTAATCTTTTTATATTAATTAACAAGATTGTTTTAAATATTTCAATTTTCAAAGAACAACTTATGATTGAATCAAAAAATTAACCCAAATAAATATTTGAATATGACATAAATTGAAATTCATTGCACGATAAAAAATTAAAGGAAAGGGTTTACAGTTAGAGGCGCATTAGCATCTTAGGCTATTTAGCGACTGGACCTACAGCTTAACGTAGGTTCCGAACAATGGTCATCAGCTACCGATAAACCCAGGCAGCACCCCCCTTCAAGCTATAAACCCTTGGTTATGTGCCTACCCGTAAGTCTATCAGGAAGCCTACCGACTGGCGAGTGACTAACGTAGAACACTTCTCAGAAGGTATCCGGCCTTACCCAGCATTTAACTTGCGTGACTGACGGGTAATTCGTTGTCGGATTTTACACTCTTGCCTAGAAACAATCACAGACATTTAAGTGTGGATATATGTGTGTATATGTGAGTGTATATAAGTGTATGTGTAGGGTTGGAAGTAAGACCGACAGAATAATTAAAGAAAAACACCCATCCGAGCGCTGGAATCGAACCAGCTACTTTTGGTAGCTGGTAAAAATGAAAAATTACAAATGTTTAATATTTGGTATGCATATCACGGGCATCTATATAAACAAGGTTTGTTTCGTCTTGCGACGATATTTTCGTCCATTCTTCCCTTAACACACGGATTAAAACATTTTTATTTGAAATTCTGTGTTTTTGTCTTCACGTCCAATCTTCCAAAATCCAATAAATACCACATATTTTCTGTAGGGTTAACGTTAGGCGACTGACTTGGAGATTTAACCCTCTTTTTAACATTATACAGGAACCACTCCTTCATATTCTTGGCCGTATGCTTTGGGTCATTGTCATATAGGAAATAAAAACAGTCTCTTCGAAACAAAGTTTTTATACACTACACATGATAAATTTCGGCGCAACACATCCCAATACTTTTTTGTATTCATGATCCCCTCGATGACTTTTAAATTTCGCACCCTAGTTGCTGCCATAAATCCCCAAACTATCATACTCCCTCTACCGTGTTTTACAGTTAGGATAATGTTTTGAATGTGAAGAGCCGATTTGAATTTGCGCCAAACGAGACGCTTCCCATCTGATTTGAATAAATTGAACTTACTTTCACCACTGAAAATAATAGTTTTCCAAAAGTCCTGGATAAAGGATGCCTTTCATGCTAATCTGTCTTTCAGTGATCCTTTTACTTCATTGACGATATTTCGCCATTTTTGGTGGATAAACTTTCTCGGGCGCCCCGAACCTCTTTCATTTTCCGCAGTGCCTCTTTCTCCTTTTGTTTTGATGACATTCAACTTTAACGTAGTAGCAATTATCCTCTAAGATACACCATTCTTCTGAAGTTCACAAATTGTTTTTCGTACCAATAAAGGCAATTCACTCTTTTTCCCCACACATTGCTTTTAGCCAAGCAACGAATACAATTTGACTATGGTAGTCAATAGTATTTATCTGTAATGTTTATTTCAACTATAAGGATGAGAAGATAAGGCTGTTTATAAGCAAGAAGATTTAAAACTATTTTATAATTTTTTATTCAAATACTTATTAGTGAAACATTTACAAATATTCACTGAGAATGTTTGTGAAAATACTTTATTAATTAATTAATAAAGACCAGTTTATCCCCTTTAATTAATAAATAATATGTTGACAAAAAAACTTCTTAGTGAAATACTTTTTTTACTCACTGTACGTTCTTGGGCTACTAAAATAAGATGGATGTTATGAGGATCATTGAAAAAGTTCTCAGCCTGACATAGAAATGGCGCAAGTATGATCAAATGGTTAGAAAATTTTCAAGTAGGATATGTTAGATACGTGCGAAAAATTGATAAAATTAAAGTTCGGTGTAATATAAAGTATTTTGGTTTAAACCTCGCTGGACATGTAAAAACAGTTAGATTCAATCAGATTTAAAAAACATCTCCCTTCGCTTTGGGCGGTAAAAAAATAGGTGGATTATGTACACCCAGAACGCTCAAAAACCGTTACGATCAACAAAGCCGTCACAAAAATTCACAATGTTGTATTATATGATCGCCGATGAAGGTGAACGGGTTGGTTAACATTTTAAACATATAGCTGGACTGTATTCACTAAATTTAAAAGATGTTTGTGTATGAAACTGTTTTCCACTTGATTAGAACCGCATTTGTTAAGAGTCGGCAGAAAAAGCCGAAACAATTGAAAGAAAGCGAAAATGGTTCCATCTGTGCTCTTTACAGTCTACCAACAAAAGGTCATCAGGATCACTACCGTGGAGTCTTAAATGTCCATGTCTGGCCAAAAAATAAATGTTTTGTCTGTACACCTATCCGCTTAAAAACTGTATGATCTATCCTTCGAAGTGCTTCCACATGTACAGTATTCATCGGATTTTGCTCTCAGCGATTAGTTTCTCTTTCCAAACTAGAAGAAATGATGCTCTGAACAGAAATTCACTTTAAGTGATATGACTGGAGTTCAGAGCTTTGCAGCGTTGGGCAAGTGGCAATATACTAAAAGTATTCCAAAGTTCGTCTAAATGAAATGAACTGCAAGGTGACTAGGTTAATAAATAAAAAAGAAATCTCAAAAATCTTGTATTGTCTTTGTCAGGCCAAGAATTTTAAAATGAATTTTAAATTAAATGATCAATTTGGGCTTGTGGAATTATCCCCCACTTCTTCTCGAGCAGCATCTTTTAGTTCTCGCAGGGTAAGAGGAGGATTATTTCGTTTCTTGATGCGTGTTTTCAAAAAGTTCCAAGCATGTTCTATGACATTCATGTCAGGGGAATTTGCTGGCCACATTAATTTAGTTATTCCCTCATCTTCAAGAAAATGTTGTACTGCTGCTGTTCGATGAGGAGGTGCGTTGTCATCCATGAAAACAGATCCGTCGCTCATCTGAAATGAACGGAACAGCCGCACAACATGATTTAAAACTTCCTCGATATACACAGCACCAGTGACTCTTCTCTCCAGTATCAGCAGAGATGTCCGCGTACCCCTCATAATACCCCCCCAAAACATAATGCTCCCGCATTCAAACGGGATACGTGGTTGAGCTGTTTCTAGCCGGGCTTGTCGACCTGGAGCTCTCGAAATTAATATTCTACGTCAATCGGAAACCAAGCCAATTTTTCGTCTCATCGGAGAACATCACGTTATTTCAGTTAGGACTATGATCCACCATTTCTCGAGCCCTTTGCAATCCTTACATTTGTTTGTTAAAGGGTTAATTTGGAACACGAAAAGATCTTGCGATGTAAATTTACTATTGTCAGTCTGCGTGTTATCGTTTGTCGGGAAACATTTACCCCTTCAAGCCTAATAAGCTCCCTTGATATACCACTTGTAGATTCCAGACAATTTCTTCGAGCTATCATTGATATATGCCTATCTTGTGCAGCTGTTTTCTATCATTTCGGGGGCGATCCTTTGTCATTTATCTTTAGGAATTTTTTTATGAATTTTCGATACAGCACTTTGAGAAACACCTACAATTTTCGCGATATCACTTTGATTAAAGCCCTGTTGTAACAAAGCAATTACCATTTATCTGTTAAAATGAGATATCATGTTTCTACGCATTTTTAAACGAACTGACTGAAAACTGAAAAAGAACTTAAATAATGTGTAAATATCAGTATCAACGCAATGGGTAAAAAATCGAAAAATCTGTGTTATCAGCAAAACAATGTTTTCGTTATTTTCATTTAAAAACGGTCTAAAATAAATATCCATCACAATTTTTAGAGTGTCATAGGTGTAGATATCTTATTTGTAAATGTTCCAAACTTTTGGACATATGTGTATATATTAACGTACACCCCATATTGCTGTATTATAAACTCCTATACAAGTTCATATTTTCTAATAAGTTCAGTCCATTGACGCTAACTACCCTGCTAACCGTATTCTCGAAAAAGAACGGACCAACCAATTTTCTTCAATCCATATATACTGCAGAACGAAAAATGTAACCCTATGAAAATTATATTCTATTTTGTAATTTTTGTGTACAGCTTTCAACCACTACATTACGTTACCGTTACAAAAATCAAGCAAGTTACATTTAATACAAAAAAATAATAATAAAGTAGAGCATGGGCCGAATTAGATGACATATGTCTTCTTATAGTAAAGTATATCATGAGAATTGTACACAGACTTTTCTCCAATAGCACCAGGGATGACCTGGTTCTCAAGGATATAGCCCTTCACACTATAGAAATTCTATTCTATTGCCTCTTCTATTGCCTTTTCTCTTTTTAGCAGGTAATAGCCTCCCAATTGAACAATGAAAAACTTCGTTTTAATCGGCGTCCTATGCCCCTACAATTCATCCAATTTGCGTGTAACGAAAAATAATAGTCTCTCTTCTTCTGAAAAACATTTATTTATTTCCATAGTGAACCATAAATTTTTAATTTTTTCCTTACAAATTCACAAGATTAAGTGCTGAATAACTGATAAATTGTGATAAAACCTCCAGAGAATTAGAACATCTTAAATATAAACAAGTGTGACGCCCCAAAAGAAGTGAATAATTATTAATTCTTTTATATTCTGATCAAGGTCAATGAAATTTTTACCCTTTTCGAATATTTTAACTTGTATTTGAAAAAATTAAAAACAAACATTACAGAATAATAATAAATCTTAATTACATTTTTTATGTTGCAATGGTGTGTCTAACATTTAGGAATTTTGAAAAAAATTCCAAAATGTTATTGAAATCAATAATCGATGCATATTTCATTATTTTATATGACAAAGAAACCAGATTTCAATTCACCCCATAAAAAATGACATACTGTAGTTGCCAACTCATTTATCATATTATCATCGAATAAAAATTATGTGGGTTGAAGAACTTGTACCATTAATCGTCTCAATAAAACTTACAAGTATTAAATGTTTAGCTAATTAATCATCAGATAATTGAAAAACAAGTAATTTGTTGAATGAACGTGTCCTATAAGGTTGCACATGGATTTTTATCTAACCGCACGATCATAAATATTTGAAATTTTACGTGTGATAAAAATAATTTGTGAAAGTAGTGACTTCATTAATCAACCGCCTGAATTACGAGTATTTTTAATTCGTGGCAGTTGTATAACGCTAAAAATATTAATGGTAGCACGATCGTTTCATGTCCTCTAACCTTGCCCTTTCGTATACATATTTATTTGATAACTAATTTCTATAGACTTAATTGATAAGTATTTCTATTTTTAAACAGAATATTATTTCAATATTTGTGGAAAACGAAAGATGGTATTGATTCTTTTAGTTAAGGTGTCTTTTTTAATAAAAAATTGTAAATTTTAACCAAAAAAATGTTTTCAAAACCTTGGGCTTTGGCTCCATAGTTCGAAACCATTCATCGGTAAGTTGTTTGATTCCGAGCAGGCACATTTTTTATATACAAAAATATTACGGTACGGCTGTTGCAGAAATTTTCACACATCCTAATGTCCGTATTCACCTTGCATGCCAATACATTTATATTAACTAACTACGAGTAACTTTTTATTACTGTTAGCGGAAATGATAAAACAAGTTTATAGTTATATCAGTCTATATGTATCATATCAGTTTATAGTATAATCTCCTTTAAGCTCAATACATTTTTTCCAGCGGTTATCCAATTAATTTATTCAATTTCTAAAGTGATTTTCTGCAAGTCCTTCAAAATACTCATCTATGGTTGCTATAACTTCTTCATTTGATGAAAAACGCTTACCACGTAGGACTTTTTTTGAGGTTTGGGAACAGATGAAAGTCAGAGAGGGCCTGCTCTTGCAATTCTGCTCCAACAATTCGTTGTGTAACTCCCTCAATATGTTCATTGCAAGAACACCTCTGTGAACCGGTTCATTGTCTTTTTTTCTTCGCTAAACCAGGTCTTTTCTCATGAATACTGTCCTTTTATTTTTTTACTAATTTGAAGGTAATCAATTAACAAAATGCCTATTACATCCCAAAAAATTGATGTCATAATCTTTTTGATTGATTTTGACCATTTTGGCTGCTTCGGAACTGAACAATCGGGCTCAGTCCACTCTGCCGTTTGTTGTCGCAGTTCATGATCATCATCCAAATCTCATGCATAATTACGAAACGACGTTTAAAATATATTTTATTTTTTCGAAAAAGATCTAAATGTTAGAAAGTTTTAGTCGAAGTGGTTTTTGATTAGAATTTAACAAATGCGACAGCCATCATGCATATACATTTCTCAAGCCCAATTCCATTTTCAAAATATAAAACACCCGTTCAGTTGAGATGGCCATGGCCTTAACAATTTCATTCAAAGTCAATTGTCTGTCATCCATAACCATATCATGTATAGAATTAATTATTTGTTCAATAGTTGCACTTATTGGACGTCCAGAACGAGAATCATCATCCAGGCTTGTACAACCACGTTGAAACTCACCTGCCCACTTACAAACCATTGTTTTTGAACGAGCAGTTTCCTCTAACACATTTACCATTTCACTATGAATTTCTATTGCATTTAATCCTTTTTTACAAAGAGTTTAATCACTGCACGAGTTTCAATATTTTCCATTTTAAAAAATAACACTCATACGTTTACTTTAAGCTGCTACTTTTGTACGAATGAACTGAGAGATCGATTTGAAAGTGACATATGTTCATATGAAGGATTTACCTTTAAAATGTAGTAGATTATATAGTGCTGTTCCGCGAACTTTTCAATTAACCTAGTATAAGTCAAAAATAAGAGCTCTTGCGGAGAATCGATACATAGTTTTTAAACATTTAATTATTTTATATGATCATAAAAAAAATAGTTTCAATATTTTCCATTTTAAAAAATAACACTCATACGTTTACTTTAAGCTGTTGTTTTTGTACGAATGAATTGACAGATCGATTTGAAAGTGACATATGTTCATATGAAGGATTTACCTTCAAAATGTAGTAATTATATGGTGATGTTCCGCGAACTTTTCAATTAGCCTAGTATAAGTCGAAAATAAGAGCTCTTGCGGAGAACCGATACATAGTTTTTAAACATTTAATTATTTTTATATGATCATAAAAAAACTATATTTTACTAATACTTTCTTCACTGGTTTCTGTATGTATTCTGCATATATTACAATAAAAAGCTCCAGTGTACTTCGCCTAAGGTACTGGATGGGTCACGCGTGGTGGATAGTGAAAGTTTCATTAGATATTAATGGACAGCTGCGAATATCTCAAAATAAGCAGCCCCGAACCAAGGCAAAAAAAACTAAATCCACTTAGCGTCTGACTTGTATCAAGCGGTTGAGTGGTCAGCGTCTGTTCACCAATGGTGCGGCTGATATTTGAATTCTGGAACTCCTCCAGTCTTAACCTCTGCACCGTCATTTTACAAACCTTTAATTCAAAGTACAAGATGAAGCGTTCTAGTAATTACAAAATTACCCTAGGAGGTAGAAAATCCTCTGCCAGCTTTGCTGGTACAACCGGACTTTCGGATTCTGGGGCATCCAGGCTTAACCGCAAAGTCTTTCAGATGGAGTCGAAGACCTCTGGCCAACGTCTGAAACCGAAAACAAAAACTTTTTTTTGGAACGGTAAATATCAATTTTCTCCTGCGCCCAGGAAAACTACACGTATTGGGGCGAACATTGAATCAGCAAAAAATCCAAATTTTAGCTTTGCAAGACACCAGATTAACAGATAATAACACCTTGGAATTCGGCAAACTACAGACTTTTTAAAAGTAAAACGGACAAAAGAATACTCAAAAATACACCACATCTCGTTGCTGCTTTCGCTATCTCAAGAAATATTCTTGGTTCTATAACTAATGTCCAGCCAGTAAAAAATCATGACAAAAAAAAAATATGACACTATCCCTCAAGTGTGCTAACAAAAATTATACATTAATCAATGCACACTTCCCAGTTAACGAAGAAAATAAATCTAATCCTGAAAAAGTAAAAAAAGTCCTGGGAAATTCTGAAAAAGACTATCTCTAAAATTCCCTCAAACCATGTAAAAATTCTATTGGGGGATTTTAACGCCCAACTAGGGAAAGAAATAAAGTATAGGGAAACAGTCGGCAGTTTTCCCGTGCATAAATGGACTAACCATAATGTTAGAAGATTGGTTGAACTATGTTCGCAGTTTAATCTAAAAATAATGTCAACCCATTTTAAGAAGAAAATAATAAAACAAAAGAACAGGAGGTGCCCAAACACAAACACGTACATGGGTGAATTTCAAACTGACCATGTTGCCATTTCTTAATCCAATTATAAAGAGATTTTGAATGTTCAAGTCAGGAAAGGAGCTAACATAGACACGGATTAATACTTGACTAGAATCAAACTTAGCTTAAAACCTGGAAAACTTACTCAAAAGAGACGGCTAATACAAAAGTTCGACCATACGAAAATAAAATCAACCCTAACAGAAGAGCTTGATAAACAACCAGTACAGAATTGGCAAGAATTGAAACAAAAAATTATTAAAACAGCCTTAAAGTTGGTCCCGGTACAAAGTAGAAAACAAAGTCAAAACTTTTTGAAGTAAAAAACATCCGTGATGGGATGAAGTTTGCGAGCAAGCAGTATTACGCCGAAGCATTCTAAGATTGGAACAGTCAAAAAAACAGCATTAAATTATAACATATTTTTGGAAGTAAGAAAAGAAACATCGAAGCTAATTAGGCAAACTAAAAGAAAATATGAAAACAATCAATTTACTGAAATAGAAAATGATTTCCAAAACAATAACGCCCGAAACTTTTACAAAACATTTAAAACTAAATTAATAAGCTATCAACTCCAAAGTATTTTCTTCCAAAAGAAAAACTAAATAAACAAACCCAGATTCATTACCACCGAATAAATATGAAACTTTATTCAAGCGAATTAAAAATAACAAAGCTTCTGGTGAAGATGGAATCACTGCTGAACTTTTGAAATTTGCTGGTCCAGGTACAATCAAGGAAATAACCAAAATTCTACAAGAAGTTTGGCGAACCGAACGGATTCCGGAAGATTGGAAAGATGCTCTAATCTATCCACTACACAAGAAAGAAGATAGAACGGATGTAAACAACTTCAGAGGGATATCTCTTCTCCCAGTTTGTTACAAGATTCTATCTCAATATCTACTAGACAGAGCACATGGACAGTTAGAGCCTAAAATTGGTGAATATCAAGCAGGTTTTCGACCGGGCAGATCTGGCCCTGAACAGATCCTGAATCTAAAGTTGTTCCTAAGACATTAAAAACTGTACAACAAAAATCTCGTCTGTACATTTGTAGATTTCAAAAAAGCATATGATTCTATTGACCGCGAATCTTTATTCCAAATCTTGAAAGAACAAGGACTAGATCTGAAAACGCTGGCAATTATTAAAGCAACATTAACTAACACAAGGTCAAAAGTTAAATTCATGGGTGACATCTCTGAGCCCTTCGAAATTAAAACTGGAGTGAGGCAAGGGAATGAACTCTCGTCACTCTTATTTAACTGTATTCTAGAAAAAGTAATACAGAAGTGGCATGAAAAAACGTAGGCCATGAATATTGACCAGCCATTAAACTGGGGAAAACCAATATCAAAATTGATTGTCTGGCGTTTGCTGATGATCTAGCAATTTTGGTTCAAGATATATTAACGGCACAAAAACAGACTGAAATCCTAAAAGAAACAGCAGAAAATGTAGGTCTCCAAATTACCTTTGAAAAGACACAATACATGACCTGCAAAAGACTAAGAATACCATTTCTAAAAACAAAATATGGTAACATCAGACGAGTCTCTCAATTCAAATATTTAGGTGAAATAATCATGGAAAATGGGTTGGAAAAAGCGGCTAATAAGGGTAGATGTCAAAAAATAGAAACGGCATTGAGATTTACACAAAATATTTACAACAAAAAATACATATCTAAAAACACAAATTTAATTGTTAAATTAAAATGTTGTAATGTAACATTACAACACAGTTATTAAGCCAGAATGTCTATATGGGGCAGAAACGCTCATTTTCAAACACATGTTATAAAAATAAATTGTTCGTAATAATTGATTAAATTGATGTAAATGATATTCCAGTAATATTTATAAAGTCTCTAACGCTAACGCTAACGCTCGGCGCTAACGTCGCCGATTACTTAGTACAAGATCCTTGATTTTGGAAATGTTTTCATCATTGTTTGACGTGGAAGATCTTCCTGAACAAAATCCATCTGCAACTGCATTAAAGTCCTTGTACCGCTTATAAACATTTTTTATATATAGGTTCATCACCGTAATTCTTTCTTAACATTTTAATGCAAATTCTTTGCTGGATAAATTTATCTATTTTAGAAAATCCAAAGACATTCATACCAACTTAAAAACAAATGGTTACATCAATACGTAAAGCCCGCGAATTATTAATATTTATTTATCCGACAAAAATCATTATTTATATTCAAAATAGTCTTCTTGTAGGTCAATACAACGTTTTGCACGGTCAATTATGTTGACGAATTAATTTTTGAAGTTGGCTAAAGATATGTCCTTCAGAATTGTGGTTGACACTTTTTGAATGGCTTCAATGTCGGCATAACGCTATCTTTTCATCGGTAAATAAAGTTTTTCGAAGAGGTAGAAGTCGCAGAGAGCCAAATCAGGTAAATATGGTAAATGGTTGATGGTTAAAATGCCATTTTTGGTAAAAAAATCAGTAATAGCATCGAGCGATGGGAGGGCATATTATCGTGCAATAAGCGCCAGCTGCTTTGTTGACGGTATTGTGGCCGCACAGGACGAATACGCGAAAGATGCTTCATAACATCAAGATAAAACACAACATTAATCGTTTGACTAGATGTAACGAACTCCTTGTGCACAATTCTCTCCGAATTTGACTTGCTCGGGTGTGTCCATTCGGCGCTTTGACGCTTGGTTTCTGGATCATATTGAAAACTCTGCATCCCATTATCAGTAACAATGCTGTACTTGAAGTTTTTCAACTCTTTAATCAAGTCCTTGCATTGTTACATTCGGGGCAATTTTTGGTCGTCAATCAATTTGTGTGGAACAAAGCGTGCACAAATCTTTCGAAGTCCTACATGATCAGGCAAAATGCGATGAATTGAATTTTTGGACATGTTCAATTCCATTCCCATGTATCGCATCGAAGATTTTGGCTGATTTTTTATAAAATCACGCACAATTTCAATGTTACTATGAGTAACAACACCTTGAGTAACAACCAAATTTTTCGGATCAGGATATTCGTTGTCGTTGATATCCTCACACCCTTCTTTGAATCATTTAAACCACTCGTAGACTCTGTCACAGGATAAACAATTCTAACCATACACTTATTTTATCAATTGAAACATTTCAATGAATGTTTTACAAAGTTTAAAACAAAACTTAATATTCAATCTTTGTTCAATGTTCATTTTTCGACCGAAGGTATAAACACATTGACACTTTAAGCTTACCTCGGTTAAAAGTGCGATCAATTGGCTTCAAATTTTTTGTCAGAACATCAGTGAATGATGCACCCTTCTAACGCTTAACATCAGTGAAGGACGCCCAGTCAAAAGATGGCCCCACTAGAAATAGTTATTTTTAAAAAGTCCTATTTTCGGTGAGACGCACCTTGAATAATTGATTAGAATTTATTTGTAATAGCAAATAAAATATATTTCATTATATTTCAAAAAATGAACGACCATCTCTTTAAATTTAGGCTAAATTAATATCTATAACGCTCTTCTGCATGCTCGACATGAATTGAAGCAAAACTAAAGAAAATATTTATCGAAATGTTTAAGATTTTAAAATAAATAAAAAATTTTAAAATAGGTAGGGGTGATGCTTATCGCTGTTTATACGCACATTTGCAAGCAGTTTAGGCGATTTAAGGAGGACCTCGAAACCAGTTGAAACTATCTAAAAAGTGGTAACCTGTAAAAGTTTACTACCGACAATTTCATTGAAAAACTGATTAAATAGTTAAAATATCATCTGACATATCATTTGACACATATGGCCGGAATATCATGTTGAAGAACTCGGTTGCCCCATTTCTGACCATTCACTCTATTCGCCGGATCTAACTGCCTGTGAGTATTTTCCCAAAACTTAACCAATCATTGGAATTCGTATTTTTTTAAAATATTAAACTTTTTTTCGAAAAAAATACATTGCGTATATTATTATTATTCTGCTCATCCTTAATGTAGACTCTCAGTTTATGCTGGTCGATATTCCAATGATAAGATGAAAAAGCAATTCAGCTTCTACCCTAACATAGTATTTTACGAACAATGTGACACGTCTGCAAGAGCACGGCACGTTGCTCCGATGGCAACCGATTTCGAGATACCCAGGCTCTCGAGGTTCTTTGAAAATCTCTTACTTATCAGGCCTTCGGCGGATATAACGAAGGGCACTACATCTACCTTACTCAGATTCCACTGGTTCTTCAAGTCGTATACCAGATTTTCATATTTTGTGGATTTTTCCATCTCAGTTTTTCTAATGTAGTGAGAAAGCGGTACTGTGATGTCAATCATAAAAGCCCCTTTTCTCCTTTTTGTTGATTAGAAGAATATCTGGCCTGTTAAAATATACCTGTTATATAATACCGTTCGATCAGTATTAATTGGCCTGTTCAAGTAAAGAATGGTATCGGATGATTCAAGAACAGGAGAAGGCGAGTATTTATAATATGGAGGAGATGCGCTTTCTAATAGCGAGTATTTATTTGCAATTTGCTGATGTATAATTTTTGCCAGCTGATTATGTCGGCCTAAATAAGCAAGGTCTGGGCAACCGCCAATAAGGTGCTCAATTATTTCCCCCAGAGTACCGCATTTCCTGCACTTACCTGCCCTATTACTTACTTGCCCTATCTTGAATACTTACATTCCCCTATCTTGAATAGATATCGCGAAACCTTCTGTTTCTGGGTACAAGAGTCCATCGGTCAGACACTTTAGAGACAATTGTTTGTCAATGGTATCATCTTCGAGTGACTTAGGAAACCTTCCATGTAATGTCAGTCCTTTCCATTCTCGAACGCAATCCGTGAGTGTTGTTCTGCTATCAATACGGTTTTGTTTATTTAAGTTTAGTGGAGTGAAACCCCCGTTCTCATTTGCAACCAATTTCATTAACGTACTGTTTAAATCATTGAAGTGTTTTCTCATATTTTAACTATTATTTAACCTATTTTCTTAATTGAAACAGAGATTTTTTACGTTCACAAGATCTCATCCCCCCAACTTTCTTGGGAGGTATAGTCTCTTCGTAGATGAGTTTGAATGCAGGCATCGAAACTTTGTTAATGTTCGATCTGTCAACCTACCAAGTTCATCAAGGTCAATTTCTGACCATTTAACAATGCCAAAAGAATATGTCAAAGTTGGCACTGCTCAACCGTTGATAGCTCTAATGAGGCTTCCGCTGTTGGTGTTTAAAAGTTTTGTAAGTCTATTTTGGTATAGAGTGGAAAAGTCCTTCTTTAACTGGTTATGGTTATGCTTTTTTTTTAGTTTATGCTTTTGGGGTGTTCCTAAATATTTATAGGATTTTTCTGGTGCCAGTTGTTGTATGTTATAGAATGTTGAATGTTGTCTCTGAACCTTTCCTTTCTGTATACTAATGGTAGAACATTTGTCCAGTCCGAATGACATTCTGATATTCCTACTAAATGTTTCGACCCTTTTTATCAAGGAGTTTAGTTTCTCCATATCTTTAGTTTAGTCTCTAGTTTCTACATATAACTTAAGGTCATCCATATATAGTAGATGAGAGAGCTTTCTTCGATTCCTCATTTTAAGTTTATATACAATCTTGCTGTTGTTTAGTAGTGTAGACAAAGGGTTCAAGGCTAGACAGAACCAAATTGGAGAAAGGGATTCTTCCTTTCTCGATATTTGTAGTAGCAATCGATTGTTGATCGACAAAAAGATTCGTTTTCTACTTTCCCATCAGACGCTTTAAAGAATTAGTAATTTGGGTGCTAATTTTATAGAAATTCAGAACCTCAACCAACCAATCTCTCAACCAACCTCAACCAATCAATCGTGAGGGACACTATCGAATGCTTTCTTGTAGTCTATGTAGCAGATATTTAAGTTACGTTTTCTTTTTCGCGCTTGCTCAAGAACTACAGCATCGATCGTCAACTGTTCCTTGCAGCCCATACTTGCTCTTATACTTCCTGCTGGTCGCGTTGGTGCGGGCGGTAAGAGCAGCGGCCTGGTTTGATTCCAGCGCTCGGATTGTTGTTTTTCTTTCTTTCTTCTGTCTGTTTACTTCCTAAGTGATTGTGATTGTTTCCAGGCAAGAGTGTAAAATCCGACAACGAATTACCCCTCAGTCACGCCACGTTAAAGGCTGGGTAAGGTCGGATGCCTTCTGAGAAGTGTTTTACGTTGGTCACTCGACAGTCGGTAGGCTTCCTGGTAGACTTATGGGTACGCACATAACCAAGGGTTGATAGCCTGAGGGGGGGTGCTGGCCTGGATTGTCGGTGGCTGATGACCATGGTTCGGAACCCACGTTAAGCTGTAGGTCCAGTTACTAAATAGCCTTGTAGTTGCTGATACGTCTCTAACCGTAAATCCTTTCCTTTTCTTATACATCCTTTCTGTTCCTGTCAAAAATGTTCATCCTGTCAAAAATGTTGTTTTTATCACAATGTTGGTAGATTTTTTCATTGAGTAGGGCTGTGAACAGTTTATTTAATACTGACAAACATGTGATTGTTCTGTAGTTATTGGGTTGCCTAACGTCCCCTTTTTTATACAGTATGTATGTATTGCCCTCCATTAGGAAGTCGGGGAAAGTATCTGGATTTATTAAAACCCCTTTAAATGCATTTGCAAGTACGGCACAGGCGGCTGTTATTGGTTATTGGCAAAGATTGTCTCATCGTATCTATTTTTATTGGATCTGGAGGTTTGCTATTTCTCCTCCTTTGTTTAAGAATGTGTTACCTGTGGTGTTTTTATGTCTTCTGTATTTATAATTGCTTCCTCTATGTTCTGTATTCTGTTTATACAAAGGCCATTTTTTTAATTTTCTTACTCAATCCTTTAGTATGTGTTGCATGTTTCTTTTTCTACTCCTTCTCCACAAGCACCTCCATCAAATTTCAATTAATTTGTCTTTATCGATTGTATGTTGTCTCAAAAATTACGGTATCAATATAATATTCTGTATAATATTCTTTGATTAATCTGATTATTTTTTTTTGCGGGGGACCTTTATTTTTTAATTTTATTTGGATTACAATCCAAATGGTTTTTCTATTTATTATTAAAATTTTGTATTATTACTATTTACAAGGACATTGGAGGATGGGTTGTTGCTTGTTCCGCAGATAAAAGAATGAATAAGTAGGTACTTACCGTTTCCCGAAGGAGGGAAACATCAAAGTTAAGTGATAACTGGGGTATGTTAATCCCTTGTAGTAGTTGGATAGTTTCACTATTTATGTTAATTAACCCCTCAAGTATAGTCCAAAGTATTGATGCCATCTTTTTTAAACTGTTTTTAACTTTTTACTATACACTGTGCATATACAGCAAACTATTTCTATTGAACAAATATTCTGAATATTTACTCAAATAAAATATAATAATAAGACTATGTTGATATTTTCTAGTGTACTACGATTTCAAGTCATAGTATTATAGTACTTAATCATCGTATTTAATAAGGTTATCGATTATACAATATAAGTGTTTGTTAAAAAAAGTGACCAATGAAAATAGAATAAAATTTGCGGATATTTACAAACTTGAGTGTAAAATCAGGTTATCTAAATAAAAAATTGAACAATTTTAATATATAACGGCATAATTGCCTAATTATCAATAATTGCCTTTCCTGGAAAAGTGGGTATTGAACTGGAAAACAAAAACTTAAAATTTTAATCGACAAATATTAGGCTAAAAGATAAAGACAATGGTGATGTACTTGTAATCATTTCTATTTAAAAAGAACTCATTATAAATATGGTAAAATAATCGATTATATAATATATTTAAAAAATTACTGCATTTTCTTCGAAACTAATGGTTCAATGTTATTAATATCTAGGCAATTAAATAGTATTGTGGTTTATAAGGAATTCAAGTTTTAAAATACATCCAGTGGGACTGAAAAATTTAATATAGTAGTATACTTAACAAAGATTTATATTTGAAATTAATTAAAAACACTTTTGAAAATAAGCCAGTAAAATATTATTCAATATGTCCTCTCTCTTCTAGATATTTCTTTTATAATGATATATAGTTATGTGCATATATTCTGGTATTTTTAACCAGGCCTTTCCAAGATATGATATTATGAACTCGCTTGTCTTTTCTTTTTCAATATTAAATATTTATAAAATATTCAAAAAGCAATGATTATTTTTCCCGTGCTCCATATAAAATTTGTCCAATCCTTCGGTCGCCAACAAACATCTCCCGAGACCGCTTTCTGGTCGTAAGCCATCATCAGTCAGGCTCGAGTTGAACGATCCGAAGCAACTAAAGAACTGACCAAGGGTTCTGACAATATATATCCGAATGGGGCCTGGGACGGGACAGAAACGGTTTCACGCAATTGTACTGTTGTTGTTGCATTTAAATGCTGCTTTATATCAAACCTGGATGGTATATATGGTCAGGACCGTTGGTGAAGCCGCATTTAAATGCTGCTTTACATCGGACTTGGTTGTTATATATGGTCAGGACCATTGGTGAAGCCTTCAGTTGCTTTCGAACGTTCAACTCGATAACGGCTTAAGGTTTCGGGAGACACTTATTGACGTTTGATTGTGACTTGGGGTCAAATTTTACGTGGGGCACGGAAAAACATTTCCCTTGTTTTTAAATATGTTTAATATGCTCCACGGGCCACTGTGCAATTTTTCATAAATATTTTATCTTGTTCCGCACAGTCGAAATTTGCCTTCGGAGAAACAAACAGCTACATGCAGGGTGGCGTAAAAAAAGGTTTCTCATTTTAAATTAAGTTTCTTATTTTTGGTTAAAATCTTCTTTGTTTTTTTTTACTAAAAACTCAGGAATTTTGAAAATAGACCGGAATTCACTTGCAGAACGAATACAAATTGTTACAATTTATAGTGAAAATATAAGAGGAATTAATTATTTCGATTCGGCATTAATTTCGACGAATTTTTAACATGAAGGATTGGGTCTGTGGGTTTTTCTAGAAAGATGGCCATGATCAGCAAGATCAGCTGCACATATTTAGCGTTTAAGGAATAATCTTGAGGCCGCTTCAGAAATATCCAATCCCCAAATTTCAATATGGAACAGCTCAGTTCAACTGACAATAAAACTATGCCCCCTGCAGTATATTTTAAGTCTCCAATTCTCCATTCATCTCCATTCAAAATCTACCGTACAAGCGCTTAACCTTCATGATTTACAGCTGTGATTAAAACTCAGTCCTGACTACTTAAATCTTACACATTCACATTTCATCATCACAAAGTTTTGTAAAGACATTATGGATGTCTGACGGGGGTTATTTTTACCTAAATTGATATGTTAATAAACAAAATTCCGGTGATTTGGGTACAGAAAATTTACAAAATCTAGCTATTACAAGAGCTTCACCCTTATTTCCACTTCCGATTAGAATTTAGGCATGTCTTCTTAAATCATACAGATGTAGATCAAAATGTTATTAAGAAATTATGATAGTCTGACGCGGGTCATTTTTACTTAAATGAAAGACCCCTCCATAGTGAGAAAGTATGGAGTGCAGTTTAAGCGCAAAGGACTATTGACCTGTTTGTTTCAAACTTTGAAAAGTTTTATATATTCTCAATTAGGAGATGAGGAGGTTTATGGGTTTCAGCAGCATGATGCAACTGCCCACACTGCAAGAACTGTAATAGAGCTTTTAAAAGAACATTTGCATAATCAATTAATTTCAAATATTGTGATCTGAAATTGCCTCAAATATCTCCGGATCTTACCGCCCCTGGCTTCTTTCATTGGGGTTATCTTAATAAGCTTTATATACTTGCTCAAAAACAATATTCGGGAAGAAATAAAAGGAATATATCAAGAAATGGTATATCATTGACTAATGTGACGGAAGATATTGTAAAAAGAGCATCAATAAAGAGAAAATAGCCACCTATTTAACAGATATAGTTTCCGAATGTTATTGATTAAAAACTTTAGAAGCTATACTTTAATTTTTAAGTTAAGTTTAAGTTAAGTTTCCAGCTTTAACATTTCTTGTAATAGTTGTTCTACATACAGATTTCACATCTTTCTCTACAAAACACAACTGAAACTAATTGCTCTCCAAATTATGGCTAATGTTTTATTTTGAAAGCGTGCCATCTTTCTTCCAATCCATGCGAATATTTGAATTGTACCTGACCACTATAAATCATTTATATTTTCCTTACCTGTTTTCCTTAACGGAAAATCATTATTCGTTGTAGTTGAAGAATCTGATGCTGTATCCATTCCTTCCGACCTGAAACAAAAAACATTCCATTAGCTCTCAATTTTAATTTTTTCAAGAAGAAAAATATAAAGCCCTAATTTTAATGCTCGTAAATATTACGGGTACGAGACACTCAAAAACGCTTGTAGATATTGTAAATATTTCGATAGACCATATCAATTGCATTTTATACGATGTTTTGGTATGAAAAAGCTTTCTGCGCGATAGATGCCGAGATTATTAACAGTCAACCAAAGATTTATTGTAATGAGCACTTCTCAAAAGTGTTGGGTTTTATTTAAACGCGATTTCATGTATCGTTTCAACGTTTTATAACAACATGAAAATATAGATGAAACATGGATTCACCATTAGACACAGTAACAAAACAGTAGGTTAGAGTAAGTGAAAATATGCCAAGGAAAGTAAGAAAAGTCATGTCTACGGGTTTCTGAAATTTTCTTGGTATGGTGCTGATATACTAGCTGACCGGTGATAATTACATTTCACTACTGGACCAATTGAAGGATGCTATTCAGGTTAAACATGAGCATCTGGTCAAAAAAGTACTCTTTCACCACGATAATGTCTCTGCACATACAGCTCATGTTGCTGCAAAACTCCAGCCTCTACACTTCAACGTGCTTCCACATGCGTTATATTTACCGGATTTGGCTCCCAGCGATTATTTCTGACTCTCAAACTGGAAAAAATAGCGTGCTGATTCGCATCAAATATTGCTGAGAAAACCGCTTACTGTGTAAAGTTGAATAAATCGCATTAAACTGGAATTAAAAAGTTGAAACGTTGTTGGTCGAAATATATTAAATTGCACTCTTTTTCTTTGTTAGGTCGTGAACTTTTCTCATATTACTTCAAGATTTTACAAGGTAATACAATTAATTGTAACTCGCGGTGTGTAAGACGTGCAGTTATATAATTTGAAATTATCTAATAATCATAGATCACCTAAAAGATTTTTGATAAAATTATCATGATTGTTGTAATATTCTAATCTATTCTCAATTGAGTACCTAAACTATAGTATTATTTAGATTAAAACGCAAACAACAGATGACAGCAAAACAGCAAAACAGAAAAACAACTCTGAAATTATGAACAAGAAAAATAATACACACAATAAATATAGACTAGTCAAACTTATAAATAGTTATAACAAAGTTGGACAAGCTATAATCAATGTATTTTTGTTTTAGTCTACCCATTAAGTAAATAAATTTAAAAATCAGTCTATAAATACCAAAAAAAAACGTTTCTAAACTTCTCGACTGAAGTATATACAGTAGAGCTTTGTACATGAAATGGTTTACATCATAGGACAATTACCATTTGTTTGAATCATTTTTTGTTTATTTTTCCGCATTTAATATATGTGCATTAGCCAGGATGGGTAACTAGCTCAGTTTATATTATTAATGTTATTATACATGTTGTATTGCAAGTAGTAATGAAAGTTTACTAGAAAGATTATGATTACTCTAATATATGTCATGAATTTAAAGCAGTCTAATTACCATAAAATATTAGTTAACGATACGTATATTCGTTACGTTATGACAACTGGAGGTACGCATCCTAAATAAATGACGCGATTTATACTATTCTTAAGGCAAAAGTTGGGTCTTTTTTAAAGAACCTTTAAATTGTCATTTATTGGTACTATTTTGAGATCCAACCATTCAGACATTCCGTCTACTGCAATAGCTTTCAAAACTGCACCGAAAAAATATTTTACTTCAAAATCATCATTATTTTAAAAAAAGGGAATAGATACTTTGTCGGAACTTAAATTAAATTAATCTTTTTTTACAGTGTCGAAAAACGACATTACTAAGGGGTGCCCCTATTACCTTTATAAGGAAAGTAACATGAATAAAGATGTATCTATACAAGCACAAGTCAGTCATAAATAACATATACAGGGTGTTTTCACAGTTCAGTCGTTTATTTTAACAGGTTGTAGAATTCGAAAAAATAAGTAATTTTACGAAAAATTATTTATATAAAAGTTTCAGAATAAAGAGGTTATGAACAATTACAAAATTTGAAAACAGACCTGATTTTTTGATATTCTCGACCACTGCGTTGTAGAACTCGCAAAGGGAAGTCAATTTAGCAACAATTATTTATATAAAAGTTGCAGAATGACAAAAACTAAAATGTTATATCTTATAAAAAAAAATCAAAATTGTCACCATTTGTTCGGCTAGCACAAAATCTTGCTCGGCGTACCCATGCGCCACTACACGCGTCAAAAATAAAATGCCGGTGGCCACGAATAACATCACAAGCGTTATCGATGCGCTGGTATAGATCTTCCACAATATTTATTTTTCCATCGTGATAAACTAACTTTTTTAAATAGCTCCACAACAAAAAATCACAAGGCGTTAAATCCGGAGAGCGTGCAGGCCAAGAAATCCACTGGGTCCACTGCGCCCTATCCATCTGTTTCATTATTTAAATGTTCGAGAACTTCATATACAACATCTACAGTCTATGAGCTACATCATATACAATATATCCTGTAACAATGATATTCCAACATATTTATATGTAACAACATATTCAACCACATATTCTGTCTAAGATTTAAATAAACATCTTGTAAAATTGTGGCAGATTAATTTGAAGAAAGTCCAAATAATTTTCACCTGTCAGTAGACCTGGAAGAAAGGACCCAATAATCATGCCATGCGGATTTACTGCCCTGCTTTTTATTGTTGTTTAGTGCTACTTACTGCCCAAACATGGTTGTTGTGGAAAATATTTACTCCATTTCTCATTAATGTGACCTCGTCGGTAGGCAAAAAAAATTTTCATTTCTGTTGTACTGATGTAAAAGCCACTGACAAAATTCAACTACTCTAGGATACTCTTAGGATTGTAACGCTTGTACCCGTTGATAATGATATCGATAAAAGTGTTCATATCGTATAGTTTTCCACACTTTACTATGACCAACTTTAACTTGACCTGCTATAGACTGAACCTGGTGCTTAGTGTTGACTCGTTTTCGACAATTTCTAAAATTTCTTCCTCAATCTCTACGATTTCTCGCGGAGGTTTTCCAGCGTGACTTTTATGTACCCTCTGTCGTGAAGTTTTGTAACTAAATTTACAAACATCCGCGGAGCCGGATGATTTCTTAAAAGAAACCTTTCCGCGTACAAATGACATGCTGCGGATACATTTTGTTGGCAATCCCCGTAAGTTAATATTATGTCCACTAGTTGATTGTTTTCATAAACGTGTGGTATTTTAATCGAAGAATTAAATATTCCAAAAATTAAACTCGCACTATTAAGTAATTATTACCACCGATCAAATCGAACATCGCACTCAAAAGAAATATCATACAAGAATACAAAAAACTAGTTATACCCAGTATCAGAAGTAAGCAATTTTTTACTAGTTCTACCTGTTAAAATAAAGACTCAGCTTTGAAAGCATCCGATATAATAATAAGTTTTCAGATTTTGTTTTCATCCTCAATTCAATGATCAAAATTTAATGAACGATTGTCTGAGTCAAATTCAACTTTTTCTCTGTCATTCTGTCTATCAGCCGATGATCAAAACGCACAAGAACCGGGATTCTGTGGTCATTTTCATCACTTCTTGCAGCTGAAAGCCTTCCGCTGCGAGATTCATCTTCAATCGAATCTCGGCCTTCTGAAAATGCCACAAACCACCTGAAAATCTGGACCTTTGGCAAAACTTTCGTTCCTTAGGCCAAGTAAAATTTTGAAAAATTTCCATCGCACTGTGTCCAAATCTGAAATAAAATTTGATAACGTACCATTGCGGACCACCAAGTGACTCTAGGCAGTTTAAACTCCTATTGAAAATGTATGAGATGTTAGCCGCCCTGGCAAGTGGAAATCAACAATATTGCCAGATTAGACACTACACCACTAGTCTCATTACTTTATTTACATATCTCCTATTTAGTTTTAAAAAAGTTACTGATAGAAATAATTTAAAAAAAAATTATTGAAATTCAATAGTTTTCTTGTACCTATACAAAAGATTACAAGGTGTTTTTAATATTCAGCCATAATCATTATTATAGGGATAAACACAAAATGAATTTTATAATCATTATAAACACGCACTAAATTTGATAAATGTTATCTAATATTTGTTTAAAGCTAATTATAAAAAATACAGTTTTATTTTGATTGAAACTAAATACGCATGATTTTACGAACTGATCTGATAATAGCTGAATAGAATCATAAAATTTCCAGAACCATTTCCATGTCGATATGGTTTAAAACGAACAAAAATAAAACAATCGCTATTCTGGAAATGAAAAGAGACGGAAAACACGTCGTTTTATTTTAAGACCGACAACGTTTGAATAATTCCGCTCAAAATAGCTTTCATAACAGTAAAATTGCTTTTCTAACTAAAAGCGTAAATGTAATTGCAATGTAGCTAGTCCCTCATCCCGGACTTGACATAATTGTCTTGTTTACGACCGATTTCTGTTATATCTAAACAGTTCTATTCATCGAGGTAATGCCACTTTCTAAAACAAAACATAATTCGACAACTATATGAAACAACATATATTGTCTGTATGTTAACAGAGAATACCGCTGCTGGGTTAAATTAATTATATATGTATGGTACAAAGATTATTTAAAACATTGTTTTACTGGAACGCCCGTAAACTTTTAGTACCGAGGTTTTTAACTGAGCGTTAAATTTAAACATATCTAGCAGTTAACTTCATCTATCCATCGTTTTATAATTGTATTTTTTACTGTATTTTTAAACTTTATCATAAGTATAATTATAATCATAATCTATAATAATTATAATATTGATAATCGATGCGAAAAACTTTTAAACGTTTGTGACGTCATTATGTTAAAATGTTTTCATCTAAGTACTGTCAATGGCTTCTACCTGTGTATATACTGTCAAAATTATTGAAGTTTAGTGCAGAAAAAATAATGTTTACTAATTTAATTAGCCATATAATATCTATATACTAATATATAAATCTACAGTGGTTTTTACGGATGTTCCGTTATAACTACTGAACCATGCATCCGATTGACTTGAAACTTGGTATCCATGTAGAAAATACATGTACTTAATGGATAGACTAATATTTATATGAATGTTTGACTCCCTACACCAGTTGGGGGGGCGTTAATGATGAGAATCGCTAATTATCTGATTTTATAGCTTTTATAAACTTATTATTAAAATGAAGATTTGAAATGATTTTTTTCTTTCTTGGGCTATATTAAGACTAATTAAGAACGTCTGCAACGGAGTTCAAACTCCTAAAGCGGTTGTGAGGGCGCTAATGATCAAAAACGCTAAATTTGAAATTTCAGCTTTTATCAACTTATTATTGATTATTATTATTATCGTGTACATCAACTACTATTATTATTAATTTTATTAAATTAATTATTAATTAAACTATTAAATTAATATTTTTCTGTACCATAAAATCTTTGTTTTTTTCTAACCTAAACAAATTTTTACCAAATGTCAATTGACTGATTTAAAAAGATATTAAAAACATATATATCTATGTATATGTATATGTTTATATTTATTAATTAAAGAAGAAAAAGAAGAAAATAAGGAAGAGTGGAATAATTAGATTAAAACGAAAAATTAGTTTCCCAGCATTAAATTAGTAAGATATTAATTTCAAGTTTTGATATTGAATTTTCGGTTGTCAATCTCAAGATAGTTTTTAATTATTTCCAATTATTTGTTGTAGTTATAAATGCCTAAAAAAGGAAAGTCCAAATTAAATTTGGTAACTCTAAATCAAAGTATATGAAAGCTAAGCATGCGTGTGAAAGTCAAGATGAAACGGAAAATAGATTACAAAAAGAACAAAAAAGGAAAGAAGATTTACGACGTATGAAATTAAAAATTCGTTGGAAAGTAAAAATTGTGGTTTTTCGTTGATCCTACAGTTGATTATAAACAAGAATCAAAATTAAGTTCAATGACAAAAATTTGTAGTTATTGTAAAGCATTAAAGTGGATTGGTGAATGTGAAGGTTTATGCTGTTCAGCTGACAAAATAAAACTAGAACCTTTGCGACAACTTCCAGAGCTACTAAAATCTCTACTCCTTGGAACACATGTAAAATCAAAAGCATTTTTAAAATCTATCAGACCTTACAACAATGCTTTCCAAATGACAACATTCGGTGCAATGAAGAAGATGTCGTTTTAACTAATAAGTACATGGGGCTCATGAACGATTTGCGGCCAATCGAAACTATCATCGAAGAAGATGAGATAGACGACGGAGATTAAATGTTAGGAAGATTAAATACTATATTTGAGGGCACTATATGTAAGCTTGATTTAAGATGGGAAGGGGAAGTTAAGACTTTTTTTATAAAGAAACTGTAATAATGATAAAAAAGTAAAGTGTTAAGGTTAGAGGCGCATCAGCAACAAGGCTATTTAGCGACTGGACCTACAGCTTAACATGGGTTTCGAACCACGGTCATCAGCTTCCGACAAACCCAGGTCAGCACCCCCCTCGGGCTATGAACTCTTGGTTATGTGCCTACCCATAAGTCTATCAGGAAACCTACCGATTGGCGAATGACCAACGTAGAACACTTCTCAAAAGGCATCCGACCTTACCCAGCCTTTAACTGGCGTGACCGAGGGGTAATTCGTTGTCGGATTTTACACTCTCGCCTAGAAACAATCACAAACATTTAGGAAGTAAACAGACAGAAGAAAGAAAGAAAAACAACCATCCGAGCGCTGGAATCGAACCAACTACCGCTCCGATGCGGTTTCGGCACAGCAGCGGCAGGCCGCTGCTCTTACCGTTCGCACCAATGCGACCGGCTGTAATAATGACAATAAATAATAATGTTAATTTTAAATGCCCAGCGAAGCGGGCGGGTACAGCTAGTATAATATATGTGGATAGTTTTATGGTCAAAGATTTTCTCAAAAATCGCATTCGGTTCAATTCAGCTGAAGTTCGAGGTGCTAAAGCATCAATGCTTTTTAAAAAAATAATAATGTAAATGTATATAAGAAACAAAATATTTCTATTAAATATAATTAAATTATTTGTAGGGTGTCACACGAAAGTTGCGGTGACAAGGGTATAGGTTATGTTCAACTTAACCGCCAAAAAATAGTATTTGCACGGTGAAAGGACGTGTATGTCTAGAATATAAAGTTCGGACTAAAGCTTATGCAGTTACCTTAATTATTAATAAAAAACTAAGAAAAGTTCAAGACACTCAATGTCACGATTTTGTAGCTTTAATAAATGCCATAAAACATAAAAAAATGATATAATGTTATAAATAATAATCTTTTTTATATATTTAATGACAGGTGATTGCAAACACGCATTAGCACTACTCATGTGGACACGATTATTATCACCATTTTCGTTGGTTCTGATTTCGAGTTAGGCTTAAAAAAATATCTTAAATCTAACTCTATGCATTCTATTTATATGGTGATATGAATAATTATTAAATACATTATTATATAATACTTACATCGAAATGATCTTCACAACAGAAAAATTAATGTATGTTTTAGAATTAATACGTCGTAGTGCTTGGAACCATTGATTTTGACGTTTAACATATTGTGGCAGATTTAGAAACATTTTTTTACAAGTTGTTTTTGTAGTATTCGTTCAAAATGGTGCGAAACAGGCATGATAATTTTTTAAATTTGACATTTTCAATAAATTTATCAGTACACTGGTGATAATAATCATATCAGTTGTCTGCAATGTTGAGGAGAAATAATATTCTGACGTCATACGGGCCCGAGTTTTTTCGGGAACGGTCGGTGCGTCATCGGCACTACGTTTAAAAATTTATTTTCAATTTGATAAAACTTTTTCATTATAACGAAAAAAATAAAAATAGTTTTGTTAAAACTTATATATGATCTTTCCATATATAACATTTTTTTTCAAAACCCCAATTGGTAATATAGAAATTAAACTATTATATCCAAACAGTTGCGGCTCGTGAGGGAGGGCGCCTCCCCTCTAGCATTTATAACAGTAAACAATATTTTAGAGCAAAACAACATATTTTATTTCCGTTCAGTTTTTTTCCGTTAACTCATTTTCCTGGTTCACATCCCGTAAAAAAATCTTTAGTAGCACTTTTTTTGTTCTACACCCTCCCACTTTAAAACCCACGAGCCGCCACTGTCTCCAAAGTTTTACCTTCAATTTTCGAAGTAGAAATATGCTGAATATATCTATTCCTGATATGCGTTCAAGTTTGATGTAACATTAAGTTTATCAGTATGACAATGTAAAACAATCAAAATATACTGTAGAACAAAAAATGTAACACTGAAAGATATTGTACTGGAATAATTTTATAATTTTTATGTACTCCATGATGGTATTAAGTAATGATAAGAAAATCAAAAAATATCTAGAAAAAATAAGAAGTAGATTCACCATGGTTATAAACCACTCTGTAGATTATTTATGTCTTCCTATGGCAATGTCTCAATAGTAGCATGTGCCAAAGAAGGAATAGGCGAATATAAGTCATGGTTTAGAAGAGAACGCTTACTGATAGACCAATTGATCATAGTGCGTCAAATAATGGAGAAAACAACAGAATTTGATATCCCTTTGTTACAGATGTTCATTGACTGCAGACATGCCTTCGACCGCTTTAAATAGAAGTCGTATACGAGGCTATGGACGAAACGGGAATACCAGATAAGTTTATTTGGTTAAACCAGATGACGGTACTTAACTCTTTTACTAGTAGGCACTAGTAAAAGTCTAACAACGCACCACAGTAAAATTTGAGATCAGAGAAGGTTTGTGAAGGTTTGTTTAATATGGTATTTAATAATGTTATCAGCGAAACAGTCACAGGCGTCAATGGAACAATAATAAATAAAGAACAACCGATAGTAAGATATGCTGAGGACCATACAAAGGAGATGGAAAAGAGAACTAACCTAAGAGGAGATCAGAACTGGATAATGGGTGATGACAACATTGAAATTGGGAATTTTGAATGAAAGGTAACAAAATTACTTACTTCCTGCAGTCTGACCTAAGATCTAATCTTACATAAAGAATCACGAAAGTTAAGATCTATAAAATACTCCTTCGACCACTAGTTACTTACGGATACGAGAAGTGGACCTTCGCAAAGAAAACAGAAGAGATGCTGGCCGTATTTGAAAGAAGAGTACTCAGAAGAATTTTTAATGCTGTGAATAACAATGGAATTTGGAGTATCAGGTATAACTTTGGAATTCAAGCAGTTGTACAAAGATCTAGATATTGGAGATTATGTGAGAGTTCAGCGACTCAAATGGGCGGGACACGTGGCGAGAATGTCAGAAAATTGAGGGGCTAAGAGGGGATAACAGAAAAAGAGGTAGACCAAAGACACCATGACAAAACAATGTAAGAAGAGATGCTGAAAACGACTGCACATCAAAAATTACAAGAGGCTGTTGGGGATCGATCCGGTCGGGTATCCCAGGCGCGATGGAATCTATCCGCTTTCGAGTTTGACCAATACTATCATGGGATAGTATTAATCAAAAAATATATGGGCATGTTCTATTCGCGATAAATTTAGGAAGTTCGCCGGTCAGTTGTCGCTCGCAATTATAGGCTTTTTGAAAAACAACACTGCTTAACGAGCTCTATATAATTTCTTGTTAAAAGCCTAATGACGGGTAGCAGTATTTTGATTGTGTAGATAACTGCATTTAAATGCTCTTTAATGGTTAATAGGGACGATTTACTTTCCAAGCATGAAAGCAAGCAAGTAATTCTGATGCAACATTTTAATTTTTTTCGCTTTTCACCCTGAAAAAGTCCTTCTACATTCATCATAACCACTTAAACTATATATAGGCTCCAAGTTCAATTTAATTCTAGCACTGCACCATACTAAACGAGGTGCCGTTTGATGTGTTGTAAGAGGGAACACACGTCAAGAACAATAAGCACTCATCCACATCTCAAGTAAATGGCGATTAACAGTTATCCTCAAAGCAGTTCTACCCGGAACTGCAGCATTACGCACTTGCCGGATATTTTTATATCGACTTCCTACAACCAGACGATTAAGATGTCGTCAAGCACGTTCTTGGATAATTCTAGGGCGACCAGAACCTCATACTCGTGTTCAAAGCTTTGATTCCAAAACTATCTTATCCATGCCCTCAAAATAATTTCCAATCGTATCACTATTTCAGGAAAATGTAAACTTACTTCTTTCAGGCCAATATATGGTCTCATTTCTAATTCACATAATTCGTTGCTTTTTAACAATTTCATCAGACTCTTGTTTAGATAAGATTATTAGTCTGCGAAAAAACTATCATAAAACAACTTTAATCTGATTTTCAGCAATCTCATACTGGTATTTAAGTTATACAAGCAAAATTTACTGAAAAGAAGTTTTTAATAAGAATGTCAGAACTTTCAACAGCGCGAAGAGATTATTAATTTTAAATTATCATTTTATATTTTATATTTAGTATTTACCATTAGAGCATTACCATTAAGAGCAGTTGGAAGGCGAGCCCCATTTTGGCAAAAAATATTATTTTCAAACAAAGCGCACTTCTGGCTCGAATACTTTTCTGAACAAACATAACTGCAGGATCTGAACCTATGAAAATACTCCAGTACTTCAGGAGTTACCTCTTCAACCTCAGAAAGTCTTGGTGCGAATTATGGGTTTTTTTAAAGACAATTATAGAAACCATGTTATTGTTAATGGTGAATACTATAACTATATGCTAACATAAAATTTTTGGCCTGAACTGATATATATGGATATAAACAGTGTATTATTTCGACAAGACGTTGCGATGTATTACACATACATCTCGCTACACAATCGATTTATTGCAAGAATAGTTTCCTGTACCCGTTATTTCGCGTAATGATAATGGAGCTAATAACCAGTAGCCAACTAGCCATCAAGGTCATGGGATCTCACGCCCTTGAATTATTTTGTGGGGTTATGTTAAATGTCTAGTTTACGCAAATAAACCCGGAACATTTATTGACCTTAAATGAAATATTCAGACCATCATTAGAAAATAATTTACAGAATGCATGCCACCTGACGAAGCCAAGGGGGACATTCAAACGACATTATTTTCAAAACATAATTCCATTTTTGTTCATCAATTTAAAATAAAAATTAGCCGGATTATCACTTGTAGTTATCATTGTGCATCATTTTACAGCTGCGACACTCTTATTGGGCAATATTTTATATTTAATTTGACTCATATATATGAGTGTTGCATTTTTGTTTGTTTCCACAGAATATTTTTCTGTCTACTGTATCCAATTATTGTACAAATATATTAAGTGACCAGATTGTCTATATTAATTATTGTAACGATAAACATTCCAACATTTTATACAAATATCAAACATTCAAAATTTCCATTAAAAGAGAGATTAGAAATTAAAGTAATTTGCTTATAAAAATAATATAGAACTATAAGTACTTTGAAATAGTTACAACATTTAATTCATTTTTGGTATAAAAAAATGTCAGTGAAAAATAATAAATATTTAAAATTTCACGCAATTCAATATGCTGATAATGATTAATAATATGTTTGTCCAGATAAATTCTGTTTCACACTCATTAACTTACCCAAGCATTGAACGAATAGAATAAATTTTATTTCAGAGCATCTTGTATTAGATTATTTGTACCTCAGATCTTGGTTTGAGATACATTTGGTAGTCAAGACAGACGGTAGGCTCCAACAACCTCTAAGAAATATACCATTAACTGTGCTATAAGGGGGCGTATATTTTCTTACTAAAAAGTAAGTTTCTGAAACGTTCTAACGCAATGAAGCTGATGGCAATAAGTGCGATTCAAGGATTTTCTGTCAACATTCGACAGTCAGATTACCCCGAAGAAGCACAAAAGATGATCAATTATCACAAGCAATAACTCCCTACTTGGGCGGAGGATCCCCTCTAACAGTAGGAATTGTTCCTTTCATCTCTACGTCTTATAACCAACGACCGACCGTCATGCATGCTAAGGAAAAAATCCTGATTAACCACTAAATATAACTCAGTTTAATTCTACACAACGGTCAGAATATCGATACGAAAAAAACCCAAATGCCCTTTTCAGCGATATAGAGTCTTATGCATTAGCTTAGAAGCATTACGAGGCATTACAAGCATTACAGGTATCACAAGCCTCTGTAATTCATTGATTTACAGCTGTTTTCTTAATGGCAAAATGGTATTTCAATATGGTATGTGGGTTATTATTGAATCTAGAGGCAATTTCAATGAATGACAACCTTGCCTCCCACATTATAGTCCCATTTCAGACTCACTAAGATGAATGAAACTCTTTGTAATCTGGACATGCTATTATTGAATCTAGAGGCAATTTCAATGAATGACAACCTTGCCTCCCACATTATAGTCCCATTTCAGACTCACTAAGATGAATGAAACTCTTTGTAATCTGGACATGCTAAATAATTAAATTGAACACAAATAATTACTAAACTCGAAGAGATTTACCATTAAGCACCAAATCACTTTATTAAACTTCTCGACGTGCGTTTCACTAACCATGTTAACATCATCAGGACATGATTTAATCTGAATTAAGTTAATTAAATTACACCACTTCCTGATGATGCTGTTAATAATAAATCTCTTCAAATATAATGTTTCAAACCGAAGATTCCAATAGAAGAATTGAAAAATAAAAACATTAAAACAATGCAAGTTTGAAACTAAAGTAATAAAAGTATAATCCTTTCTTTTTAATAATAAAATATTCTGGGTGGTTACTTTTTAATGTCGGTTAGTGTATATAAGTTTATCCACAATTCTCGAGACATCCTTAATTCGCGCTGCCCTTATTTATGTGGCTTCAAGTTCTTTTTAATTAAATGTTTGTGGTTTCGACGAGAACAACTTAAAGGGTTTACAAGTTTATTGGCAATTACATTTTCCTTGTCAGTAGTGTTATCACATTTACTGGACTGGTTTTAAAATAATTTAATTATAAAAGGATTATTTTCAATCCGTATTTTTTTTTCTTTTTAACTTAGTTTATGCTGTAGCGACACCAACAACATTTTAATTATGCAGATTATGACACTAAATTACAGCACCATTTTAAATATTAGAACAAAATATATTTGTGTTCTCGTATTTTCCTAAACATCTAGTAAACATCAACAAACACTAAACTGAAAAAGAAATATTATATCTTTGCCTTTCACTGCGTATGGCATTTTCAAAACAATGTCTGGGACTAATTAGGCCAATTAATTTTATGTTTTATATAACATTTAATAGCTCTTGAATAATTAATTCGTATCAGTTTCAATTATATGTAATCGTATAAATATATATATATATATATATATATATATATATATATATATATATATATATATATATATATATATATATATATATATACACATGGATGATATTGAAGTTAAAATCAATGTATAATGGGATGTTCGACAGGGTGATTCAATATCGCCTGTTCTTGTCTCAGCCTGCCTTGAAGAGGTATTCCGTAATCTGAGTTGGAAACAGAATGGAATAAAAATAAATGGTGTATATTTAAGTCACCATAGATTTGCAGATGATATCGTTCTCCTGTCACAAAACCCATATGAACTACAAAAAGACATTCAAGAGCTGCAAAGGGCGGGAGAACCATTTGGCTTGAAAATAAACCTGAATAAGAGTCAGGTTAGGTTCAACAAATTTGCTCAATTGTAACAGAAGGATATCTATTTTGGGAAGTGATTTAGAGATGATAGACCACTACATATATCTTATGCAAAGGATTTCAATGCATGGTGATACCGCCCGTGAAATGAAACGGTGCGATAAATGTGCATTTTACATAAAAAAGGAGCACAGGAAGATTTAAAGAACTACTATCCAATAAACCTCCTATCAGTAATATGGAATGTTTTCACTAAGATAATATCTAAAAGTATATTAAGAAAACTGAATGACGCACAACCAATAGAACAAGAAGGATTCAGAAGTGGATTGGGTACAATAGATCACATCCTGGTTGTACAGCAGGCCATAGAAAGGCACAACGAATACACAATGGCACTGTGTTTGCCTTTTATCGACTACGAAAAAGCATTTAACTCCATCTCAAAGCAAGCCGTAATGAATGCACAGCTTAGGCAGGGAATAGACAAAGCATATGTAAACCTAGTAGGATCGATATATGATAGAGCTACAGCGACAATTCACCTAGATGATCTTGAAGTGAGAATTAATGTAGAACGAGGTGTACGACAGGGTGGCGCAATATCGTCTATTCTTTTCTCGGCTTGCCTTGAAGAAGTATTTCGTAAACTGGATTGGGAACAGGATAGTGTAAAGATCAATAGTGCAAACTTAAACCATCTTACATTTGCAAATAATATCGTTCTCCTTTCACAAGACCCAGATGAGCTGCAAAGACGTATAAAAGAGCTGCAAAGGGCTGGCGAACCATTTGGCTTAAAAATAAATCTGAAAAACAGTCAGGCTATGTTCAATAAGTTCACTGAGTACAGAAGAATTTCAGTTTTAGGAACGGATTTGGAGATTGTGGACCACTTTATATATCTTGGGCAGAGAATTTCAGTGGAAGGGGATACCGCCTGGAAGATGGAACGGTGTGTTAAATGTGGCTGATAGGCATCTGGCAGGCTCAACATAGTGTTTAAGAGCAGACTCCACTTTGCCTGAAGAGAAAAGCCTTCGATCAGTGCCTCCTATCCGTTATGACAAACGGAAGTGAATCCTGGACCCTCACATCGCAACCAATTCAAAAACCTCGGGTAGCATAGAGGGGAATGGGAAGATGTATGCTTGGCATTAAAAGACGAGACAGAAATCCCTGCGTATGGATCAGGGAATAAACGAAAGGGTGTGACATCATTCGAAGAGTAAAGCAATTGAAATGGAGATGGGCGGGCCATATAGCGAGGCGATGAGACGACAGACAGACCAAGGCAATCCTGAAGTGGATACCGCTTGATCGCAAACGGCCGCGAAGTGTGTGTGTGTGTGTTTTTATATCACAAATTTTAATAACTTTGTCATTATAGGAACACTTCAGTTTGAGGTTACGAGGAAAATATGCGAAGCGAAATGTGTAAAATTCATTCAAAAAGATCGCAATATGATAAGTTCACATTCTTGGCTGAATCAATAGATGGAATCGCGAAGTCTAACACAATTCATCGAAAATTTAAGCTTAGTACTGTTTTGATTTTTGTCGTTTGGAAAACCGCAAAATGAATCATTTATGTATAAAACTGCAAATTGGTTAGTTAAATGGTAGATTGATTAAATTTTGGGCAAAAGGTTAATGCAATGTGTGATGGGATTTTAATAGCGTAATCTCCTTGAAAGTGGTTCTAGTAAAGCAAAATATTGAATCCATCGACGCGAACCTCTATTATGCGCAATTTGACCGACTAAAGAGTTTTAAAAGAAAATAAGAGTATTTATAAGTATGAATGAGACAGCGTCTGCTAATGAAGGCATGTAAAAATGTTCAAGCAGATCACACTGTGACTTCCTCATTATGCAGAGGCCTTTCATGAATCAATTGTAGATTGTTTGTGTAGTAACCCGTGTCTGTGCCCAGTAACGCAAATTTTATTTATTATAAATCTATTTATGTAAAAATGGGCCTCATCAGACGTCCATAACTTCTCAACAAAATTTGCATATACATCTGCAAGATTACAGAAGGTACAAACGAATTTCCTCTTCAATTTTAAAGTAAACTTTAACAATTTGTATTCCTTCTGCCAGTGAATACTGCTTCATTTGAATTCATACTGAAATTATAAAAAAGCTAAACCAAAAATAAAATATTTTAATAATAGAGGAAACTTGTAAACTACCTTGTATATGCGGGTTTGCACAACAATTTTCCGGCTTTGGCCAACTAAAAGTGGGTATCAGGAAATGATAACTCGAATCAACATACTGTCAGACAACCACAGAAAAAACTTCAAGAACTCAATGCAATTAAACTTCCACTAGTATACTGCAGAGATCTAACACAATACGACTTTCACTCTATTCGTTCGTTAGGGTAATTGTTGTGCAGGCTAAGTATCAACAATCTGAACGATACTGCAGACCATTCAACATAATTAAAGCGAGTCATTGTAAATGCTAACTTTTAGTCATAGTATTATAGAAGAGGAAACAATTCGCAAAGCACGTATTTTACACAATTGTTGCATCAATTTATTTCAACCCAAGAGCTCTAAAAATAGTCAACATATTAATTAGTCTCAAAAACAAGTACATACAATTGACTCATTAAGCCGGATTTGATGTTAACGGAATATGACGATAAAAATAATTATGATTTGTATTTTACACTGATCAAGAAATATTTTTAAAAAAATTTTAATTTTAAAATTAAAATAGTTTACTATCAATTTATATTGTAAAAATACATACGTAGGGCACTGAAAAAAATTCTAAAAGCGGACAATCCTGATGGTTTCGACGTTTCGTTCCGATCACCATCGGAAAAATGGGCATTTTTATGGTAAACACTATTGACGGAATAAAAAGACACCGCGTAATTTCGTTTATATACAGGATGTAAGTGAAATAACTATCGCAAATTTAACCAAACATTCTTCACATCATATGATCACAAGAGTTTCCGCGAAAAAAATATTGTAAATTTATTAAATCACCAATCAAAAAACTATGATAAGAATTGTCACTTTAAGCAAATATGGGCAAAAGCATATTTGGCAAATAATAAGTGATTATTACTTAACGAATAAACTACAAATAAACTAAAGAATATTGTTAAAACATTTTTTTATAATTAAGAATCACGCCATACATCAGCCAAAATTGAAATGACAATGTCGCCTTGACTAATTGAGATGATCCTCACGACAATGGATATTGGCGACAAAAAGTATTTCAGTGTGTCAATTTAAATTCCATTTGAAATCAATATTATTTTTTGTCAATCATTTTGTAATCAATTATATTTTGTACGCGAATATCACGATATACTCCTTATTTACGGAGAAGCTGCTGCCAGCCGGATTAGAAATATACCAGGATAGATTAAAACGCAGCCAGCACTGCATATCCTCAAATGGTGGACATTTTGAATATTTAATTTAATAGAACAATTACTCATGTTTCTTAATGTGACCCGAACTGTTTAAAACATGTTATTATGTGAAAAATTAATGCTAGTAATTTCAGCTTTGACATTAAACGACATTAATGTGAAACATTTCTTTTTTTTGTAAAAAAAAACAGATCAAACTTATGCTGCAACATATGGAATAAATGGTTATAAAAAAATTACATTTTAATAAGAAGACAATGAAACAAAAAAATGAATTGAATTAATTGACGATCTGCAATTCTTAGAAAAAAATTAACGTTCTGATCCGTTTTCCGCGGAAATGGTTACATTTTCGATACCTGTTTAAAGGAAACTTTTTGTTCAAAAAAATCTACATAATCATTGGTTAAATTTACTAAAATAATTTCCCTTACACACCGTATAAAAGCTTTAAAAAATATATAAAAAAAATATCGCATGAACATAACATACATTAATCCAATGCTAATCAATGCTTTTGGCATAATTTGTTGATGATGTTTGTTTACAAAAATTTATTGTTTTAAGAAACATTGACGTAGTGAGATTAAGACATGAAGAGAAAACAAATACCCACGATAAACATAAATGTTAAACATATTTAAAAAAAATTAACCTGTTAAGTATGCGCTTATTACGAATAATACATCGGTAGATAAACAGCGATACATTAAATTATATTAATTATGTTTAACAGAAAACAAACTAACATTAAAATATCTTGCTTTGATGAATTTGCATGACATCTTTTTTTAAATATAATCATGATTTAATGTGAGAAAAGTTCGATTGCGCAAATAAAACAAAGATGTTACAACAGGCTCAGTGGCGTTTAAACATAACCTCGGAACAGTACAAAACCTAAAAATAAAAATTAAAAAAAAACGTACACACCATACTTATGGATACGCAAATAGTTTAAATGGGAAAACCACTTTACAATGTGCACAAACTATTGGCTAAGGTCCAGAATAAGATATGACACAGTTTCGATATTCCTTTATTTTATAAAAACGGGAGTGTCGAAAGAATTTTAAATTAAATTAATTTTAAATTTGTCTTCTTGCCAGTGTGACCTTTGATATGCTTTATTTGTACATATATTATACTTATAACTTTCCTCGAATTAAGGTATGGCGCTTTCACAATTATATTTGTCCATTCCTCTTCTTAATGTGGTGATATAGCTCGTTAATGAGCCTTGACCACCTTCAACGTTCGTCTTTAATCGGATCGATCTCTAGCAACCCATGCCAAGTTTTTATGTGCAGTAGCTTTTCAACATCTCTTTTTACATTGTCCTGCCTGGCTGCGTGTCTTTGGTCTGATGTATAAACGATATGTTCCTTATTTACGGAGAAGCTGCTGCCAACAGGATTAGAAATATACCAGGATAGGTTAAAACGCGGCCAGGGTTGCATATCCTCAAATGGTGGACATTTTGAATATTTAATTTAATAAAACAATTACTCATGTTTCTTAATGTGATGCGAACCGTTTAAAACATGTTATGGTGTAAAAAATTAGTGCTAATAATTTCACCTTTGACATTAAACGACATTAATGTAAAACATTTCTTTTTTTGTAAAAAAAAAACAAATTAAACTTATACTGAAACATGTAGAATAAATGGCTAGAAAATATTACATTTTAATATCAAATAATATCTTAAAAAGACAATGAAACACAAAAAATAATTAAATGAATTGACAAGATCGGCAATTCTTTCGATACCTGTTTAGAGGAAACTTTTTGTTTAAAAAAATCTACATAATCATTGGTTAAATTTACTAAAATTATTTCCCATACACCTTTACACCCTGTATAAAGCTTTTAAAAATTAAAAAAAAAAAATATCGCATGAACATAACATACATTAATCCAACGCTCTTCAGTCGGCTTTTGGCATAATTTGTTGATTTGTTTGTTTACAAAAATTTGTGGTTTGAAGAAACATTGACGCAGTGAGATTAAGACATTAAGAGAAAACAAATAGCCACGATGAAGATGAATGTTAAACATACGTTAAAAAACGAACCGATGAACAATGCGCTTATTACGAATAATACATCGGTGGATAAATAGTGATTCATTAAATTATATTAATTATGTTTAACAAAAAACAAACATTAAAATATATTGTTTTGGTGAATTTACATGACACATTTTTTAAAAAAATCTAATCGTGATTTAATGTGGGAAAAGTCCGATTGCGCAAATAAAACAAAGATGCTACAACCGGCTCAGTGGGTGTTTAAAAATAACCTCGGAACAGTAGAAAACCCAAAAATTAAAATTAAAAAAAGACGTACACGCCATACTTATGGATATGCAAATAGTTTAAATGGGAAAACCACTTTGCGATATGCACAAACTATTGTCTAAGATCCAGAATAAGATGTGACACAGTTTCAATATTCTTTTATTTTATAAAAACGGACAGTGTCCAAAGAATTGTAAATTAAATTAATTTTAAATTTGTCTTCTTGCCAGTGTGACCTTAGATATGTTTTATTTGCACATATGTATATTATACTTATAACTTTCCTCGAATTAAGCTATGGCGCTATCACAATTATGTTTATCCTGCATAACCTGTTAGTGAGCTTTAATCACCTTCAACTTTCGTCTCCAACCGAATCCATCTCTAGCAGCCCATGCCAATTTTTGATGCAGTTTTAGTGCAGTAGTTTTTCAGCATCTCCATTTACATTGTTCTGCCACCGTGTATTTGGTCTGCCTTATAAATTAGGATTAGGATAATATAAATTAGGATAAACTAGGATTGTCATGACCCATCTGTCGTACTATCGCCGCGCTATATGGCCTGCCCATCTCCATTTCAATTGCTTTACTCTTTCAATGATGTCTAATGACCAAACCAAACCCACTTTCGTTTGTTCCCTGATCTACGTGTAGGGCTTTCTGTCTCATCTTGTAATGCCAAGCATATACTTTTCCATTCCTCTCTGTGCTATCCGAAGATTTTGAATTCATTGCGAAGTGAGCGTCCAGACTTTTTTTTTTGGGTTTTTCGTCACGATCTAAAACTCAAAAAATATCAAACATATCTGTTCTTATGTAAATAAAGAATCACTGTGTAAAAAACAAAACCAAAACGGAGACAAATTTCTCAGTGATTATAATAAATTTGCTTAACAAACAAAATTTTAAAAATATAAAAATTTTCTAAAATAAATACAAACTTATAAATGTTAACGTTTCGGGAGGTCTTCTCCTCCCGTTTTCAAAACGAATCTAAAAAATAAATTACATTAATTTCTATATATAATGAAAAGATAGAAAATAAATATATTTTGTGTATGTCAATGATACTTACATTGACAATAATAGTTTTTAATGACAGTGACACTACCAAAAAAATATATATAGGTGAGGTTTACTGTGTGATTATTGTGTATTGAAATACTTGGCAAAAGACCCAAATAAAAAGAAAAAAAATGAACACGCCACAATCATTCAGATATTATTTTCTGAGTGTCCAGGTTTCACTTCCGTATATCACAACGGCCAGGACGCACTGATCGAAGACTTTTCTTTTCAGGCAAAATGGGAGTTTGTTCTTAAACACTATGTTGAGCATACCAAATGCCTGCCAGTCCCATTTAACACGTCGTTCCACCTCCCAAGCGGTATCCCCCTCCATTGAAATCCTCTGCTCAAGATATATAAAGTGGTCCACAATTACCAAATCCTTTCCTAAAACTGAAATTCTCCTGTCCTCAGCGAATTTATTAAACATAACTTTTTCAGGTTTATTTTTAAGCCAAATGGTTCGCCAGCCTTTTGCAGCTCTTGTATACGTGTTTGCAGCTCATCTGGGTCTTGGAAAGGAGAACAATATCATCTACAAATCTAAGATGGTTTAAGTTTGCACCATTGATCTTTACACCATCCTGTTGCCAATCCAGTTTACGGAATACTTCTTCAAGGCAAGCCCAGAAAAGAATAGTAGATATTGCGTCACCCTGCAACACACCTCGTTCTACATTAATTCCCACTTCAAGATGTTCAAGGTGAATTGACGCTGTAGCTCCATCATATATCAATCCTAATAGGTTTATATATGCTTTGTCTACCCTCTGGCTAAGCAATGTATCCATTATGGCCTGCTTTGAGATTAAGTCAAATACTAGTTAATCGTAGTCAGTAAAAGCCAAGCACAGTGGCATCGTGTATTCGTGGTGCGTTTCTCTGATCTGCTATACAACCTAAATGTGATCCATTATACTGAATTCACTTCTGAATCCTGCTTGTTCTCTTGGTTGGGTTTTAGGTTTTTCTATAGGGTCAAAATCAGAACCATAAACAGCTAAACCATTTTTTTCACAGATTTAGCCATGGGCTTGGGGGCATCATATGCGTTTGCAGAATGTTTTTGTATTTTTTTCTTGGTCAAGGATACCGTCAATTTTCATTCAGGATCAACACCGCGCCACGAAAAACATCATCTAAGTTTTACATTTCCTCCGCCATGTTTGAAAGTGCTTGTTGTATATTTAGGATAATTTTCTGTACATCTTGTCTGCCTTACAAACAATCTACCAACACTTCCCATACGGTTTATCTTTGTTTCGTCGGACCACAATACCTTCTTCCAGTCTTTTATGCTCCAATATGCTCCCTAGCAAATTTAGTTAAATTTATCCTAACTTGGCAATTGTTCTTTTATAAAAGTGGTTTCTTTATTTATGTTTTAATTTCTTGCATCTCGCTACGGGTTCCTCCCATCTGAGTCGTTGAGCCCTCACATAGTCTACAATAACCACATATGAGTATAATTGCTTAAGTTCGAAATTATATCTGATCCTCCAATGTCTATCATTCATAGTACCAAAAATTATTCTGACTACTCGTCTTTTAAATACTGCAAACATTTCTTCTTATAATTAAATATAATTTCTTATAATTAAATATAATTTCTTATAATTAAATATAATTTCTTATAATTAAATATAATTTCTTATAATTTAATATAATTTCTTATAATTAAATCTCCGGTAAATTAATTCATCTCCTGGTGATGAACACTTCTGCGAAATATGAATCGAAAGACTACAAAATAGTCATTTGAAGAGGTAATATAGTTACCTTACATTTGAATTAAATGATATGGATGTGTCCAGATAATACCATGTGCCTGAGATAATACTAAAACTACTATAAAGTACTACTACTACTACTATATAATAAATGTTATAACCTTGCTACTAAAAAGTCGAAAAAATAATTATGTTACAATATTTGACATTACAAAGAATATATTGCTATTTTAAAGTTTTAATCCCCTTTTTTGTATTCTGGTAATTATTCTTCCGCCTGCCCTACATTTATCTTTTTTTACAGAGATCAGCTGTGCAGAGTGTAAAAGGCCTATTTTTTTTCTATGCTGATATTAATGAAATTAAAATGTGGTATGTACAAACATTATTAACAAAAACTTAATAGCGACTACCAATAATAATATTAAAGAAAACAACTAAATTCTTTATACCGATATTACCATTTTAAATATATCATTTCTAGGAAGAAATAAATTAATACAAATATTTGATTTTCATCGGTAAAAAACTTAAACATGCATGTTGCTGTCAGTAGTTTTCTTTAACTGCTTAATATGTATCGCCACGAATTTTATTACATTAGAAATCAAGTTATATTTTGATTAATTAACATATTGCATTAATTTTCTTATTTTATTACTTTCCTGCGTGTATTTCTATTGGTTTCTAAGTAAAAAAAGCTTTATGGTGGAAAAGAAACTATTTTTATTACTTAGGTTCTTATCTTCATATATACATATTAATTTTAAAGATACTAAGTTTAAATAAATCCCTATTAACTATTACATAAAAAACTATCGTATGTTTTGGGTATGTCTTGTTGAAAAATCCATGGTTCTTTTAAACCCATTTTGCGAACCAATGGGATTAAATTATCTTTTAATATGTTCAAATAACCAAAACGATCCATGGTGGTATCTAGAAAAACCAAATTTCCTACCCCAGCCCCTATCATACAGCCCCATACTACGACTGAACCGGCACCATGTTTCACCATTGGAAAAATATTTTCTATTTTCAGTTGTGTATTTTTCTTTTGCCAAACTCCTTGCTTCCTCTCATATCCAAATATATTAAAGTTGCTCTCGTCACTAAAAACTATAGTGTTCCAAAACGTGTCATCTTTCTTAAAATATTCCTTTGCAAATTCAATTATTTTCCTTCAGTTAATTTCACAAATTAATGGTTCCTATCATGGAATTCTGCTGTTTAATCTAGATTTTCTACTACTAGTTGTTTCTCTAGTAGCAAATTTTCTAACTACTCTAATTGTTTCTAGATGAACATTCCTGTTGTATGTTCAACTGTTTCGGTTATTTCTTTTGCAGTTGTCGGTTATGTTCGTACTAATCTAATAATTTCACGTTTTGTTCGGTCACTTCACAGAGGAGATCCGTGTCTTATTTTTTACGGAATTAATCTTTCCATAGTTTCGTATTACTGTTTGCACACCAGATTTTGATTTTGACACAAGTTTGCTTATTTCAAGAAGTGATCGGCCGTCATGTTTTCATTTGAAAATCACTCATTTCATATGCGATATCTGTAACTTTTGGACTCATTTTTAATTTCTAAATTCATTACATGTCAAATAACATCAAGAGTCAAGCATCAACTAATCACAAAATTCATATAGTCCAAAATAAATAAGCAAAGATTAATATCTAAAAATTTTCACTATATTGTAAGGCAACAAATTTCCGATGTCATTAACAAGAAGTTTATAACGCAAAAGAAGAAATTGGAAAACCTCCTATCCAAGAAAGAAACCAATAAAATTAAACCTATTACAAATTACACTGAACACTAACTTTTCAAGAGATTTGTCAACCTTACAGACTGCAATTTCACTAGTGAAGAATTTAAGTTATTTCACAGTTCTATCAAATTCAGATACATCACAAAAACACCTATTGGCTCACAGAATCAAAAGTCTTCAATTTGAAAAATTAAACAAAAACACATTCACATCTATGATACAGCGAAAAAATATAGTGGACATTTTTAGATATTAATCTTTGCTTATTTATTTCAAATGAATTTCCATCATAGGTAGTTGTACATCTGAGGTAGCCGATAGGCTACCTCAGTTAAATTCATATAGATCACAAAAACAATTGCAACATGTTCAGCTAGGAAAAAACAAGCCTACATTTTTTACTCGTATGTATACTTTTTTCACCGATCAGTTTCAGCTCGTGAGGAAGGGCGTTGGGGCGCCGCCCCTCCAGCATTTATCACAGTAAACAAATATTCAGAGCAAAACACTATATTTTATTTCCGTTCAGTTTCTTTCCTTTAACGCATTTTCCTGGTTCACCTCCTGCATAGGGTTTCAATAACACGAAAAGTAAAAAGGAGGAAGGGAAAAGCAAAAAAATTCTTCAACAGCACTGTTTTCTTCTACGCCCTCCCACTTTAAAAACCCAGGACCCGCCACTGCCACCGATAGATAAGGTTTTTATATACTCCTATTCTAACAATATAGAAATAAGAGAATTATCAATTAATATTTTAATAATGTTTCTTATAAAGTAATGTATTTCATGTTAAAGGTTTATTTCAAAATATAAGAATATGATTTTGAGAAATGCCATTTTCAAAGGGGGGTATATACTTTTTTATATATACTTTTTTGTATAAATGTATAAATAGTAATTTTCGCTTACACTACCTAAAATAATTAATGAATAATACATATAAATGTAACAAGAAATCAATGAAAAATTAATTCAAAAAACTACTTGTATCTACAATACAGCGAATCTCAAAAATATTCGGACACCCTATTTAAAAATAATATTCTAGCAGTTCCAATTTACGGAAATGAAATGAAATATTTTTCTTCCCGTATATTTTATCGTTCTTACCCCCTTTTAACTTCTTGTATAACATTCGAAATCATGGGTTTAATTGATGGGTTAAAAAATTTAAGAAAAAAACAAAAATATTGTTTTTATACGTTTCAAAAATATTCGGACGCGCAAACAAAAAAATAAATCTGGATCAATCATATCAATATAATTAAAGTAATCTTTGAATTTTGTTTACTATAAATGGTACAAATAGGCGGATTTGTGCTATATAAAAACCCTAAAATGTGTACCTAAGCTCAAAACATTGATGGAAAACCGTTATATAGAAATATTGAATTTTGACTTTGAAATTCAACATTTTTGGCTCATCAGCGAAAATAACTTCGCTCCAGTAATTTTCAGGCTTCAAAACGTACTCCTTAACAAAATCCAGTCGAGTTTTAATATTTTTCTTATTTAACCAAGGTTTTTTTCGGGCTACACATCCATGATATCCATGATGTTTTCCTATACAACAGCGTTGTTTACGTACTGACTACTTTTTGAAAATGGTTTTCCATCAACGTTTTGAGCTTAGGTGTTCTAATTTTAGGGTTTTTATGTACTTCTCTTAAAATAAATCGTTGGCCTCTTTCATTTAATAGTTTCGGACCGCCTCTTTGCTTCTTCGGAAAATTATGTCCTCATTTTTGTGGCGATGCACGATATCTCCAACCATACTTTTACTCAACTGAAGCATTCGTCCAATTTTTCGGTAGGAATTTCTCCTTTCGTAATAAAATAGCACTAATTGCCGATTTTCAGAACTAATGTTTTTTTTATTTGGTATACGACCCATTTTAAAATGTTGCTTCGATGCCAGTCTGCCAATTACCATTTGTAGTAAACAAAACTCGAAGATTACCTTAATTACATTAATATAATTGATCCAGATTAATTTTTTTGTTTGCGCGTTCGAATATTTTTAACGTGTACAAAAACAATATTTAAGTTCTTTTCTTAAAATGTTAAAAAGTTAAAAGGAGATAATAGCAATCAAATATACGGGAAGAAAAATATTTTTTTTTGCGTAAAATGGAACTTCTAGAATGAATTTTTAAATAGAGTATTCTCTGTATATGGTTCTTTCAATTATTTATTTTTTTTTTGAAAACTAGGGATGATCGATAAAGGTCACTATTAACGATATTAAGAGATGCTTAGGGCATGTCTTAAGAGAAGAAACCATGCGTGTGACAAAAATCAAAAGATCGTCAGCAAATTCGGTGTGGGTAGTTTTTCTTTAAAAGATTAACCTCTCAGGTTTTAGGATGTGTAGCTTATTTGGATCAAGAACCTTTGAGTAGCGTTTTGGCTGAAAATAAGGACTTGAGGCTACAGAAATTAAAGCATACAAGAAATAATGGTAAAAGTGTCTTAAATTATAGATTTTTTTATAGATAATGCCATGCGAATCCTAGAAAACAGTGGTCATGACGTCTTCGGCCGGTAGAAGCGTCTTCGCTATCTTCGGGGCACGAACGCCGGATAAAACACACGGTTTTGATTATGTCTTCATTTTGTGATGAATCCAAGTTTCACGATGTCACAGTCACAAATCGTCACAATCGTCGAAACTTCGAAATACCGCTGAGAAGTGGCTACTCAAGCCGTCTTAGGTGCGCAGTAAGCAAACGTCGTACCCATCGCGCTGATAACTTTATCATGTTTATGTAGGATGTCCCGTAAGTGTTCGTCCGAAATATTTATCATCTCCACAATTTCTCTAACCTTTACTCTGTCTTTGGCTGACTCAACAAGGCGTCCTGACTCCAGAGCGCACTTCTGCTGGTTCCACCAGTAAACCTACCTGAAACTCAGTGTTTACTTATGAACCATGAAATGTCAAGGAACAGAGTTCCCATAAAACTGGTTCAACTTTTCTTTAGTTTATGCAATGGGTTTTCCAAGCAAAAATTAATGTTTTGTCAACACAAGAAATTCGCTTTGTAAATATTGTTTGATTGTTTTTCAACATCTCAGAATAGAGGCTTAATGCTCCATCACTACAATGTATGTCCATATTATTGTAGTTACTCTAAACTCGTCAATTTACAAAGAAAAAAACAGAATATTATAATGTACTATTGGTCATACCGATCTTCGCTATCGGAATAAGGTTAACTTTAGAGAATAATACTCAATATCACATCCGACGTTCAATATGATTTTCCATGTGTATAATATACTATGGAAGATATATAACATAGGACTTCGTATTTCATACCTTATGAGATCTTTCAAAAGAAAACAACAGTTTCTATCAGTAAAATCTCCGAACGATATTTCGAAATGGTGTCAATTGGATACGACAATAGAGGCTAGTTTATTTAAAAATTGACATTGAAGACAATGGAATCCTGAAAACATATTACTCTTTCTCAAACCTTGATCATCACTTTGAACTCGTGCATGCCAATAAGATGTTCAGCTTTAGTGACATCTTTTGGTCAACATACACATTAATAAATGTACTTGCTTTGGTATTAATATACTCAGGAACTCCTCCGATATTGCTCCATCGACTATAACTTTATTTTCTGTTCTTCTGACAATCATCTCCGTCAACTTTTTCAGCTTTTCCAAGACTCCCAACCATCTCATGGCTTGGAACAACTTTTATCTGCTAATGGAGTCATATGATTACCGATAATTTATGAAGAGAAAATGTAAGTTCAAAGCCTCATTCTTCCAATCCCTGACTCCTACTTTCCTCAAATCTTTCATCACTTCATCCAGCCATTTCTCCCTAGGTCGCCCTCTCCTTCTCTTTCCCCTTTCACCTCTCATTAGTATTGTTTTAACCAATGTCTTGCCGGGCATCCTCGCTATGTGCCTCGGCCATCTAGCTCTTTGCGCTCTCACCACCTGAACAATATTTGTTTTTTTTTGCGCAGTTTTTCTATTTCTCTGTTTGTTCTTATTTTAAATTCATTCTGAACTTTAATTCCTCCAAAAATCCCCCTTAATATTTTACGTTCCCAGGCTTCCAGCTTACTTTATTCCTTCTTCGCCATTGTTCATGTCTCGCACGCATAGTTAGCCGAGGGTCTTAGTATATTGTGGTACACTCTTACTTTTGCTGCTCTTGTTATATTCTTTGCTCTCAAAATATTTGAAAACATTCCTACGGCTTTGTGTCCTTTCGCTAGTCGTTTCTCTATTTCTTTCTCTTCGTCTCCTTTACATGTTAGTGTTACTCCTAGATATTCAGTTTGTTGAACTTTATCGTATATATCTTATTTTCCGCACAATTAATGACTCAATTAGGGGCCAGTCCTCTGGTATTATCTTTTATTTTCATATATTTGGTTTTGTTTTCGATAATTGTTAGGCCATATTCTCTTGACTTTATTTCGAATATCTTGAATACATTTACTATTTCTTTCCTGGATCTCACCATCAATACTATGTCGTCGGCATAGGCTAAGCATTGATGCCTGGTACTATATATTAACTCCTTGGCATTGCTACCTGCTACTCTCCCTCAGAATCACTTCCTACACTATATTGGACAGAACTGTGGACAGTCGATCGCCTTGTCTCAGTCCTTTCTTTATAGTGAACTTCTCAGACATTTCTCCATCGACTACAACTTTATTTTCTGTTCATCTGACAATCATCTTCACCAACTTTTTCAACTTTTCCGGGACTCCCAACCGTCTTATTGCTTTTCCCTGCTTTTCCCTGCTTTCCTTCAACAACTTTTCCCTGCTAATGGTGTCATATGCTTGCCGATAATCTATAATCAGCAAATGTAGGTTCAAATGTTGTTCATAAGTATTCTGTTGGATCTGTTTCATGATGAATATCTGATCGAATGCTGATCTTCCTGCCCTAAACCCTCCTTGGTATTCCTCTACTTGTTTGTTACGGTATTTTTCTAGTCGATCTTTAATCATCTTCGCTACCACTTTGTGAGTCACGTCTTGCAGTGCAATTCCTCGATACAAGTGCAATTGCGATGGCAAAGTAAACCGGTTTAAAAATATTGATTACGTTATATGATGTATTTTTCGTATACTAAGCTAAGTAGTGGTAACTTCTCGTTCTGTTAAAAGTGATAAAATGCCACGAGTTCGTGTACCACGTCGTTTCAGGCAATAGTACACCTTCTCATTTGAGAAAAACTTTTGGTATAAAATATGCAGGTTTAAGTTTTCGTGGAATAGGAAAAAGATTGCATATTACTGATTTAGATCCATAGGATTATTTTTGGTTTCTGAAACTTGGAGACTTTTTTTTCACTGCTGTTTTTTTACTATTTAGATTTTATGCATTGTATATAAGCAATGTAATTTTAATGGATGAACATTGTAGCTGATCAATACTACATCACATACTCGTTTCCGAACAGCGAAAGACAAAATTGGAAACCTTTGCACGTGTTGCGACCTTGACCCTCGCGCGTACACACGTACGACCTGCGCACCAAAGCGAGAATTACGATTCGAATAGCAATTATTTGCGGTCGGAATGCGTTGCTGAAGTTTTTTTTACATATAATACAGTGCGTGTTTCTTAATGATATATAATCTCGGCTGTTAAATTATACAGTCGATGTAGGTATGCCTTAAGAGGATATTTTTGTTTCTTCTTATTAGACAACAAAGCTCTTAAAAGTATTTAGCGAACATCAAGAAAATACTTCAAATTAAATAAACCAATTTTTACTTGGTATTTATCACTAATTTTATTTTTTGACTTTGTGGCTTAGATTCGTAAACAATGTTACATTATCAAACTGACTATAATACTAAGGTATGGCAGCTGTTTATCTTATATATAACTTATTTTACAGTTTTTATTGAGGGTGTTTTTATAACATTTTAAATAGTGGGAAATTTCGGAGATTGTCTGATCATTTAATAAATGTCTATACAGATCTTTATAATATTCGTACATTTCTATTGCTTCTAAAATGTTTAGTTTTTTGCTTTTTGGGGCTATATGTAAAATTTTTAAATTTACAATCTCGGGACATATATATCCGGTATCTGTGAAATGGTTCGCAAAATTTAGTAGGTCCGCAGATTGGTATTCTTTGAATCCGGTCTGAATACTTCGGCCTGTTTGCTCCATATAGCAGCTTCTGTACTCGTTGCAACTTAACACAAACTCTTGATTTTTTATTTTTTGGCATTCTATCTTTGGCATTAAATAGTAATTTACTGGTTGACTGGGGGGTTTTTAAACAGTATATGTAAAGTATGTTTCCTTAAAGAGCGAGCTATTTGTATCGAAAAAATTTTATTTGTAGTTGTATCGAAATATGTAATCTTACAGTACTTTTTCTAGTTTGGTTGTTTAAATTTTGGGTATATTTGTTTATTATTTTTGGATAATGGAATTGTGAATACTCGGTGGATCATAGATTTATATACAGCATATTTATCTGTATGGGATGGATTGATTGTTTTGTAATTGTTATATCTGTGTATGTGGGCTATCTATCTATCTATCTATCTATCTATCTATCTATCTATATATATATATATATATATATATATATATATATATATATATATATATATATATATATATATATATATATATATTATATTATTAATCTATCTATCTATATATCTATATATATATATATATATATATATATATATATATATATATATATATATATATATATATATATATATATATATATATATATACCAGGTGTCCCATTAAGGATGGATCGCGGCCGTATCTTGAAAACTATTTATCCCACAGCTTTGGGGAAAAAAAAATGTACTAAAAATGATCATGAGAAATTCATCAAAAATATTTTTAAGCTTCTAAAACGACCGCAAGCGGGCGTGACGAGCTAAACATTTTTAAAAATAATTTTTTTTGTGTATTTTCAAGTGTTAACCGAGTAAGAACAATTCTCAGTTATAATTAGCAAACTGTCTCCTACAACTTTGTTTTATGACATTTTGTCGCAATTTCACGAATATAGGGGAGGGGGGGTTACCTATTGAGATAAAAAGTCGTCTAAAGTCCTTAACCGATTTTCCTCAATTTGGATTCATTTAAAAGGCAATTGCTGGGACAATCAGATAATCTGGGAGATAAATTATTTAGTTTATAAATGAAACCACGAGGTGGCGTTACATTCAACAATAGTTTTTTTGAAGTTTTGTTCAGTTTTTTTAAATGGAATGGTACAGCTTTTACTACATGGCAAGAAAGGTAATTTAAAGAGGAATTGTCCAGTGAAAACCCGAAATCGATATCTCTGACATGTCAAGAGATATTTCGATTTTTCTGAAAAAAATCAGTTGAGCCTGCCAAATCCCTGCCAGCCACATTTAATTCGCCGTTCCACCTCCTGGGCGGTATTCCCCTCCATTGAAATCCTTTGCCCAAGATATATAAAGCTGTCTACAATCTCCAAAACCTTTCCTAAAACTGAAATTCTTCTGTCCTGAGCGAAGTTATTGAGCATAACCTGACTCTTTGTCAGGTTTATTTTCAAGCCAAATGGTTGGCCAGCCCTTTGCAGTTCTTGTATGGGTCTTTGCAGCTCCTCTGGTTCTTATGAAAGGAGAATCTAAGATGGTTTAAGTTTGCACCATTGATTTTTACACCATCTTGTTCCCAATTTAGTTCGCGGAATACTTCTTCAAGACCAGCCGAGAAAAGAATAGGCGATATTGCGTCACGCTGCCGTACACCTCGTCCTACATTAATTCCCATTTCAAGATCATTAAGGTGAATGGTGGCTGTAGCTCCATCATATATCGATCCTAATAGGTTTACATATGCTTTCTATACCCCTTGGCTAAGCAGTGCAGCCATTATTGCATGCTTAGAGATAGAGTTAAATGCTTTTTCGTAGTCGATAAAAGCCAAGCACAGTGACATGGTGTATTCGTTGTGCCTTTTATGACCTGCCGTACAACCTAGATGTGATCCATTGTACTGAATTTAGTTTTCTTAATATTCTTTTAGAAAATATCATAGTGAAAACTTTGTACGTTACTGATAGGAGGCTTATTGGACGGTAGTTCTTTAAATCTTCCTGTGCTCCCTTTTTATGTAAAAGGATCACGTCTACATTTTTCTATAAGTCAGGTACTTTTTGTTCTTTGAGGCATTTTGAGTATAATTTTGCCAGTGTTTTATGTAACGTCCGACCACCAGCTTTTAGCATTTCGACAGTTATACTGTCCTTTCCTGGAGCCTTGCCGTTTTTCATCGATTCTATAGTATTTGTTACTTCGTCCACTAGGATATCCGGCATTTGTTCTTCCGTGGGTATTATTGTCATAACATTTGCGTACGCGCCCTGCATACTATTCCATTCTCACGCCTATATATATATATATATATATATATATATATATATATATATATATATATATATATATATATATATATATATATATATATATATATATATACATGCAGAGAAATTCTGGGTAACACTAGAGAAGGTAAGGGCAAAGGTCCCAAAGAATGCCGTCAAAATTTTACTAGGGGGCCACTAAAGCACAAATCGGCAAAGAAAAAATCCATCAGAAAACCGTAGGCAAATTCCCCGGTCACAAATTTACCAACAAAAACGGCACAAGACTCATCGAACTATGCCAAAAGAATAACCTGAAGATCATGTCAAGATCCCTAAGAAAATCTCCACGAAAAGTGAGCATGTACCCTCATTGCTCATGCACTGAACAAATATTTAACTTAAAAACAATACTGAAATACAAAGCTATCAGGAATGTCCCAATCATCTGCACGTTCGTGGACTTCAAGAAAGCATACAACTACATTGACCGAAAATATCTGTACAACATCCTAGAAGAACAAGGACTCGACACTACGATTAATCAAGAAGACACTGGCCGACACAACCTCTAAAGTGAAATTTATGGGAGAAATTTCCGAACCCTACCTGATTAAAACCTGAGTACGCCAATGAGATGGGTTATCCCCATTCCTCTTCAACCTGATCCTGGACAAAGTCATAAGGGAATGAGAAAAAGAACTGAAAAATCAAGGACACTGGAAACCAATACGACTCGGACTACCCAAAAACAACATAGAAATATCATGCCTAGCCTTCACAGACGACCTAGCCATACTCGCAGACAGTGAAAAAAGGGCAACCAAACAGATAGAAGTCCTCAAGGAATGTGCAGAGAAAGTCGGCCTACAAATCTCTTTTCAAAAAGATGTCCAAATTCACCATATACGGCAGGATAAATAGGGTCACTCACTTTAAATACCTGAACGAGATCATCGAATCCACAGGAGGAGAGAAGATAGCACAGAAGGCTGGTTTACGGAAGATAAAGAGGGCATACGCCAAGACACAATACCTACAATAAGAAATGCATATCCACAAACGCAAAAATAATACATTATAGCACAGTAATCAAACCAGAGGTACTATATGCAAGCGCGACACTTACACTTTATACAAAAAGCGGCAAAATGGTTCAGAATACTTTACGTGATCTAACCGGGTCTATACACACCTAATATATATATATATATATATATATATATATATATATATATATATATATATATGTATATATATATATATATATATATATATATATATATATATATATATATATATATATATATATATATATATATATATATATATATATATATTGATTTGGCAATCTATTATAATATATATCTATTATAATATATATATATATATATATATATATATATATATATATATATATATATATATATATATATATATATATATATATATATATTGATTTGGCAATCTATTATAATATATATATATATATATATATATATATATATATATATATATATATATATATATATATATATATATATATATATATATATATTTGCGTTTGTGGATATGCATTTCTTATTGTAGGTATTGGTCTTGGCGTATGCCCTCTTTATCTTCCGTAAACGAGTCTTCTGTGCTATCTTCTCTCGTCCTGTGGATTCGATGATCTCGTTCAGGTATTTAAACTGAGTGACCCTATTTATCTTGCCGTATATGGTGATTTTGGACATCTTTTTGAAAAGAGATTTGTAGGCCGACTTTCTCTGCACATTCCTTGAGGACTTCTATCTGTTTGGTTGCCCTTTTTTCACTGTCTGCGAGTATGGCTAGGTCGTATGTGAAGGCTAGGCATGATATTTCTATGTTGTTTTTGGGTAGTCCGAGTCGTATTGGTTTCCAGTGTCCTTAATTTTTCAGTTCTTTTTCTCATTCCCTTATGACTTTGTCCAGGACCAGGTTGAAGAGGAATGGGGATAACCCATCTCATTGGCGTACTCAGGTTTTAATCAGGAAGGGTTCGGAAATTTCTCCCATAAATTTCACTTTAGAGGTTGTGTCGGCCAGTGTCTTCTTGATTAATCGTAGTGTCGAGTCCTTGTTCTTCTAGGATGTTGTACAGATATTTTCGACCAATGTAGTTGTATGCTTTCTTGAAGTCCACGAACGTGCAGATGATTGGGACATTCCTGATAGCTTTGTATTTCAGTATTGTTTTTAAGTTAAATATTTGTTCAGTGCATGAGCAATGAGGGTACATGCTCACTTTTCGTGGAGATTTTCTTAGGGATCTTGACATGATCTTCAGGTTATTCTTTTGGCATAGTTCGATGAGTCTTGTGCCGTTTTTGTTGGTAAATTTGTGACCGGGGAATTTGCCTACGGTTTTCTGATGGATTTTTTCTCTACCGATTTGTGCTTTAGTGACCCCCTAGTAAAATTTTGACGGCATCCTTTGGGACCTTTGCCCTTACCTTCTCTAGTGTTACCCAGAATTTCTCTGCATGTATATATATATATATATATATATATATATATATATATATATATATATATATATATATATATATATATATATATAGGCGTGAGAATGGAATAGTATGCAGGGCGCGTACGCAAATGTTATGACAATAATACCCACGGAAGAACAAATGCAAGATATCCTAGTGGACGAAGTAACAAATACTATAGAATCGATGAAAAACGGCAAGGGTCCAGGAAAGGACAGTATAACTGTCGAAATGCTAAAAGCTGGTGGTCGGACGTTACATAAAACACTGGCAAAATTATACTCAAAATGCCTCAAAGAACAAAAAGTACCTGACTTATAGAAAAATGTAGACGTGATCCTTTTACATAAAAAGAGAGCACAGGAAGATTTAAAGAACTACCGTCCAATAAGCCTCCTATCAGTAACGTACAAAGTTTTCACTAAGATATTTTCTAAAAGAATATTAAGAAAACTAAATTCAGTACAATGGATCACATCTAGGTTGTACGGCAGGTCATATAAAGGCACAACGAATACACCATGTCACTGTGCTTGGCTTTTATCGACTACGAAAAAGCATTTGACTCTATCTCTAAGCATGCAATAATGGCTGCACTGCTTAGCCAAGGGGTATAGAAAGCATATGTAAACCTATTAGGATCGATATATGATGGAGCTACAGCCACCATTCACCTTAATGATCTTGAAATGGGAATTAATGTAGGACGAGGTGTACGGCAGCGTGACGCAATATCGCCTATTCTTTTCTCGGCTGGTCTTGAAGAAGTATTCCGTGAACTAAATTGGGAACAGGATGGTGTAAAAATCAATGGTGCAAACTTAAACCATCTTAGATTCTCCTTTCACAAGACCCAGAGGAGCTGCAAAGACCCATACAAGAACTGCAAAGGGCTGGCCAACCATTTGGCTTGAAAATAAACCTGACAAAGAGTCAGGTTATGTTCAGTAACTTCGCTCAGGACAGAAGAATTTCAGTTTTAGGAAGGGTTTTGCAGATTGTAGACAGCTTTATATATCTTGGGCAAAGGATTTCAATGGAGGGGAATACCGCCCGGGAGGTGGAACGGCGTATTAAATGTGGCTGGCAGGGATTTGGCAGGCTCAACTGATTTTTTTCAGAAAAATCGAAATATCTCTTGACATGTCAGAGATATCGATTTCGGGTTTTCACTGGACAATTCCTCTTTAAATTACCTTTCTTGCCATGTAGTAAAAGCTGTACCATTCCATTTAAAAAAACTGAACAAAACTTCAAAAAAACTATTGTTGAATGTAACGCCACCTCGCGGTTTCATTTATAAACTAAATAATTTATCTCCCAGATTATCTGATTGTCCCAGCAATTGCCTTTTAAAAGAATCCAAATTGAGGAAAATCGGTTAAGGCAAACGGACATTAGACGACTTTTTATCTCAATAGGTAACCCCCCCTCCCCTATATTCGTGAAATTACGACAAAATGTCATAAAACAAAGTTGTAGGAGACAGTTTGCTAATTATAACTGAGAATTTTTCTTACTCGGTTAACACTTGAAAATGCACAAAAAAATGATTTTTAAAAATGTTTAGCTCGTCACGCCCTCTTGCGGTCGTTTTAGAAGCTTAAAAATATTTTTGGTGAATTTCTCATGATCATTTTTAGTACAATTTTTTTTTCCCCAAAGCTGTGGGATAAATAGTTTTCAAGATACGGCCGCGATCCATCCTTAATGGGACACCTGGTATATATATATATATATATATATATATATATATATATATATATATATATATATATATATATATATATATATATATATATATATATATATATACTCGCAGACAGTGAAAAAAGGGCAACCAAACAGATAGAAGTCCTCAAGGAATGTGCAGAGAAAGTCGGCCTACAAATCTCTTTTCAAAAAGATGTCCAAAATCACCATATACGGCAAGATAAATAGGGTCACTCACTTTAAATACCTGAACGAGATCATCGAATCCACAGGACGAGAGAAGATAGCACAGAAGGCTCGTTTACGGAAGATAAAGAGGGCATACGCCAAGACACAATACCTACAATAAGAAATGCATATCCACAAACGCAAAAATAATACATTATAGCACAATAATCAAACCAGAGGTACTATACGCAAGCGCGACACTTACACTTTATACAAAAAGCGGCAAAATGGTTCAGAATACTTTACGTGATCTAACCGGGTCTATACACACCTAATATATATATATATATATATATATATATATATATATATATATATATATATATATATATATATATATATATATATATATATATATATATATTGATTTGGCAATCTATTATAAGAAAATACTTATTTGGAATAATTGTGTGAATATGTATACAGTAATGGACAAAAGTATATAATAGACAAAATGACTTTTTATAAATCCTAAATTAAAGTTATTTTTATTTTAAAAACAAATACATGTTCATATTTCTAACTATAAACGTTGTATAAATATAAAGTATTAATCTAAATATCCAAATAATATCGTAAAGAGAAATGAAAATGTTCAATTCTTACAGGACAAAAGTATATAGTCAAAACTAATATTACCAAGATCTATATGAAACAACACTTCAAATAAGCTAAAATAGTAATTTGCTTAATATTTTGTGGCATAACCGTTGTTACTAATAACTGCTTGGCATCTTCTAGGCATTGACTCAAGAAGTTTATTAATGTAGACATGATCAATACTTTTTCATTTTTCTTCCAATACCCTATATAAATTTTCTTTGGTGGAGTAATTCTTATCTCTAATCTGTCAATTCAAGTGATCCCACATGTTTTCTATAGGGTTCAAATCCTGCGATTACGATGGCCACTTTAAAACAGCAATGTTTTCATTTATAAAGAATTGCTTAAACTTTGAAGTATGCTTGGAGTCATTATCTTGTTGAAAAGATCTTAAAGGTATGTTATTTTCCATACGTATAGATCACTAATATATCGTAATACATAAATCTATCCATAATCCTTTCTATGCAATGTAATGATCCTACTCCAAACCCCGAGAAGCAATTCCAGACTCGAGCTTATATATATATATATATATATATATATATATATATATATATATATATATATATATATATATACCGACTCGTGGAGAAAAGCATTAAAAAGCAAAAAAAGTTCACCCGCACATACAAGATGCGCTTCACGAAAAACAGAACTTAAATAAACACAAATATTTATTTTTTCGGCAAAAATCATTATTTTTATTCAAAATAGTCTTCTTGCGCATCAATACAACGTTTTGCACGGTCATTTAGGTTAATGAATGGATTTTTAAGCTCAGTCAAAGATATGTCCTTAGAATGTCGGCATAACGCTGTCTTTTCATCAGCAAATTAAGTTTTTCGAAAAGGTCGCAGGGAACCAAATCAGGCGAGTATGGTGAATGATTGATGGTTAAAATGCCATTTTTGGTCAAAAAATGAGCGATGGGAGGGCGTATTTTCGTGAAACAAGCGCCATCGGTCTTGTTGACCGTATTGTAGCCGTACGCGATGAATACAGGACAACAGATGCTTCATAACACCAAGATAAAATACAGGATTGATCGTTTGACCAGATGGAATGATCACTGTGCACAATTCCCTCCAAATCGTAGAAACAAATCAACATGTTTTTATTTTTTACTTCCCGAGACGTCTTTTCTTCGGATTTGGTTCGCTCGGGTGCTTCCATTCGGCACTTTGACGCTTGGTTTCTGGTTCATATTAAAAACACCACCTCTCTTGATCAGTAACAATACTATACTTAAAGTTTTCGTCCTATTTCGATTCTTTGATATTAGATGTTCATTTTCAAATCGATGCTATAAACACACTGACAGCTACGAAGACTACACACTACAGACAAAATAGACCAAAAAGTTAAGGATTTTGATCTGACACATATAGAGAGGTTTCCAGTGGATGCATTACTCCCATTATTCTAGAAATAGAAACCCACATAAATACCTTTCTCCTCTTCTTACATATAGTACAATACTAATTATATTTAGAGGAAATGTACTAGTTAAGTTTAGAGGTATGTAATCAACAAAAACTTACCGAGACGTTTACAATTAAGAAATGTTCCTACTCTAAAATATTTATGACAAAGTTTAATGCATCATTTGGAAACCCAAAAAGTGGCAGCATGTACTGCTTCTGATGCAAGTGATACAAACGAAAAGCATAATACACAGCAAGAAATAAAGCGCTCAAAGCGGACAAGGAAGAAGCAAAAGTTATAAACAACACAGTTTATATTACAACAGCTATGTAGCAAATATCAATTCTCAAACTAAGGACTTCTAAAGCATTTTACTTTCACCAATTGTGGTTTTACAATTTTGGGATACATATTGTTGCAAAAAACACACAACGAGCCTCTTTTTGTACCAGAACTGAAGATGTGGCAAACAGAGCAGGTGTGGAAATATGTAATTTTCTACTGAAATATACTATTATACCGCATAAGTACCGAGAAACAATTTCAAAGGCTAACCAAACAAATCAGGTGGATATGGCTCAACATTTTAGAAAGATGCCTGATTAATAAAAAAAAAGGATGAACTTAATGAACCAATTAGATTTAGGGATGGTATAAAATGGATAAGAATCGAAGAGTATGGTTCTTACTTATATAAAGAACCATATGATGAAACAGTTCCATTTAGAAATATTAATATCCTTCAAAATAAGAATAGAACATCAGCACCTGACATTGGTTGAACCTGATTGAAATTGAAAGAGTTCGTATGAAATATGGGACTAGCTCTAACGAAAAGAAAAAAAATCTGATCTCTGACAAAAAAAAACACAAGAATATCGGTATTTCTATAAACCTATCCTAGAGCATTAATAATATTTCACGTTCGTGGTAATTCAAGTTTTATATTTAACTTTTGTTTTCTGAATCTAGAATTAAGATTTTGTTTAATACAGCCCTTTTGTATAAATCAGATTATTTGTGTAATATTTTACATTTGATGAAAGTATCAAGTTTTCATGTTCAAAGTTTCAATTTTTAAGTACAATTTTCAGTTAAAAAAAAATTTCTTTGAAATAACCTAAACACGATGTCTTTTGTGTCAAGCAAATGCAAAAAAGTTTACATAAAAACACTGACCATAATTTATTAAAAAATTTAATTTTGTCACCTAACACCTTCATCCACTAGTGTGCTTACGTACCACACTTACGTACCGCTTAAATATAATTAACTTTAAATATATTTCTGTAATTAAAAAGTAGCCATATTGAAAAATAAAAGTCTTGCTTTGTGTCCTTTTCGTCCTAGGCCAACAGTCAACGAAGTTACCATATATACTTTGTATGGGTGAACAAAGATTCCTTATCATCCGAATACACGCACTGCATATAATGTGCAGGAAAAAACGGGAACAAACGCATTCCACCGCAAATAATTGCTATTCGAGCCGCAATTCTTCGCTTTAATGATCTGGCCGGGTGTGTTGAGGTCAAGGACGAGACACGTGAAGGTCCCCAATTTGGCCTTTCTCGAGTTTGGAAGTAAATATACCTCGACGTATCGATTTGCCACGTAGCGATGGGGCGACAAAGAAGAAAAACGAACAAAAAAGAGAAATACAGCAAAAATAATTAGGGGGTATTCGGGACGTATGGATTAGGGACTTTTTTTTATCGAAGTTGGAAAACTTGTATGTAATATTAATCTTGGTAACTGATTAGGAGAATTGATAGGATTGGAAAAACGTATTCACTTGTATGTATTCTATATTTTATTGTTATACTGTGTTGGTAAATTCAAATTAATTAATAATTATGTTTTCTAATATTAATAAATTAAACTGATTTGTTAAAGATAAACTAAAAAAACTAAAGATAAAAACGAGATACAACAGCATTGTTGAACTGTAGGCCAAATAATTGTAACAAAATAAATATAATCTAAAACTGAATGTAATAAATATCACAAAAAATATCATTAACAATAAAATTAAACGGTGTCCCAATAGATACTTCGGGATTTAAATTTAAGATTTTTAAATTTAGCGCCGGTTTTCAACGATTCAATTTACAAATTTTATATCCTGCATGTGTCATCTACAGACCCGGCAATTTAAAACCCCATAGGCATCGTTGTGCGTCACTTAATTTTATCTTTGTTGAAGTTAAAAATAATATAAAATTTTGCAATAAAATTATATTTTCCGACGAAGCTCATTTCCACCTCACAGGTTATGTGAACAAGCAAAATTATAATATTTGGGGAAGTGAAAATCCTCGAGTGATTGCAGAAGAACTTTATATCCTCTTTGAGTAACAGTGTGGTGTGCATTGTGGGCTGAAGGGTTTATAGGGCCATTATTTCATGAAAATGGCAATGATCATATTGAGATCAATAGGATCATGCAATCTAATCCCCTCCTCTCTCCTAAGCGACTTCCTCAAGAACAAAGTCTATTCTAACAATCCTTGACGATTAATGGCTTGATGAGAAAAATGCGTCAAGTTATTTGTGAAATGAAACCGCAATAGTGCCAAATTGTTATTGACAATTTTACGCAAAGAATGGCGATCTGTAGAAACAAGCGAGGGGGACATTTAGAGAATATTATTTTTAAAACATAACTGTCATATCTCTACTTATTGATCAAATAAACAAATATGTTATTTGCCTAAAATTGTTGGTTTGCTTTAAAAAGCAAATCTCAAAGTATCACCCTCTACATAATTATAATTCAACTTTTGTTGATAGGCCGCCGACGGCTTGAAAAGTTCTCGGCATGGCAGAGACGGTAAAAGTATTACCAAATAACTGATATTTGCCAAGTATGATTCATAAGATGAGCATGTACTGCAAAGTTTCAGACACGTACGTTTGGTTATTTATGGTGCGAATAAAACTAACAAGTTTTAACATTGTCTGATTAATGGATCAAAGTTCGAGCTATTATAAAATAATGTGAATTAAATGGCTTAACTTCAGTTTCAATGATGGTAAAAAAGTGAGCTGTTAAATTTAATGATGGTCGTATATACATTGATGATGATGCAGGAAGCCTAAAAAAACCCACGACTGACAAAATCGTAACACAAACCCAATAAATGTCGTAATAAAAGATTGACATTACAAACATAGATCGTGCCCACTATATTTTACACGATATTTTGAGTATAAAAAGAGGCTTTCCAATTGACGGGTGCCACGTTTGTTAATAGTCCACCAAAGACGCATTTGACTGAACACTTTTTAAGATTATCTAGACTACCGAACATAAACGTTATTCTGTAGTGTTTCCTCGACGTTTTAATACTCGGTGAAACAAGTATTCATTATTATACAGCAGATTCGAAGTAACAGTTCAAACAGTGAGTAGGGGCAAATAATAGTGTATGCCAAAGAAAGTCAAAACGGTTATATCTGCAGGAAAAGTCATGGCTTCGGTTTCCTGGAATTCCCGTGGCACAGTGCTCATAGGCTATCTGGTAAAAGGCTGAGCCACCACCGAGGAGTATTATGCTTTGCTACTGTATCAACTGAAGGAGGCTAATCAAGCTAAAGCAGAGGTTTCCAACATTTTCTGAACTACCGCCCCCTTTAAAAGAAGAAAAATAATTCCAATTGGCCCTCTTCCATAATAGTTAATTATACCAAATATTAAAATATTGTTGTACATTATCCATACCTATTTTATTTGTTTATCTATCTATTAAGAATTACAAAGCGTGAGTTAATAAAAAATAATGTACAGCGAATGTACAACAAATGCTGACGATGAATAACGCAATGTACAGAGAGTACATTTGGTACTGCTTGGTTCAAATTCGCTATGAAACCCTTATGACACCCCGTCATTGCTGGAGCATCATCAGTGGCAGCTGACAAAATATTACGAATAGAAATTTCTTCCTCTTGAAAAAACTTATTCATGGTGTTAAATATTGATTCTTCCTTTGTAGCGGCTTTCAAATTTTTAAAAAATAACTCTTGACAAATATTTTCTTCTTTCATGAATCGAACATATGATAAGAGTAGTGCGTCGTTATTTAGTAAAGTTCATTCATGGAGTTGAATGAAAAATTTGCAAGTTTTTAAGTAATGATATTTGGAGTTATTACTCAGGCGAATTTTCCTGATTGTATGTGACTATTTATTATGATTAAAAACAGTTTATATTACCTTCCAATAAGATTAATTCCTAGTAAATTGTGTGCGGTTTTTCCGCTTTTGCGATTAACAATGAAATATTATATGAAGGTCCTAGTCCATCATCTTCTTGTTTAGAAGACGACGCAAAAACATTCGATATAGTTGGCGGTTTTAAATATTTCTTTTTCAGTCCTTGAAAATAGAATAAATCTTTGAAAATAGGTTGAATTTTATTCAAATGCTGTTGTAGCCTATACACATAGGTAATGATTGGTTCGTAGGAGAGTGCGTAAACCCATATTTCAAATACTCATTACTGTACTGCTAGCATTTCTTCTTAGATTGAGACATTTTGAAATACAAAATTTGTTTCAATAAATTAACTTTTCAAAATATTTATAGATAGTTATAAAAATGATGGCTATAATGACTTAGCACTAATCATTTATCACTCACGAATATGGATTATTGACGAAAGACGCAAAAATAATAAGACATTCGTAGATATATTATTGCCTTTTACAGATTTGATTTCGTGTAAGCATGAACTTGTATGCCTTGCTTGCATATTTTAAGTAAGTTTGCATATTTTTGTCGAAACAAGCTTGATTGCATCAATCGCAATCGCAATTATTTGCTTACCAACTTGCAAAGACTTCATCGACAATACTAGACTGAATTAGATATACGTATTCTAATTTAAATTGCTTATGGTTTATTTACATGATAACAATAAGATAAAAATTTTAGACCGCTAGATAAAAAATTTATTCATAAAAACAGTAGAAAATTCCCTTGACTGTCTTAACGCCCCCCATTTGCCTCTGTACCCTCTACCGCGCCCATGAAAAGTTCCAGCGCCCACTGGCGCCATAGACTAAATATTCACATCTGGCCAAAAACAAAGTGCTTTTTCATCAAGATAATGTGTCTGCACAGATCTCAGGTTCAAATAGTATGATCAATATGGTGAAGAATTAGTAATGCCTCATTCTATCATGAAAATGAGAGACACGCAAATAATGACTTAGGATCAAGTCAAACAAATTAAGAAAGCAGGTATGGAAAGAACTTCCAACATGTAGATAAGGTTAAACATTAACTTCTTTTATTTATTAACATTTTTCCGTATTCATAATACATATATAAAACAATGATGGAAATACCTCACCTCTTTAAAACACGAGATATTGTTCAAAGTGTATATAAATATGCTAAACTTATATAACAAAATATGATCTCATTTGAATATTATTCCAAATTTATATGTTTTAAAACTTCAGTAACTTGGCAATGATTATGAACAGTGAGAAATTTATTAGAAAATTTGTAACACATTTTAGAAAAATTATAGCGGCTTAAATTTTGCCAATTTTCATTTAGTTGAATGTTTCACCAAAAAAAAGTAAAATACAAGCTGAAATCAGTGTCCAACTAATAAAAAACAAAACTTTCTAAGAATGAAATTAGAAATATTAAAAAAAAAATCTACTTTTGTTGATTTTCTACATCTAATAATTCCCTTTTAAATATCTTTATTGAGTGAAAAAAAATTATGTTTATGGTGTTTTTATTTTATAATCCATCTTATGATGGAACAAAAGGCAAATAATCAGTTTGAGGTTATTGAAACAGCCAGAAAAAACTGATCAAATATCCTAACAATTTTGTATATAAACAATGATTTTCCCTTATGAAGGTTCTAGAAGGGCAATATTAAGGAACTTATGAGGAATATTAAAGAGCGTATATCGTATAGATAAGAGAATATTATTCTTACCATAGTTGTTATCACAGTATACCTAATAATAATAATGTACTTATTTCATAAAAATGAAAATATAAATGTTTCTACCACTGTAGAAGGCGAAGATTAGCTACCAGGTTGCTCTTTATTATTACAAAACTATGTAATAAAATTTTTAAAAAATCAAATGAAATGAACGTAGAAACAATATATACGAAAACAAGAAAGCAAAGAAGAAATATCAAAAATAAATGTTAATGAAATAAACAAAATATAATAGTAATATATAATAATAGCTGCCTAGCTAAAACGCAATCATTTATGCTACGACGAAAACCACTCAGTATTATTATACTGAGTGGTTTTCGTCGTAAGATAGACTATTGTCCATCTCGCAAAGCCAAATATAAGGGTATTACATTATATAGCAATTAAAAACATAAGTTCTATTTATAAGCTTATTAAACAAAGATGTTGGAACTTTGGAATTAAGTAATAAAAGGGCAAGAAAATATAATTCAATCAAGAAAATATATCTTTATAGAGCATTCCAAAAACAACACATTTTAGCTTTTAGATTAAGTAACGGCTGAAAATATTCAATTCGCTAGTTAGTTCACATACGACCTCGTCAAAGCTGGTTCCTATAATTGCCTGAAAAATGGCGAAAGTGTATAGAAAATGAGGCGGATTACTTCGAGGATTAAGTTTATATTACTTTTTTATAAATAACACATCGGTCAATAAATCCCCGGTCTGACAAATAAAACACACTTTTTTTGCAAATTCCTACTTTATTTATCAATATATTCTCCTTTAATATCAATACGATTATTCCAACGCTTTTCTAACATTTCTACATCTTTTTATAGAAATATTTCTCTTTACCTTCAAAATATCCTTCAGTTTTGGCAATTACCTTCATTGAAGCGACATTTCTTTCCAACGAGCATTTTTTTAAGCTGGTGATCAGATCTGGAGAATACGGTGGATGAGGAAACAATTCCATCCAAACATTCCAAATTTAGCCATCGTTACCAACGATTTGTGACACGGTTCATTGTCTTGGTGAAACAGCACTTTTTTTATTCATTTGGAGCCTTTTTTGCGACCTCGTCCTTCAAACGCATCAATAACACTATGTAATATTCGCTATTGATGGTTTTACCTTTCACGAGATAACTTTACCTTACCTGCCGATGGTTGCGTTTTGGTCACGTTGGACGGCTTTCACCGGTTGCACTCAGCTGACTGCTGATTTGACTACGGAGTGTAATAATAGATCCATGTTTTATCCATCTACATATCGCATAAAAAAATCCTTTTTATTTGACTTAAACAGCTCCAAACGTTGCTCAGAATCATTAATACGTTGTTGTTTTTGGTCGCTGTGAGTAAACGTGGTACTTATTTCAATAGCAATTTACGCATTCCCAAATGTTCATGCAAAATGGTGTAAACACTTCCTTTCGATATCAACATGATATCAGCTATTTCCTGCAACTTTACTTTACTGTTTTGCGAAATAATTTTTAAGAATGTTGTTTGGTGTAACTACCTCATTTGGGCGTCTAGAGCGTTCAGCAACATTGATGCTTGTATGGCCATGTTTGAATTCAGCAAACCAATTAATTATGGTTGATTTTCCTGGGGCAGAGTCCAGGTAATGTTTATCAAGTCGTTGTTTTGCTTCAAAGGTATTTTTCTTCATCAAAAAGCAATGCTTAATCAACCCTCAAAATTCCTTTTTTTTCCATTGTTTTGAAAATAATAAAAGTATTGTCACTTAAAGCACAATTCAGAAACCAGTAGACAGATTGTCATGAAATTGATTGTCATGAATGACATATAACTTTTGAATATTGGCACAATCGATCACTGGTAAGGATTTCTCGTAGTGATGCCATCTATATGTCAGACCGGGGAGTTATTGACGGATGTGTTAAATACCAAAGGTAGTCAAAAATGGCCGATGACTAAGGTGAGGACTTAATAAATAGTAGGAATAATTTAAGGTTGTGTAAGGATGGTTTCATAAATTAAAAAAACGACTGATTTACAAAAAAAAATATCAACTTTATTCTTAAAGTATGTGCAACTACTAAACACTTAACCTGTTCTTCTCTTCTTATCTTAACTTGCCAACATTAACTGTCATTTGCTACAAGCGTGAAATACGAAATAACATAACAAACTTTTATAACTCGGCTATTCCTGACACCAAGAGCGCCCTCGCTTAACACAGTCTAAATAAAAGTTTAGACTCTTAACCACTCGTAACATAAATACCTTCTTAACCATTGTGTTTACAGCATAAAGTCGTAATTTATTTCATAAAATAAGTTCACATCGAAATCAGACATAATTAATAATATAAGCAATAGTCTAAGAGGTACATAAGTAATAAGACAAGAGTTTCTTAAAAAAGGGATATCATAAATATACAATAATTTCTTAATTGAGGGTTAAATAGTCAAAAAAAAGTTTTGTTGAAGCCGAAGCATCTGCAGCATCTGTGTATTTCTTTGCAACAGCGTGCTTACTAAATTCATAAATTGAGGATTTCTAATGGCATCACCATGAGCAGAAGAGTTCAAGTTTTTCAAAGTTTTCCTCACTAATCACACTTTTCGTTTGAGCGGAATCCTTTTCAGAAGCCATTTTTCGAATACTAGTGTGGACCTCTACCCTCAAAATTTTAACTATCACTTTTTATAATAAAACACGGGCGATTTTTCCCTGTTAACTCCTAAATGAATCCTTAATCCCACTTCTGAAGTTGTAAGGATGGCTTCATAAATTAAAAAATCGGCTGATTTACAAAAAAACAACAACTTTATTCTTAAAGAACTTCAACTTTATTCATGCACAGCTACTAAACACTTAACCTTCTTCTTTTCTTAATCTAACCTGCCAACATTGTGGCGTTGTCGACAGCGGTGGTCTGGTGGATTAGTAGCTCGCCTGGTGATCCCATGGTCCCGGGTTCAAATCCCGGTGGAGAGATGGTTTGGAGGTGTAGGGTGTATTTTGTCTGCCCATTGGTGCATTTAATAATTTATAAACTGCTGCCTAAGTAGCAAAGCCATTAAAACAGAAAAAAAACATTGTGGCGTTTGCCTCAAGCGCCTCATAAACTCTTACAGTTGTTAAAAAATAAACAACAATATGCCTTTAGTTAGAGATGATATTGGGCATTTTGCAGAACATTTCTTAAAATCTCAACCCACATAAAAACTCACTGATGATGCGCATTTCAGGTAGATAAAATAACTAGGCCATTTTTCTCGAAGATGACGCTACAAATCCAATTATTATATATGATGAAATATATCAGTCACTGAGCGGTATTTTTTTATAAGATCTAACTGTGCTGAATATGTCTATTTCAAACAAGAACAACGTTACATGTAACAACTCGAGGAAATAGTAGATTTGTGCGCAATAATCATTTGCTATCTAAATTCTGGCGACGTGTAATTTCACGAAATGTAAATTTCAATTGACTTTCAAGGTCATACAACTTAACACCGTTTGATTTGTTTTGCGGGTTTTTCTGAAAAAATCAAAGTTAGTTACAAATAACTAATAATTTAAAGGTTAAAACTTTTAATTTGCAATTACTGAAGTAACACGTAGAAAGGTCATTGAACATTTCGATATTCGTTATATTTTTTCAAGAAATCGATTATAAAAATTCCTTTTACATGTCAGAAAACTGATACCATAACATTTCCTGTTGATGAAACTATTTTTACTTCTGTTCCGATTCTTATTTATAGTGATGGTTCCATATATGATCCATAATCTCAATCCATAAAATCAGTTGTATTCTTGTTAGAACGATCCAAGTATTACCGAGAGAAAAGAGAAAGACGCATATATTATACATAACTTTCTCATATAAAATTCCTTATCCATATGAGGTACCTACATGCTAAGTATCTCAAGCATTTTCCTCTAAAACTACAAACAACATTTTATTAATAATTTCTAATGCTACGACACTACTGATACCAGCAAACCAATTTTTACTATTACAGAAGAATGAACAATGTCTTCTGAAATATTGACCACATCGATATAAATGTGACCGAATAAACAATCTCTTCTGAAATATTGACCACATCGATATAAATCTGACCGAATAAGCCTTTTAAATAAATACTTGATGATTGCACGATTTTCTGACCAATAAACATATGACGTTTTCTATTCTTTCCAATTTCCAAACCACACATGTTAATTAATTGAAAATCGAACAGAATTAAAAAAACAAAAATCTCATAAGCAATAAAAATTAAAACGGTAAGTATCGAAATGTTGTCTAGTTGCAGTTTTCGATAGTTTTATAAGTGCGATTAATATTTAATGATGATATAATTTCTATATCGATAAATACTTGTTTGTATGCGAATAAAAACAAGTTTTATGGTGGTTTGCCTGCTGTTATAGTTTGCTATATTCTTTGTCGGTATTGTGATTATAATAAGTTCATTTACTGGGAGTTCAACTCTTTTTCTTGGTATAATGATTCATCGACTAGAACTGGCATACAATGTGGGAAAAAGTATTTCAACAAACAATTTTTGGTCAATTTCCTTTATTTTAAAAGCTTTAAAATGTTTATCGTTACGTCAATATAAACTATAACCGATTGTCAATAACATTATATCATAAATAAAACAGGGAAGAAAGTTCAATAAATAATAGTTCAGTTTCCTAAAATTGACAAAAAACTTGCAGTACTAATTATCTATGACAGCATGCAAACCATCTCGGCATGGATTCTACTAATGTTTTTGTTCTACCAATGGTTCTATTATAACCTTCGGTGTGGAACACTAATCTCGAAGATATTTACCACTAAACATAAAGAGATGATTGAATTGAGTTTGATTGGTTTTGTGTTTAGTAATAAATATCTTCGAGTTTAGTATCACTTGATATGTTTTTGCATTCATATTTGGTACACTTGGTTTTTTTCACTTCTTGATCCACTAACTTCCACAAATTCTCAATTGGATTAATATTCGGTAATTAGAGGTGTAATCGACCTTCTTCTGGCATTCTGCAGTAGCCATTCTTCCATAACTCTCCTCGTATACTTTTGGACATTATCTTGGTGACATTGGAAGACCTTCCTGGTGATAAATTGCAATAATTTTTTTCCAGTATGTCCATATACTTCCAAGCATTTTGAATCCCATCAATTACTGACCCTACCAGACCATTATATTTATCATATATTACTCTGGAAATGGTATTTCAAGCATCATTATATTTTTCTCTATGCATGATAAACAATCATATAAATATAATATAAACACACCATATAAACAAAGCTTGATTTCGTCACTAAAAATGACGGTTTTCCAAAAATCCAATGTGTAATTTTCGTGCTTTTTAGTGAACCGGTATCTTTTTTCCATTTTTTCTGACTGATGAAAGGTTTTCTTCCAGGCACTCATCCCTCTTTATCTGAAATTATATAAATAATGTCTTACAGTCCTAAACGTCACGTGAACTTCAGAACAGGAAGCAATCATTAGGTACTTCATGAGTTGAAAGGAAACAATTTCTTTTCTAACAAAACTTAACAGTTTTCTCTGAATTTTAGCTAATAGTGCTTTAGGTCGTTTTTTTCTCTTTTCGTTGTTTTCAATGTGGCTAGATCTTTTATGTTTCTGACTGTGTAATGTACTGTAAACACATCAAATATTAAATGTTTTCATTTCAAATTCACAATTTTTGCATATATCTCGAAACGCAGCTCTAAACATTTCCCAGCCATGATTATTAGAATATTTACCTTCAGTACTCACTGTACAACTTTTTAATATGGATTAAAATTGTTTGTTTCTGTATTTTAAAATTATTTATCACCTCTAAAGTGGATCAAATCAGCAAAACCAACTGATCAAATAATTTCTCCCCATAAAAAAGCGGTACTTCATTAACTACTTTTTAAACATTCTTTATATTCTGACTTCTTCTTCTTCTTCTTCTCTTCCCCCTTCTTCTTCATTTATTGCTACATCATCCAATTTCAATTATCATTCACAACAACAAAAATTCTTTAGATTACTCTGCTATTAAATACTGCAAGCATCTTAAAGCATCATCAAAGGAAACAGAAGGTTTTATATGTGACAGTCCACATCCCGCAGGCATAAGTAAATATTGACCGAATGAGTGTTTTATAGATCTTAACGTTCGTGTTCCTTTGATTTAAGTTCAGATCTTAGGAAAAATTGCAGGGGGGTAAGTAGTTTTATTACCACAAATAATACGCTTTCTATTATATCATGTGCTGTTGTTTTCATCACGTTTGTTTCCCAGATACGTAAACTCCTTTACAGTTTTTATATTGTTGTCGCCGGCTATCCATTTATGTTCCCTTAGTTCTCTATTTTCGATCACCTTTGTATTGTCGATATTCTGATATTACTTTACAAAATTTAATACGATTTCCCCCACTTTAAGTGTGATAAAAGCTGAGTTGCGATAAAAAATGCAATAAAAAACAAAGGAAACAAAAAGTCAAATACGTGTTAAGTGACTTGTGGAACGGTATTGTTGCGTTCGCTGGGTAGAACTTTTTTGTGTTGTGTATTTAAAAAGCAATTCATTTATAGCATGCAGGTTAAACCTCGAGTTATTTTGCCTTCTTCCACTCGTTAGCACATTACGTGATAATACTACTGCAACTTTAAGCTGCAATAATATTATCGAAATAAAATTTGTGTGAGTTTCTGCCTCAAAGAGCAAGAGATGTTACCTACGCAGATGAAATAACTTACCAATGGTCGCTTCACAAAAAAAAAAAATTGATTGAAAAATTTACGTTAGACGTCAATAAGAAAAAGTTACCTAGTTATCAAGAAAAATATCTGTTCAGACAACAATAGTATATTCTATAACGTTATAAATAATGAACATAAATAAATTTTGTATAATCTAGTGAAAGATACATCATATTTTACATGCCCGTTATATGACAAAGGACAAACAACGCAAATATTTATTTTTCATTACTTATTCTGATATATTTATTATAATAATTTTCCCATCAGTTCAAATTATTTAACTTACTTCCAGGGTAATATAAAAAAATTATTTAATATTGAAATGACATTGTTATTTATCACAAATTTCATACTATAACAGATAGTAACTCTGATAAAGTAAGCATATCTGAGCAAAGTAAGTTTTATGCAACAACTGTTCTGGCTGTAAATATAAGAAAGAAATATAACTAATTGTATTTACTTAAACATGTTTTTAAGACTAACGTAACAGACTTACTTAAACAGAGTTTTTAAGCTATTTCTCGACATGTAGACTAAAAACTTATAAAAAATGGAAACATTTGATTCAGAACACGTCTAAGATTCAATCAAGCAATCTTAACCAGATCAGATCTGGTTACAGAAATGGCGAATCAAAACTAATAAATCCAAGTTCATTTACGTAACATTGTTTTTGTTCGGAGAAACATGTTCACCAGTGAAGGGAAAATTACACAGACCTGTCCCAGGCTGCGCATTAGTCTGGATAATCGCATGGCAAAAACACAATTTCACCAAGCTCAAAAAGCTTGAACTAAAACTTTAATAACTGTACTGCCGTCAGTAAATCAGAAAGTGTGATTTATATATGTAAAATTACGAGCGGAGAGCGTGGACAAAACGTCCCAGTTGTCTGTGGAATAAATGCATCAGGCTGGCATCATGGCTTCGACATTTTGCCAAACATATTAGTGCAACTACTCAAAACCCTACCCTCCTAATTCTTGACAATCATGCCAGTCAATAGTTACTGAAAGCTCAATATTGGCGTGAAAATGAGATCCACATGCTATCATTACCTCCGCATACTTCCCATAGGATACAGGCACTGGACGTCACTTTTTATGGACCACTGAAGGCTGCTTATCACAAAAAGTATGATTTATATATGAAAAACCATCCATATGAAAACATCAGTCATAATATTTTGGCTTCAATTTTCAATAAAGCATATTTGAGAGTAGCTTCGATTGACATAATAGTAAAAAGATTCGAAGTAACTGGCATTTATCCCATAAATCCCAACGTATTCATTGACAATGACTTTATATCAGTTCCTATTATTGAAGACTCTTCAAGAAGAAATCAACTTCAATTAATAATGACATAGCAACCGCAGCATTTACTACCACACATGTTACGAATGAAACCAAAGCTGTTGCTAGGCCTTCACGTAGTATTTTAGAAAACGTAAGTCCAGTCCTCAAAAAAATCAGAAAATTAAAAGACGTTCCAAGAAACAACACTCAGAAATATTGACTGCCACTCCCTTAAAGGCAGAGTTAAAAGAAAATGAGAGGAATAGAAGTTTAAAAGAGAATAGAGACAATAATAATAAAAAAGGAAAAGCCTTAGCAAATGGAAAAACTATAAAGAGAAGAGTGTTTATTTCCAGCAGCGATGACGAAGTTCTTCTAGCACAATTATGCAAATTGCACATTATGTAATGACGATGATCATGATGACATGGACACAGACAAAGAAAATGATAATACTGATGCTGACTGACCCAGCCGAATTCTCCACTATATGTGGAGAATTCGGCTGGGACAAGAAAGTATGGTTTCGTTGTTGCAGTTGTTCCAGCTGGATCCATAAAGAATGTAGTTGTAAAGACACTGCTGAAAATTTCATTTGCGACTAATGTTACTACCGAATTAATAATAATAATAATAATAATAATATTTTTATTCAGACATAAATGTTGATTGACTCGTATATCGGCTAATATTTATAAGGCACGGTATTATCAAACCGAGGCATGCCATTCTCAAACCACTTTGATAACGCCGCGCTTTCCGAGATTTTTTTTACTTTCTACATTTTCACATGGGTGCTGTAGGAATTAAAGATTGCATTAGTTGATTGCCACGTAAACTGTCTTATTAATAATCAAGTTGGAGTCGATCTGATTCGTCTCAATAGAATATCATAGCTATAATCCCTTAAGGCACGATATTATCCAACACTCGAAGGATGCAGACAAACCACCCAGGAGGGTATTTGAATGTAATTTGGAAGGGAAGCCATCAAAAAACCGATCAAGGACCACCATAGAGAGATGAGATATAGAAGTATTTACAGAGAATGAAAATAATAGATTGTAGGAAGGAAACAGAACATAGAATAGAATGGAAGATAATTGTCAATGAAACTAAGAGCAATGTATTGTAATGCTATTGTATATAGAAGAGAGAGAAGATATATAGAAGTATTTACAGAGAATGAAAATAATTGATTTGTAGGAAGAAAACAGAACATAGAATAGAATGGAAGATAATTGTCAATGAAGCTAAGAGCAATGTATTGTAATGCTATTGTATAATACTAAAGTGACAAAACTATTTGCCTTTTTTCCTTTGTTTATAAATAAAAAAATTCTTTCCTCAGTGGTTTCCGATTTCAATTCATCCAATCTCAACTTTTTGTTCCAAAAAATAATACAACAATTGGCATATACCGACATATTCAGGTGAGTTTACTGCGATATATTCAGTAGAATGATTTTTAACAAAAACGTTAAAAAGAGTGAAATAAATCGCGAAATGAAGGCACTTTTAAGACGTTATTTTCAAAAAGGCTTCAAAGCGATTGCCGTCGCTCGTGAGATTTGTGAAATATAGGGTGGCGAAGGTGTCGTATCAATTCAAACCGCTCAGCTCTGGTTTAAAAAGTTCCGAGAGGGAGACATGCGTCTTGAAGATAGGGGAAGACGAGGCCGTCCGCAGTTTCTCGATGCCTACGTTTTAAGAACAGGCGTGGCCACAGATCCTAGAACAAGCACTAGGAAAACTTTCAGGGGAATTATCCCTTACCCAACATTCAACCCCAACCTCGCTCCGTCGGATTATCACTTGTTCCGGTCCATGGCTCACTTTTAATGAAGAAAACAATTTAAGACTGAAGAAGAGGTTAAAACTATCTACGTCCATTTTTTTGCTTTCAAAGATTTATCGTGGTCTCGAAGAGGAACACACTTACTAGCTCAAACATGGTTGAGATCATCGAAAACAACGGTCTATATTTTGAGGAATTACCTCACCTGACTTGTGATAGGTACCTATAATAGTGAATAACTAAGTACACCAAAAACGCAAATATTTTTGTTACACCTAGTAATTAAAAAAAAAACGACTGGTTTGATAAAAATATTTTTTTAATTATAGGAGGAAAATACATAGAAGAAAATACATAGGCGAAATGCCTATTGTATAATATTGTAATGCTATTGTATAATACTAAAGTGACAAAAGTATTTGCCTTTTTTCCTTTGTTTATAAATAAAAAAATTCTTTCCTCAGTGGTTTCCGATTTCAATTCATCCAATCACAACTTTTTGTTCCAAAAAATAATACAACAATTGGCATATACCGACATATTCAAGTGAGTTTACTGCGATATATTCAGTAGAATGATTTTTAACAAAAACGTTAAAAAGAGTGAAATAAATCGCGAAATGAAGGCACTTTTAAGACGTTATTTTCAAAAAGGCTTCAAAGCGATTGCCGTCGCTCGTGAGATTTGTGAAATATAGGGTGGCGAAGGTGTCGTATCAATTCAAACCGCTCAGCTCTGGTTTAAAAAGTTCCGAGAGGGAGACATGCGTCTTGAAGATAGGGGAAGACGAGGCCGTCCGCAGTTTCTCGATGCCTACGTTTTAAGAACAGGCGTGGCCACAGATCCTAGAACAAGCACTAGGAAAACTTTCAGGGGAATTATCCCTTACCCAACATTCAACCCCAACCTCGCTCCGTCGGATTATCACTTGTTCCGGTCCATGGCTCACTTTTAATGAAGAAAACAATTTAAGACTGAAGAAGAGGTTAAAACTATCTACGTCCATTTTTTTGCTTTCAAAGATTTATCGTGGTCTCGAAGAGGAATACACTTACTAGCTCAAACATGGTTGAGATCATCGAAAACAACGGTCTATATTTTGAGGAATTACCTCACCTGCCTTGTGATAGGTACCTATAATAGTGAATAACTAAGTACACCAAAAACGCAAATATTTTTGTTACACCTAGTAATTAAAAAAAAACGACTGGTTTGATAAAAATATTTTTTTAATTATAGAAGGAAAATACATAGAAGAAAATACATAGGCGAAATGCATACTACATAAAGGGTTTACCATTAGGGATGATGAAACTTTGACAGCTCATGGCGACCATATTTGTTTATCGATTTTTGACATGTCTTATCAGTTGTTTTCCGAAAAGTATGCAATTAAATTATGGTTCGTTTAACTTAGAACGTATGGAAATTGTCCAGTTTTATTACGAAAATTCGCGGTCCCCTTGTACTACTCAACGAACAATTCAGATCCATCGTGGTATTCTTCATGGTGGTCCTTCTGAACAGGCTGTTGATCGTGTTATTAGACAATTTTAAAGTGAGTCTCCACGATAGTGTGGTGCCTGTACGATAAAAAAAGCCAGAAGTATTAAGAATATTGCCGCCGTTCAAGCAAGTGTAGCCGAAAATGACAACATCTCAGTTTCTCTCCGCTCGCAAGAGTTAGGCCTCTCGCCACTGATAACTTGGCGAATTTTGAAGTTAATTTTGAAGTTACATCATTCTTATTGGTAGAATCTTTACTTCGGTAGGAGCGGAAATGGAATTAATTTCAATATATAGTATTTTCATAGTTAAGTTAATAAAGTATTCCAGTATCTCCAGATCTAGTACGGTTTTGTTGTTTATTGTAGTATATTTTACATTACGTTGTTTATATATTTTACGTAAAACTAAACTCTGAATCGATTAGATGATGTCAGGGTGTAGTTTAAGATTCGACTTTAAAATTCGTCTTTAACTCGTTCACAATATTGCCAGAGCACAGCGACGCGAAGTATTTCGCGTCGATAAGTTTGGATCGTCTCGTACATAATCCTCGACTTGCTCCATATGTTTTTTTGCGTCACGTAGCGAAGTCATTTAGAATGAAACCAGTTTTCTCGAGTTTTCTTACCCATGTCTTGATTAAATTCATACCGGAACACTGATTTATGTCTTGTAATCCAAACCCTAGACGGAAAAAAAGTCCACCGGTAACCTACGAATAATTATTGCCGTAAAATATAACACGATCCATTGCGACTACATTTCCAAGAAACGATTTCAACGATAGCGGCCACCCGCGCGACCATCAGCCATTGGTTCCCACGGGAGGTCGGTATTTCAAGTGCAAAAATGTATGGCACTGTTTCTTAAAATAGTTGAAGTAATTTGAATTACTGCATTAACTGCTATCACAGTTATACATTATATATATATATATATATATATATATATATATATATATATATATATATATATATATATATATATATATATATATATATATATATATATATATACATATATATATATATATATATATATATATATATATATATATATATATATATATATGTATCTTATATATATATATATATATATATATATATATATATATATATATATATATATATATATATATATATATATATATATTTAGACATACAGAAAAAAATTGACGCTAAAGAAACATTCACGCCAATCTTAATGGGTTTAAGAAACTGAAAATATCTAAATTACTCATATTACGAAAAAAATTACAGCCGGAAATAAAAATAAATAATACACACATCAAAACAATTTAATGAACAATTATATTAAGATCTTTAAGATAATGTTTTTAGAGTAAATTGATTTTTATTGTATTTCTTTGGCAGCTTGGCAGTTTATGGAATCATTTAATCATTTGCTGATAAGAAATGTCCTTAAAAATAAAAAGATGCATAAACATGAATTTATTATTAGAAGTCTTAAAATTATACTTTGTTGTTTTTAACACGCTTTTATTAGCTTCACGTGTATCTATCTATGTAACGGAATCTTTGAACGTCCTTTTCACCCACTTCAAAACGTCAGATTAAATTGACACTTTACACAACTTATCAAGGACCGATGACAATACAATAATTTAATAAGTTCATCCCATTATCCTGAACAGGATGGTCAGAATCAAGGATTTGCTTTGAGAGGGAGCCTGAGACAAGGTTATAACGCCCAAGGAAGGCAGCAGGTGCGCAAATTACCCACTTCCGCTACGTGTAGGTAGTGACGAAAAATGAATAATAGTTTAAAAAACTAAAAAAGCATGCTTTTATAGCAGACCGAACTAAAAAATGGAAAATAAATTATAGTTTAAAAAAAACTAACAAACACGCTTTAATGGTAAACCGAACTAAAAAGTAAAAAATAATTTTTAGTACAAGAATAAGGTGATGAACGAGAAAATTTATGTGTCATTGTAAAAAAGCGTGTGGTGCTTTGTACCATATTTTCATATTAACTTTACTTATAGAAACGGTATTGATGGAATATTTATAACAACTGACATGGAGAACCCCAATTTTCTCGTTTATCACTTTATTCTTATAATAAAAATTATTTTTTACTTTTTAGTTCGGTTTAGCATTAAAGCGTGTGTTTTTAGTTTTTTTAAACTATAATTTATTTTGTTTATTTTCGGTATATTCGCGGATTTTTGTATAGTTTGGTTGCTTTTTTTTAATAATTGAGCGACATCACTTAGATAGTGATCATTAATTACCTGGAGTAGGAATGATTGAAGGAGGCATGAGCACAAACTGCAGTTACTGAACCCCTTCAAGTCCACAGCAGTGTGATTAATCGTTTATAGTTCAGGTTGCAAGAAACTGATAAAGTGGTCGAATAGCATAAGAAGCACTAAACAGTTCCAAGACCATTTTCTACGACTAGCAACTTTACGGGACCGTAATATGACAGCATCTCAATTAGCAAATCAGATATCAAGTGGTAGTTAGTTATCAAGTAGTAACTAAATCATCAGGAATAGACTCCAGGAGGCTAGATTTTATGCCCGAAAACCAGTGAAAGTGCCTGTGTTATCCAAAGAAAATCGAGTAATTTGAATTCAGTGGGCTGAAGAACACGCAAACTGATATAGGCACGATTGGACCCCTGTTTTGCTCCCTGATGAGTTTCGATTTGGACATACTTCATATATACGAAGAATAAGCGAGTGGATAAGAGTTTTAAATGCAGCTGACTATTATGATATCATTTTTGAGCAGTACTCAAGTGTGTAGTACCATTTACATAAGTTGTAACTGATGCATGACAATGGGCTCCCTCACATGGCTAGAATGCTTGCGTGCATAACTCGAAGATCACGAAGTTGAGGTTTTGCCATGACCGGAGCAATCACCAGATCTCAACCCTATCGAATATTTGCGGAACATGTTAGGTAGTAATTTTTTAATGCATAATGTGATGTTTAATCTGTCCGTGAACAACTTTTTTAGTGCTTTTTAATTGACTTACAATGATAATTAGTATTTCCGAAGGCAGAGGGTAGTCATAAATAATCGAGGAGGTCGTACATTATTTAAAAAAAAATAACTATTGATTTTAAATATCAAAAAAAATATATATATAAATATTTATATATATATATATATATATATATATATATATATATATATATATATATATATATATATATATATATATATATATATATATATATATATATATATATATCCTTAAGTTAATATTTCTCAGTTTATCATCAATTAACTTTTTATTTATCGAAGTATATATAACTTAGTAACGTAACGATATTACTTAAGCTTTTTACAATATTTATTCTCAGATTTCACTATGGTGAATATGGTTGCCAGATTATCTATATCTTACGAACGTTGTTTTTTAGAAAATGTGAAAATTTTAAAAGACAGCGATCAGAATTTTGTCAAGATAAAATTTTATTTGAACGAACTAAGGACTTCAATTATGTAAAGTTCCCTATTTCCATATAAAATCACGGCCAAATGAATGAAGCTCAATACATTAAAAAAAACTAAAGACTTTTTACTATTATGTTGTAGTTCTAAGTCAGATAAAATAAAACTTCAAAAACAGATTAGACTATAAAAATATGTCTATTAATAAAACTATCTACTTGAATTACCTTGGGTACTTAAATTATCCCGAAGTCGCAATAATGCCAGCAAATCTTTGCAGCAAAGCGTAATTAATTTTGGCACCCTTTATACGAGGGTTGTTATTTATATATCCAAAATTTATATATCCAAAAATGATAAATTAAAACAAATATTTATCATTGAAAATGGTTTTATTGTTTTTCAAAATATTTTCCACGATGATCGATACACTTTTGCATACTTTTGAACCAATTTTCATAGCACGTTTTCCATTCCGATTCCCATTCCATATCTCCAAAACATGGATTTTTGGACTTTGGATTTTATTTATAGTTTATTCTTCACGGACGGGAAGAAAAATAAATCATTGGATGCCAAATCAGGACTGTACGGCAAATAACCCATCAATTCCATGTTTTGAAATGTCAAATATTGAGTTGTTCGGTCCGATGTGTGAGAGCTCATGTTGCCATGGTGAACAATGATCGTGCGTCGCCGATTGTTTTTTATTATTCCTGCAAAGACTTCTGGCAAACAAATAGTTGTGTACAATTCCGAACTAACCGTTCTACGATTCTCTAGTAGCACTGTAAATATAGTAACATATCCATGTATCCCAAAAAATCAGGTGACCATTTGCTTTGAAGTGTTTCTTGAGTGAATAACTTTTGTTGAGTTTGGCTCAGTTTGAAATACCCATACAGTCGACTGCTATTTACTTTCAGGCTCATACGCATAGATTCAAGATATGTGTAAATGTTATACACGGCTTTTGACACACCCCGATTGTGTATTTTTTTAACATTTCTTTACATCAATCGACTCGAGCCGTTTTTTGAGCGATTGTCAAATACTGCGGAATCCAACTCACACAAATATTTTTCACGGCTAAATGTTCATGTAAAAGCTTGTGTATGCTTGTCATACTAATACCTAGGGATGCCTCAATCTCATGATATGTCACATAACGATATTGCTTTATCAGTTCACGTACAATATCGATATTTCCTGGCACAACAACAGAGTCTGGACGACTTTCTTTAAATTTCTTCGTGAGCGAATGATGGCCACAACTGAATTCACTAAATCAATGCTATACAGTGGTTTTAGATAGTGCTTAATCGTCAAAAATCGAAGTGAGTTGATCGATACACTGTTGCTGAAAATACACGTTGAAAGTTGTAGTAAATCATCGCACGAAAATTCTCAGAAGTTCAGTTAATTTTTTGACTGAGATGGAATTTTCAAGTCACTAAACAACATAAATAGCACCCGTATGACAAAACGTTCTGGGTACATTTATAGTCAACAATGTCAAACTTTACGATGTATATGTCAGATGACGCCTAGTAACACCATTGTTGCCAATTCCGGATACATAAATAGCAACCCTCGTATTTTATCTTATTCCACTCTTATTGAAGGATACACTTTAATATGTCTTTAGATGTTATCGCTTGTTCCCAGATTTTATTTAATAATACCAAATAAATATTCTAGAGATCTAAATGATTTATCCTATTTTCATCAAACCATTTCACAATTAATCTGTCTTGCCAGAGTTTTATACCTGCTGTTTATATATGTTTGCACCTGTATGTTTGTGACCACTTATATACTGATAAATGCTTAATAATTTTGGACGTGAAAGTATGTTGACGCCGCCAAATAAGTCAAAAATATTTGTGTTACTCAATGCTTATGATTCTAAATTCATTATCTTACCACTTATACTAAATAATTGAAACGATTTAAGCAAAAAATAAAACTACAATTCACCTTTTCTGTCCTGTTAATAGAAACATTTTTTGTTGCGTATTTATTAGTTCAAATATCTTAAGTAACAATAAATGAAATTGAAATTCCTCGAATTATACTATAACCCTAATACATTACTGCAAAAAATACTACAAGAATTACTTCAAAGCGCTAACCGACCGTAAAAGACAAATATTTAAACACACATTATTTAGTGGAAAACAGAGAAAGAAAAACAAATACCATTGATTTGTAAATAACTCATTCAGTTCAACTTTCTAAACTAATGTGTACATCGTTTTAATAAAACAAAAAAAATACATGGATCTTATTTGTAAATAACTGACTGTGCTATTTATTGTACAATATTTACATATTTTCTATCTTAAGCATCAATGAGAGAAACAATTTAACTTAATTATTCTTAGGCATCAATCGTCATACCACGAGAGAAATTATTGAATCACGCATGTAAAAGTAATTATTAGCAGCATACCAATAAAATGTTTAAAACAAAGTGCTGTTTGTTTTTCTTAATAATTTCACGATAATGACTGATATACAAGGTGTTCCGTATAGGTTATATTTTGATATTTTTAGAAAAAACATAATAAGATGGCTAGTTTAAATTTTAGTAGATAGATAAATCAATTTTCCATTAACCAAAGATAATTATTATTATATTTGTCTGAAGTGAATGCTTATAATAAGAATATTGTAGAAAGTATAATTAGAAAACATAAGCTTAAAAATAATTAGAAAACATAAGCTTAATGAAAAGATTATAAGTTTAATAACAAAACTATTTTATTTTTATTTTTTTCCTTATAGTGAAAAAGTTATAACAAATTGTAAATACATTTTTAAACCTAGTATCGATGACGCGCCGACAGTTCCCGAAAAAGCCAGAGCGCGTGTGACGTCACGATATTTAGTTCTCCTCAACATTACAGATAGCTGATACGAATGTTTTAGTTTATAATCAATTAATTCTTATTATTATCATCAGTTTATTGATCCATTTACTGAAAATGTCAAATGTAAAAAGTTATCATGCCTGCTTCATACCATTTTGTACGAATACTACAAAAACATCTCTCGAAAAAAATATTTTTAAATATCCCACAAGTTGTTTATGTCTAAGTATTTATTGCCTGTTGAAGCTACAAAATCGTGACATTGAGTGTCTTGAACTTTTCTTTGTTTTTTATTAATAAAGTAACTGAATAAGCTTTACTCAGAACTTTATTTTCTGGACATACACCTTGTCACGGATACTTTCGCGTGACATTACAAATAATTTAATTATATTTAATAGACATATTTTGTTTCTTATTTACATTTACATTGTTATTTAAAAAAAACTCAAATTGATGCTTTAGCACCTCGAACTTCAGCTGAATTGATAATACATTACTGAATTAAATTAGTAACCAACAATAATTTTTTTACACTAAACTTCAATAATTGTGACAGTATATACACAAACACAAAATATACACAAATAAAAACCATTGACAGTACTTGCGTGTTAACACTTTAATATAATGACGTCACAAACATGGCAGCTAAACATGGCGTTTTCGTAGCCACGTGATTTTTTAATGTTATAAATTTTAATTAATTTATAATCAATTGTAAACAATTAATCATTGTTTAAAATAATCAATTGTTTAAAAGATTTTCTCATCAATTATCCATACTATTTATGATAAAGTTTTGAAATAAAGTCAAAAACATCGATAATTATTTTTTATTCAAAAACCTAATTATTGAAATAATCTTCAGCTTTTAAAAAGAAACAGAACAAAAACAAATTCATGGTAATACCGTTTGGGGCCCAATTAACATGAGGGCTAGACAAGGTTTTGAAAAAAGTGGACATTAAGGTTGTCTACAAACCATAAAATAAATTTAGAGAAATCCTGGATAATCCAATGGATAAAACAGCTGTCAAGTCAACAGCTGTCAAAACAAATTAGCTGTCAAGATTGTGATAGAAGTTATATCGAACCAACTAAAGGATACATATTAACCAACTTTGAAGAACACATTGCCAACATTAGATATGGAAAAAATCATTAGATATAGAAAAACTCTTGAGTTGCCCAACATGCACTTGAGCATGACCATAATAGAGATATCAGTAATTTAAAACTTGTTAAAAGTGTAAATAATAATTAGGTTATGGATGCGTATGAAAGCATTCAAGTAAAAAAATGCAAGAAAACCATGAACCGGGATAAAGGACCTATTCCGTTTAACTTTTCTTAATATCTTAAATATATCTATAATATATCTTAAGAATATCTTAAAGAAATAAAGATTCGTTTGAACATTTTTTTTTAATAGTTGTTTATGATTTTTATCTTAGCTGTTTAATTATATAAGTTTACAATGATTTTAGTGAGGCCTACACCAATTTTGGTGTTTTTGGGAGCTTCCCATAATTTGTTTTGTGAAATAAAATGATAAGCTTTTAACATTTATATATAGTAAATGTAACTCTTGGTCAAAAGCAATCTTGCTTTCCGTTATTTGGATTTCATAGTATAGATAATCTGTTGTCCACCAACCTGCAGAGAAAACGACCTAGTATTTTGTCTCTATGTATCTTATTTTTTTTTTATTATTTGTCCAGACAGTCTTACTCCAAACTTTCTCTAAATCAGAAAGATATTCCATTCCTCTAGAATTTATTTACCATTATAACGTCATTTAAATAAATGTGCTAGAGGAAAATATAATTCATCAGTCCCATATTTAAACACTTTTGGTGCAATATGTCCTGGACCCCATACACTTACATTTTTTAAATGTTTACATATTTGTTTTACTTTCTTATATTCTAATCTCATTTGGAACTCTATTGTAGGAATGTTTTGAATGTTCTCGTGCTTGGTAAATTAAAATCTGTTTTCTATTAACCCACAAGAGAAGCTCTAGATAAGGGATACACCGGGCTGAATTGAAAGTGTTTTCCCTTATAAATAGTCACGTTAAGGGGATGACTTTAAGTGGAGGAAAAATTTACTATCCCCATAGCCATCTTAAGATGAGAATACTAACAAAAATATAAGCGAATGCAGTCAGTCTATAGATATACGCCCAGTGCTGTTGTGTCAGTGTTTAGACGTCAATAAATAAAAACCGTTAAATAATCTTTTTGCACAAGAAGTGTGTTTTTTTTTCATTTTTGACACAGTTTGTGGTAAGTATATCATAAATATTATATTTTCTATAGTATTTTTATTGAAAACTTTGATTTTTATTTTTTTACATTTATTTATCAGTTTCTTTCATTTTCCCTTTAGCTCAAAATTAACACGCCTTCTCATACTCTCTGAAGTGCATCTGAAGTAGAAACGTTATATGAGGGAGCTGATATTTTCGACGACAAATACAGTGAAAGCGAGACCGAATCGGTTTTTGAAGAACATCATACCAGTGAACTTTACCTAACTACATAAATATATTTTTTTAAATAAAGCTAAATTATGTAATAAGTATCCGAAAGTACATTAAGTCCCCTTTTATATACCGTTGGAAGAAAGTTCTTATCTATTAATTTTGCCTAGTTATGATAGTTTGAATAGAACTTTTACATTTTTGCTGATTTTTTCAATGGTATTAGGAATACTATTATTTTTTGGAACATTCTATAAATGTAGTCTTTTTCTATACTGATTGAGGTTTAAATTAAAAAAAATATTAAATTGGATAATTGAAACAAAACATATTAATAATCAAATACATGGGCTCCTGAATCGGAAAGCACAAAAGGGCTTCTCTTGAGGGTTAACAATCTTTGAAATATCATATAAAGAATTTTCTAACAAAAGTGTCCGAACTACACCATGGAAAGATTTACTATACACAAATTGGACTCCGAAGAAGTTGGAAGGCGACATCCACTTTCAGGAAAAATGATCTTTTCCGACGAAATACACTTCTGGTTTATTAGATCGGTAAACAAACTTAACTGAAGTATTTGGAACAATGAAAATCCTCAGGAGTCACCTCTTCATCCTCAAAAAGGTCACTGTTTGGTGCGGTTTTTGGGCTTAACGAATGATAAGATCTTATCTTTTTGAAGACGATGATTGAAAATCGTGTTACTGTTAATGGCGAATGCTATAGGCATATGTTAACAGAATATATTTGGCCTGAACTGATAAATGTGGATATAAACAATATTTTCTTTCAACAAGACGTTACGACTTGCCACACATCTCGTCAGAAAAGCGATATGTATGAAAGACTAATCGAAAATTGGGTCTCTAGAATCCTTTCCACCAGACGAAGCCGAGTGGAATATTTTCAAAACATAATGTCATTATTTCTTCTTCAAGATAAAATAAATGAATGCCTTTATAATTCATTTTTTCAAATAACTACGATTTTTGTCAATTTTCATTATAAATATAACGAAAACTACAAATAAAAGAAATATAATGGATGTTCATCCAGTAACATCGCAAAATACTATTCTATTAAATATATCCACACTTGCCAATGGAAGTTCTGTTATTTTAAGTTCTTGTTGCTGTGTTCATCTATTGCGTACTTATATCATATAAATGCAAATTTATACCACTTATCAATCCAACCAAGACTGGTACAAAACATTACCTTATAATTATTTAAAATAAAATGTTTTCATAATCGAGTTAATGAGACCTACTTCATATCTTCACGAAATAAAAAGTATTATTTTATGAAATAAAACACTCACTATGCAAATATTTAATCTTCATAATTCTATCCACTCACTTTATAGATAAATATTTTTAATTCATGTTTATGTATAACAAATAAAATAATAAAATAATAAAAATATTAACATTAATAAAGCGAAAGTTACATTATACACAGAAAATATATGTGGTTAAACCAATTAAGGTTAAACTCAAGAATATTTTCTATAAAACACGAAATCACTTGCAATCTCCGGAGGTGCATTTCACTATCTTAGAATTGTTAGATACTTTTCCAATAGATGGGGTGATGCAATCTCCAAGGTGACTGTATTCCTGGAAAGTAGTAGCTTCCTTTCTAGTAGCGCTTCATGAAATTCAAACCAATTTATGATTTAGTTTTGTTTTGACAGCCCTTGAAACCAGATACGTTGTACATTTTGAAAAAAACGAAATCGGGTCTAGAGCAGTTGGAAGTAAACCCTCACTTTGGGGAAAAAATATTTTCTGACGAAGTGCATTTCTGGCTTAATGGGCCAAGGAACAAACGTAACTGCATGATTTGAGCCGATGAAAATCCTCAAGTGTTTTATGAGTTACATCTTTATCCTCAGAAAGTCACTGTTTGGAGCGGTTTTTGCGCTGAAGAAGTGATAGAGCCTTAATTTTTTGAAGACGGTGAATTTTGTCAAAAGTCAAAAATGAATTTTCATTTCATGTTTCATAAGAGGTTTATTGAATTTTGATGGGGTTGAATCAGCATGAATGACGTTCTGTGCTCAGGATGTTCCGTCGATGTTACAACAACAAAATTCATGGTAGTGTTAGATGATCGTAGAATGAAGGTTAGAGGGATTATTGAGATGATAATCATCTCGGAGGAACGCTTCCAGAACCTCCTACACGAAGATTGGGACTTGAATGCCGCATCCACTCTATCACAGATTTACTTCTTTTTCAAATCATGAAGAAATGGCTAGCTGGTAAGAAATTCACATCAAATGAAAAGATCATCGCCGGGCTATTTACAGGGTTTGCTAAGTCGTACTTTTTGAAAGACATAAAAAGGTTTGAAAAAATCGCTGGACGATATCTGTCAAACTAGAGACTATGTTGAAAAATAAATCGATTTTCGATTTATTAAATTAATTTAATAAGCAACTGATTTTTATTCTACCCTCATACATGTTACAGTACAGAAGTACGAAAAGTATTCAGCATCAATTTGAGATGTATTTCTTTAATACGATAGCCATCGTGATCACTCCTAATAATTTATATCATCCACTTCTCTAAAACATATACTGTTTTAGAACTTAGTGATACATACTTGCTTATTTCGATTGTAAACGAATCTAAACAAGCAAAACATAAAGGCTCCAAATTACATATCTCTTGTATTCTTATGTAATTATAATCTGTAATTATGTATATCTTTGTATTCTATTGTATACTTCTTCTTATCGTGCCGTCTTCAAACGAAGGTTGGGGATCATCATGACTATTTTCACTTTTTTACAGTTATTCTCCATTCTCTCTTTCCCCCCTTAATCACTCTTAAGAATTCATAACGTTGTCCTCTCATTACATGACCAAAATATTCCAATTTGGATGTATTTATGCTTGTTATCTCTGAATGGACACATTTCAAAAGTTTCTAGTCTTTCAATCATGTATTTATTATGAGTGGAAGCTTCTATATCATAAAGGAGAATCAGTATATTTAGCAGCGAATCATTCGGATTTTCAATTCATTTTATATTTTCCAACAGAAGAAGATATTCATTTCATTGCGAGCTGTTCCTGTCCTCGCTTTCATTTCTTCGGTGTTATCATTTTTTGAATTAACCCAAGTTCCTAAAAACTTGTAACTATCCACTCCTTCACTATTATTGTTATTTATTCTTAACTGTGTGTTGTTATTAAGTGATATCGTGAAACTCATGTTTATATTTAATCCATAGAGTTTGTTGATTTTTCTTATTCTTTCCGTCATTCTTTGTGTCTTCGATATTTTCCATCAATATCGGCATACCTGTGACATCGGTATATCTTATATTATTAATAGGAACTTCATTTAGTGTTCGATTATGGCTAGCGATAGGACGTGTTCGGTTTGTTCAGATAACTTTGTAGTGAATAATAAACATATTCAGTGAAATTATTATGAAGGCACTCGGAAGGACCACTCGGTTTGTGCTAAAATAAAGGATAATGTGTATAAGTCGATGCTGACAACAAGAATGTATGGTTTTTGTGTGAAAACTGTTTACCGCTTGCTGTAGAGGGTTTAAAAACTTACCGTGGTTTAAAAGAATAGTGAAAAAATTCTTAAAGATATAACGAAACCACAGAGTGTTTGACAATCGTCCAAATGGGAGGTATTTCAGGCAACAAAAGCTTGAGCGAAGTAGTAAAAAAGTAAAAGTTGTGGTGAGAAATCCTCCATTGATTATAAAACCTAAAAATGTATCGCAAAGTAGCTCGATTACAAAAAAAAACATTACTGAAAGTATCGCTCCAACAAATATAAATATAAATGTAAATAAAATAACATCGGCGGCTCAGGGAAGTATTGATATCTAATGCAATACAGAGATATCTTTACAAAAACTTCAAAAACTTCAGCAGCCACGGTAGCCTTGGTAGACAAATATAATATAAAAATTCCAAAGATAAAATACACTCAAATTATTATAGTGGGTGACCAGATGAATATTTTTAGAATGCAGATTATTTTGTTAGTAAAATTAAAGAGAAGTTACGGCACGTTGATCGAGTAGATATTAGTATAATGAAAAAGTACATACTAAAGGGGAAAAAGGACTATAATTTTATATTGCAGACGTTTACACCTGCTTTTAACAATTTGACCAATTTTAAAAGACTTTCTATGGGACTTTAAAAGGACTTTCTATTTCTATTTTTAGTTTTTCAGTTTACCAATTTGTAAGTGTATTAGGTATTTTAAATGTTGAAGATATGGGCACAAAACCAGTAACTACAGTTAGTGTAATCCCAAATGCCTCATTTGCAGTGAAAATCATGAATCTAGAGAGTATACTTCTCAAATAAAAGCTTGTACAAACTGCACATATGCACGAGATGTGCTGAAGATTATTGATGTCCATTGCTATCATACTGTGTTTGACAGGAAATGCAGGTGTTTTCAAAGAGAAAAAGAAAAGGCCAAACAAAAAAATAAATATGAAATTACTATTCATAAGAGGAATTAATAAAGAACTGTGTATATCCTTAAATGTTGTTGGTTTAAATAATAAAATGACATATGTGATGAATTTGTTTTATGAGATGTGGAATACTATGGTTGGATGTTTGACGACGTTGGATGTTTGAAGTAGTCGTCACACAGTCGTGTCATATTCTACATCAGGGATAGCGTACCTGTAGATTTCATCAGATGTGAGAAGAATCCAAGGAACTTTTGGGCTCTATTTGTGAAAATAAAAATTCTAAATAATGACACGTTATTTTGAGGTATATATCGGTCACCAAATGGTAATATTGTTGAGTTTTTAGGTTGATGGGTCAATGGTCACGTGGTCAATGATCCCGTTATAACTTCAAACATATCAGTAATCATTGGATATTTTAATATAAGTTGGAAAAGTAATTGTACGAATAAACGAAAATTAGAGGCGATAAGAGATAATTCTGGATTTAGACAAGTAGTAGAAAGTTATATGCGCTTATCGCTCGATTCTCATTCACTCATTGATCTTGATTCACTCACTAAAGATTATAGTTGACCGAAGTTGATAGGAATTTTTCTCAACTTTCTGATCATAAAACCATTGAGTTTATCCTTAAATGCGAAACAAATTCGCTTAAGTAAAAAATATCGCGAAAAGGCGTAAGTATAAACTGATAAGAAATTTAAAACCTCAAAATCGAATCGAATGGATCGAATTAGAATAGAATTAATAGGAAATTAATAGGAAAATGGAACTACACATCAACAAATGTGGACCACCTCTATGAACATTTTATTAACAACATCCATGAGACAGTTATTGCCGTGGCACCCTTAAAAATGAATTAAAATATTGACGCAAGACCGTGGATTAGAAATTCCATTAAGCTTGCCCAAAAAGACAGGGACATGGCCTACAAGAAGTTCAAATTAATCAGAAACGACACTGACTGGAATGATTATAAGAGGAAACGCAATAAGGTTATAATGGTGATTAGAAACGAAAAAATAGCATTTTATTTATTGATCGTAATAGAAAAAAATAGTAAGAAAATGTTGCGAATATTGAAGGAATTGGTGAGGAGTGGCAGAAAGTCCGACGTATTTGAGGATATTGTTTTCCAAAGGACTGTTGGAACGTTAGAAGAGAATTTTAACATTTTTTATGCTGAAAATATCTGGGAGATAGCTCTAACCATTCCAGATTCAAACACTTGACAGTACCGTTGACATCCACTCAGGTGAAGAAAGTTTGGATCAATTTGATTTATTATCATTATTCCATATAACATTTTTAAAGAGCGTATTTTAGCGAGTGGGTTATCCATTACTTCATTTAATCAATATGTCATTGTCCAGTGGTCGAGTTTCAAGGAATTCGAAAGTTAGCATCATTGTTCTAGTACCAACTGAAAATCCTGTATTATCAGAGGATTTTAGGACAATCAATCTATTGCCGTTTATTGACAAACTATTGGAAATAGTGGTATGTAGACAGTTGCGTAGATATTTTGAAAAGCAAAATTACATTTATGTGGGACAATCGGGATTTCGTGATAAACATTCATGCAAGTTTGCACTGCAACATCTTTGTTCGAAATGGCGCCAAGATATTAATGACGATAATGTTGCTATTGGTGTATTTATGGACCTAAAACTTGAGGTTGAGACTATAAACAGAGAATATCTGATTATAAAGCTGCTGCTACGTAGTGACATATTGTGTTATAAAATGGCTCAAACATTATTTGAGATTGTAAATGATGTTATATCAGGAATTTTGGAAAATAATGTTGGTATCCCACAAGCGATACCTGTATAAAATGACCTGTATATATTTTTTTTAAATTAGACTTATATATATATATATATATATTTACATCGGGAAATTTACATCGGGATATCAAATTAAATATCTAAGAGTAATTCTTGATTTTCAGTTCAAGTTTTGTGCTCATGTAAATTACATGAGTAAAAAAAGAGATAAAAAACAGGGTTCTTTCGTAGAATATCACATAACTTAAGTAATTGGTCAAGATTGTTAATATATAAAACCATAATTTATCCCCATTTTAGTTATTGTGGTTAGATTGTAATAAAAATGTAATAAATAGATTGCAAATGTTACAAAATAAGGCAATGCGAATTATTTTGCATTGTGGTAGGTATACACCGGTAGATTTGATGGTGCGCTCTTTGGGCTGGTGCTATATATGGCAGAGTATTGGGATGCCTAGTATTTTTGAAATTAAAAATAACTTAATGCCTGTATATCTTGGAAGGTACTTAATAGAACGATCCAAAAAACACTAATGTAACATTCGCTCAAAGGAGGATCTCCGTATAAATTTTGAGTAGTACTTATATGCAGTAGAATGTATATGCAGAAATGGCTTTTTGGGAATGGTATTCGGATGATCAATAGTCTGTCAGCAGAGCTAAAGTATAAAAAGTTTAAGAATGTTTGTAGATAGAGTCCGTTAACATTATTTGGGAAAATAGTACTAGTAGAAAATAGTACATACTTACATATATTTATATTATACATAGACATGTATGTAGTAGCCAAGTGCTAAATAAAGAAAATTATTATTACCACGTGGGATTTTCGACATGTTTCGTGAATGATGATCTCTCAAAACATATTGAAAACTGCCGGTGAGAGGATACACCCCTGCTTTATTCCTCGTTTTATGAATTTTATGTGAATTCATTTATGGTCGCTACAAGATGGAACGGTAAAAAACCGCATATCACTTAAATATTATTACCGCAATATCATTAGTTTTCATATAAATAGGAATACAATAAAGCAACCTTTAGAAAGTATTCGTAATGCAGTAACAGATAAAAACAAATATATAGAGGTGAAGGGTCTCTTAACGACCAAGTTAACAACCCTCCCCGACTACCGGTTAATGTCCTGCAGACGTTGTAGGATTCGGAGCGGAATTTAACGTATAACAATTAACCTACATTGTACACGATGCAAAGTACAAGGCCGACGTTCTATTTCGAGACGATGTAATGCAGTATCGGCTTTGAAAAATCGTTTATTTATAGTGTCGCGTAATATTGCAATCGGGCATTTGTCGTGGGAGGTGAACGATCATTTCAGATATCGGTCGCTGATTAAAAACTTTTACAGTGACCGGCGGATCAAACATAAATACCTATTTAGATTTTATAGGTTTTTAGTTTGCCATAGGATATATAATCGTATTTATTTTAATGGATTAATCATACGAGGGTCGTTCAAAAAGTTATCAAACTGAATTTTTCAACAACTATTCAAGTCAGTTAGTCGTAGTCACCTTGCAATTCAAAACGACTTTCCAAATTTTTAACACCCTCGGTATAATCCGATTTGTCCAATTCTGCAAAATAAGCTATTATATCAGTTTTGACCTCTGTCATTTAAAGTGAACCATTGTCCAACGAGCCTTTTCTTCAGGCTTAGGAAGAGGAAGTAATCTTTGGTAGCCAGAACCGGTGAATACGGCGCATGTGGAAGCACTTTGAAGCGTAGGTCATGGAGTTTTGCTGCAACAACTCGAGACACGTGTGCAAGTATATTACTGTAGTAAAAGAATACTGTTTTTCCAGATGTGGACGTTTAGCCTGAATAGCACCCTTCAATTACCCAGTAGTTAAGAGTAATACTCCCCTCCCCGTTGGTGGTCTAGGTTTTTGCCAAGTAGTCTAAAACTTGTCACGTATAAATAAGTTTAAACACTCTTTCATACATACAATTTCATGTAAAATGTTGTGGATACGAACTATCGAGATGTTTACAATATGAAAGAATTCGCGTAACTATAATAATTGATAGATTCGCGACCATTTAATACAGCATTGTGGATTTTTATGACGACTTTAATGGTAATAGCGGGTTTTGGGCGTCCCGATCGTTTATCTTCGTTCTAACTTTAGTATTATTTTTAAAACCAAAAAATCTTTTGGTTTTAAATGGAGTAAAGATCAATGGTGTAAACTTAAACCATCTTAGATTTGCAGATGATATCGTTCTCATTTCACAAGACCCAGAGGAGCTGCAAAGACTCATACAAGATCTACAAAAAGCTAGCGAACCATTTGGTTTGAAAATAAACCTGAAAAAGAGTCAGGTTATGTTCAATAACTTCGCCCTCTGCAGGATAAAGAGGCCTTCATCCTGCAGTGGATCGACATGAGCTGATGATGATGATGATATGAATTAATTAATTACACAGGTCATAAAATTTAAACTTTTTTTGAGGTAACATTGATTAAAATAGGTGTATATGAAGTATTTTGTAGTCCTAAATCCAAAAATGATAAGATAATTACTGTCACATGTACAGTTTTTTTTTGTTACAGGAGATTGATGGTGAGAAAAAAAGGAAACGACATATTTTTACAATCTAATATTTTTTTAATATAAACATGTAAAACGTGAATAAAAAATATATTACATGAGGTGTCATACAGCAACAAAAACTTGCATCCCTGGTATCTTGCTTTCATCGTACTGATGTCCTGGTGAAACCTTTCTCCTTCGTCGCTTTCTGCATCCAAATTTTCAGGAAAAATATCCAAATGGGAGTGCAAAATATGCATTTTTAAGGACATGCGATACACTAGTATTTCATAGGCTTTCAAGAGTTTATATATGAGGTATTTATAGTTTTCATCTTTCTTGTTGCCCAGAAATATTTTCACTATACCTACAAAATATTTCCAGACCGCCAATTCCTTTTCATTTAATTTTTCTTGAAAACGGAAATCACCTAGAAGCTTTCTTATTTGAGGTTCAATAAATATGCGTTCTTTTAGTTGTGCATCACTTAATTAAGGAAATATTTATTTTAGGTACTTGAAACCATTACCTTCTTTGTCTATGGCTTTAATAAAGTTTTTCATTAGTCCAAGCTTAATATGGAGAGGCGAAATAGTAATATGGAGAGACGGCCACTGATACTGTTCATATTCCGATTCTGATATTCCGATTTAATATAGTTGGTAAGTTATCATAGGTTTCTTTGATTGTCACTGAATGGGCTAAATAAATAGATGGACTTTTATTTTTTTTATAAAACAAAACTGCTTTTAGGCTGTATATCGATGAATCTATGAAAATACACTATATGGAAGGTACATGTTCCATTTTAAGCTCATTCATTAAACAATCAATATCACAACAGACACAAAGCGATCCTTTCATTTTATAAAAACTTGAAAATGTTATATTCCGTTTTCGGTAAAGTAAAATACTTACATTTTTATCTAACAGGTTCCACTGTTGAAGTAAGGAACCAAGAATTTGAATTTTTTGTTTTGACAATCCGAGGTTACGTACCAAATCATTTAATTAATTCTAAGTTATTAAGTGAGATTCACTGATAGTTTTTAAAAATGTTGGGTCACAACTAGTGCTTTCAGGAAGTTTTGGATCAGATCCTGATGAAGAATTAGAATCACCGGTAAACATGTTGTCCAGGTTTAAAGGCGCAATCGGTACACGTGGTTCCTGACTATGAGGAACTGGCTTAAGTGGAGAAGGCAAATTTGGATACTGAATTTTGTCCCTTTGCTTTTTTGAAATCCCTTCTGTTTTAGTGATATAAAAGTAGCAATCACTTAGATGGTCAATAAAGTCTCTCCATATTAACGCAAAAAGAGCATTCTCATCAATGTTGCAAAAATCATGTTGACCTGTGTTATTAATGAAGTGTGGAGTACCATAAGAATTTCGTCTCCTGTAGACGGTTGAGAACCTTGAGTTCGCCGCATTGACAATCCTGCATCGACAATGCTGCATTGACGTAAACAATTTCTAAAATATAAATAGATTTTTAATGTTACTAAGTTATAATGCCATCTCGAGTTTTTCTTGTAAGCGCTTGGGATGATTAATGATATAATACTATGGCATATACTCTTTTAAGAATTATCAACAAACAATTTGCCCCAGTGAAAACTTTACTATGACTAATTCATGTTTATCATGAATGTTTATTAATAATTTGAGCAAAACCTACTAAAATTTTTAACTAAATTCTAAATATAGATAAGGCTTATCAATTCTGAAATAGTAAACAATTGTAGAAATATGAAATATGTTATCGATTGGACACAGGTGTGCATGCTCATTACAGCACAGGTGTACAGTGATAATATAAAAGAAATGACAGTAAAATTGATTGGTTATATTAACCAACAAAATAACTACATATTTCAACAGTTTTTCAATTATAATGCTTGTACAATTTATAATAGAAGTTATAGCTTAATATGAAGTAGATATTCCTGCAAGTTCTTAATGTACAAGACTTTTTTTAATTGTTAATTAAATAATATGAATTAATTAAGGCTTGTTTTAAACCTTCTTATTTATTTAATTAAAAAATTCAGCAGTTCATCATTCAAATGTTCATCTATTGCTGCTTGTAAACAAATTGGCTCCCCTTTTGTTAAAATCATTTAATCGTAACTTCATCTTCGAAAAAATACAGACAAATGACTCTCCCGTACCATACACTACAACGAATAGGGAGTTAAATAACCTATAAAAGTTCCTAATAACAGTACGTTTCATTCATTTATATACACAAATGAAACGAACAACGCTGCTCGATCTAAACAGCTTTAATTACGAGAAAATGGCTTGCAGCTCTAAATTGGTTACAGTGTTATGAGTATAGCGACGAGTGTTGATACATGCTATTACTATTGTTGCTACACAGTGTAATATTAATTACATTTGCAGAGAAAGTCTTATTCGTGCAAGAAAGTAAGTTGGAAGTGAGTCGAAATGGAAGTGAGTGGGAGAGAGAAAAAATTTCGAATAACAAAAAATGTTTTGAAAAACATGTTTTTCAAAAAAATGTTTAAATATGAAGTGCGTTTTAGTTGACATTTTGCATTAACACATTATGGATATTCCATATGTTAACAGGGTGTTTTCATAGTTGAGTCATTTATTTTAACAGATTATAGAACTCGTAAAAATAAGTAATTTTTCCAGAAATCATTTGAAAGAAGTGTACTCAGGAGAATTTTTTGGGCTTTGAATGACAATGCAATTTAAAGAATCATGTATATCTAAGATCATATGTAAGATCTGGATAATATAAACTGTGTGGGTGTTCAGCGACTCAGATGGGCGGAAGATGTAGCGAGAATAGGGGATAACTAAAGAATATATAAATTAGGACACGAGGGCAGGGCAATGACAGGCAATGAATGATGCTGAAGAACTACTGTACATCAAAACCAGGCAAGAAGCTGCTGGAGATCGATCAGGCTGGAGCCGAAGGAGGAAGGAATTCAAGGCTCATTGACAGGCTGTAGTAGAACAGGAAGAAGAAGAATGCTTCCATTATACCTCTCTTCTTGCTGGCTATTTTCTGACGAAATTTCAACGAATGCTATTTCGCACTTTCTGTATATGGTATATTAACGATTTTACCTGATTTTACTCTCAATTTACGGGGCTTCGTGAGCATTCTTTTGAACTTCTTTTTTCACTTAAACCAATACATTGCTTAAAAAACTGTTGATATTCCCTCATCGAAATTCAAAAATTATTCCACTTTCAAGCTGGATGATTAGATCTCGTTCTTTAAAAATCCAAAATCCAGTTAAAGTTCTCAATACTTCTTCCTTCGTTTCTCTTTTACAAATGTATCCACATAATTCAATTCTCATTCATTTAATAATCTTTACAATATTTTTGACCCAGCATTTCCGATATTTTGTAAATGCCTTAACCATTTTGGATTTTTTTTCATAGTTGTTGGTCAATCTTATTGTTTCGGTTGTACATGTTATTGTGGGTCTTATTAACGTCCTGTAGATTATTATTTTCGTTTGCTTACTTATATCCTTGAACATCTATTTGTTGCAACAAAGTGGACTATATCCCTTGTGTATTCTCTAATTTATATACTGTTTATATTATTTTTATGTATTAATACTTAATTAAATATTTCTATACATAATTCCTGCATTTAAAATTTATCATGACTTTTTTTTCAAAAATAAAAAAAATGTTTCAATAAAAATTTCCCTATCTCGCATGTGTAATAGTAATTTTCTCTATGGTTCCTTGTCTTGTGTTTACAACTGCGTTAGATTCTTTCATTATATATTTATTAATTCTCTTAAAAGCCTTAAACATTTTTTGTTATCCCTATACCTCTTAAATTATTCATTGTCCATTTGCCTTAGTATGTGTTTTTTTACATAATATCAATCAAGAAATGGGGTTTAAAGAGTAGTAAAGAGTTGGTATAAGTATACTGTATTAAAAGAAACTTTTAAAACTAATCTAAACGAAAGGAAAAATACTTGAATAAAAAATTCTCCTGAAAAGCTACAATATGTTTCTACTAAAAACGAAAATATTTCCTGATTAAAACAAATATTTTGGTATATTTTGAGTAGACCTCGTAAACTGATCATAGATAAAACAGGAATTTCTCGATAAAGTTGGCAGGTTTAATCTTAATGTCGACAAGCAACTCGTGAATGTTGAAATAGTATTAAATGCTTTCGCTGTGGACAAGTTTATCAACATTTTGTGATAGGTAATAAAACCGTTCTTAAATTGCATTTACTTTGTTGCGCTAGATCAGTGATCAATACTTCACTATAGGAAGTGTTTGAGTTACGTTGGTATTGTTGCGAGCAAGATAACATAAATAATGTGAATTCAGTGAATAACATTCTGAATCGCTTTAATGTTACGTGGTTATCGTTCAAACGTAAACCGTATAAAAGTGTATATACATGGTGGGCAATAAGTAACTAAACAATTATTTGAATGCCGAATTATTTTATAATGAATTAAAATAAGCCAATAAACACTGTATTTTCGAGCACCATGTTTTAGCTTTAAATCAAGGGATAATATACGAGTCTATTGCGATAATATACGAGTCTATTGGATATATACGAGTCTAACGTGAAAAATCAGTTTTGGATGGTATATCATTCGAAAAGCATATTTGAGACAATGCCTTCTTTTTGTCTTGAAAAAAAAGCTATTGCTTTAAGACAAAGCCATTTTGTACAGTATTTATAAAAAATGGTTCCAGTAATTCCGAACTGCAAATGTTTACTTAAATAACATCCAGGACAGTGAATAGAATATCTGGAATAGCCAAAAAAGGACAAAATTCTTGTCGTATGCTGTTAAAGCTGGGGCAGGACTCGCAGTAACATGGTAAGCTATTTTTAAACGTTTACTTAAGCAAAGGATAATTCAAAAGGAGAGTCATTGGGTCCCCACAAATTCACATCTGCGAATAAGAGTAGTCGCTTTGATGTGGTTGTTAAATTACTCTGCAGATTTAAAAAGAATACTTTAGAAAGAAGTTTTTGCTTAAAATCCTGACCTGTGATGAAAATTGAATCATTTAGGATAATCCAAACATGTACAAATCGTGCGTACCGCAAAACCCCAGATCCACACCAGAAAGGTGTTGCTGTGTACATGGTAGGATCAATTGGATATTGTGCATTATCAGTTACTTTAATCTAGTGAAACGGTCACTTCTGACGGTTATCAGCAGCAAGTTACTCGTGATAACTATGCTCGGGAGGAAAATATACCTTATACTGGAAAGAGAAGAACGGAACTAACTTGCGGGGCTAACTTTGCTTCAGGGCAATGCAGGATCACCTACAGTAAAACGATTAACGGAAACGATCACCAAGATTGTATCGCTATCAGCGTATTATTCAGGCTTAGACTATTCAGATTTTAATCTCTTCCAATCCTTTCAATGCCCAGTCCCGGATTTCATATTGAATTATCTGAAATTTTGATCACTTATTTTTTTTTGAAGTGGGTATTCTAGTCTGGAAATTAAAAAAAATCGAAATTTGTTTTTTTATATTTCCAAGTTTAGACATTCAAGATTATGTCCTCAAAAGGGATTTTTCAAAATTCCAATTATTTATTGAGTTACAGCGATTTTGGTGACGTGGCAAATAAACTGACATTTAGTTCAGGTTAGTTTCGACTCAATCTTCAAGCAACGCAGACGTGCGTACTCTATGAATATTTTACAAATATTTTGAAGTGGAGGAAGGTCCATTGTATGGACCAGGAATCGCCGAATAAAAATATGTAAGTATACCGTACCATTATATGAGTGAAACTGCCTGAAACTTTATTCAAAACTTTAAACGCGTTTTTCTCGAAACTACTTTTTTCAAGCTGGTCTGCATGATATCTCAAGTTCTACTTAACCGATTTATTTGAAATTTTGTGTGAACCTTCTATATACATCCCTCTCTATCACATAGCAAATTAAAGTCAAAAATTATAATATTTATTATTTTTAAAAAATTTTAAACTGTAAAAAAAAAGTGAAAAAAAATTCAAACGACCGCCGTTTTGTGAATAATTTTTTTTATACTTCTTTCTCCAAGATGGGTGCGACAGCTACATCTTTACTGATTAAGAATCCGTTGTATTTTTTGTTTCAGATGACTAGAAGTCCAACCCTGCACGCCACAAACATCCCTTTTTTTGGAACTGTATCGGGTGATTAAAATCATTTGTGTAATGGATCAAGTGCATATACAATATTTAGACTAGTGATAACACTAAGCAAGTCGGAGGCAATAATGCAAGTCTGTCCTTTTAGATTATTGGAACAACATGTGATTGCTTGATATATGGCATAGTGCTCTACTGAATATACTATAGTATACTTTGGGAGCGTGTAGGTACCAGGTGTCCCATTAAGGATGGATCGCGGCCGTATCTTGAAAACTATTTATCCCACAGCTTTGGGGAAAAAAATATTATATTAAAACTGACTGTGAGAAATCCACCAAAAATATTTTAAGCTTCTAAAACGACCGCAAGAGGGCGTGACGAACTAAACATTTTTAAAAATATTTTTTTGTGTATTTTCAAGTGTTAAACGAGTAAGAAAAATTCTGTAAAAAATCAGTTATTATTTCACTACTACCTGCATTAAGTTAAAAAAATATTAACCTAATGTTTGCCTTCCTTCACACTTTACGAAAAATCGAAATATCTCTTGACATGTCAGAGATATCGATTTCGGGTTTTCACTGGATGATTCCCCTTTAAATTACCTTTTTAGCCATGTAATAAAAGCTGTACCATATTAAGACCAATTTTTAACTTAATATTACGGTAAAAATTAAAACTAACTGATTTTTTCAGAAAAATCGAAATATCTCTTGACATGTCAGAGATATCGATTTCGGGTTTCCACTGGATGATTCCTCTTTAAATTACCTTTCTAGCCATGTAATACAAGCTGTACCATTCCATTTGAAAAAACTGAACAAAACTTCAAAAAAACTATTGTTGAATGTAACGCCACCTCGCGGTTTCATTTATAAACTAAATAGTTTATCTCCCAGATTATCTGATTGTCCCAGCAATTGCCTTTTAAATGAATCCAAATTGAGGAAAATCGGTCTAGGCAAACGGACATTAGACGACTTTTTATCTAAATAGGTAACCCCCCCCCCCCCCCCCCCCCCACTTCTTTATTCGCGAAGTTACGACAAAATGTCATAAAACAAAGTTGTAGGAGACAGTTTGCTAATTATAACTGAGAATTTTTCTTACTCGGTTAACACTTGAAAATACACAAAAAAAAAAGATTTTTAAAAATGTTTAGCTCGTCACGCCCTCTTGCGGTCGTTTTAGAAGCTTAAAAATATTTTTGGTGAATTTCTCACAGTCAGTTTTAGTATAATATTTTTTTTCCGCAAAGCTGTGGGATAAATAGTTTTCAAGATACGGCCGCGATCCATCCTTAATGGGACACCTGGTATATATTTCATTATCATATAGCATGCGCCTACGTCTGCTTCTGGTCGATCAGTAAACAGCATAGTTGTATAAGGATAATCTTCTAGGATTTGTAAAAACTGATGTTTAAGTAAGGCATTTGGGTTATTATTCTTTTCATCATTAGGATCTAATCGGAGACAAAAGTACTGAAAATCATAAATTCGTGAATATCTTTACTTTACAGAACATAGAAAAGGAAAATTATTAAAGGTAATCTTAGAAAATAATATATAATTAAAAAAGAAAGAACAATTTTCACCTATAATCTAAATTAAATTAATAATAATAAATAATATGAAAAAAAATTAACTAACTTTTGGTAGTGCCTTTTCGGTAAAAACATTTTTGATTTAAATCATCAGAACTACAAACATGGAATTTTTAATAATATTTAAATATTAGTTAAAACCTCCAAACATTTTTTTAATTTTGATAATTATTAATGATAAATATTTTAAATATTAAGGATGTATCGGAGGTATGCCAAAATGCTACAAAACATTTAAAACAGACAGAATATTCTTTACGCAATTTTTAAGCTATTGTGAAAATTTCACATCGATTAACTAAGCCGTTCAAAAGTTATTGCAATTTAAAATTATCGTAATTCTATATGTGATCTTATGAAGAATCACTAAAATAATAAGTTAAACGCGTTACAAATATATAAAGAAAAGCGATCCTGCGTTCCAAACTTTCAGATTATCAAACTTAAACTGTTTGGAACCAATTTTGCACAATTTTATTAATATTAATTTTCAGTGCATTTACCTCCAATTGTACTTCCGATATATTCTTAACCATGTCTAATCTTACTTTTATTTCAGGTATCAACCACGGTGGTACTTTAACAGACCCGTTATGAAGCATTTCTAGAACCGTGCAACAAAATTTTTCCAGCAAACTACAGTATTTTACAATTGCAGTATTAGTGAGAGTTAGTTTTAGCCAATACAGTTTTGGTTTTTTGTCTTTTCAATACATTATTTCACGGTTGGGTGCTGATATTAATAACATATTTTTGGCGTCTTCCTTCCAAATGCAGTAGTTCTGCTTCCTTCCAAATGCAGTAGTTCTGCTTTCAGGATCAAAGATCTCGATATTGTAGACTATCTGAGGGTTTAGCGACTCAGATGGACCTGACAAGTGGCAAGAATGCCAGAAAACCGAATATCAAAGAAAATTATAGAGAGGTGAATAGGGGGTAACAAAAAAAGAAGTAAATCAAAGATACTATGACAGGGTGGACAATGTACATTGGGAGATACTGAAGAACTACAGCATATTAAAAACTGGCGAGGGCTGTTGGAGATCGATCGGCTTGGAGGCTAAGATTGAAAGAAGACTACAGGAAGGAGAAGACGGCTGGATATATTTGTAGAAGGGTGTCTTTATTTGAGCCCAAATGTGTGCTTGATAAGCGATTTTTTCAGTGGCGGCTTGTGGGTTTTTAAAATGGGAGGGCGTAGAAGAAAAAAGTCCGCTGAAGATTTTTTTTACTTTCCTATTCCTCCTTTTTACTTTTCGTGCTACTGAGCAGGTGAAATGGTGGATTTTTGAATAGAAAATAATTATCGATTTTTTTATGTATGTTATGTTATGTTATGTTTATGTTATTTTAAATAAATAAATAATATTGATAATCGATGCAAAAAACTTTTAAAAAATTGTTTGCAATTAATTATAAATGAATTAAAATATAAATATTAAAAAATATTTATAAAAATAATATATATATATATATATATATATATATATATATATATATATATATATATATATATATATATATATATATATATATATATATATGTATATATATATATATATATGTATATATATATATATATATATATATATATATATATATATATATATATATATATATATATATATATATATATATATATATATATATATATATATATATATATATATATATATATATATATATATATATATATATATATATATATATATATATATATATATATATATATATATATATATATATATATATATATATATATATATATATATATATATATATATATATATATATATATATATATATTATATATATATATATATATATATATATATATATATATATATGTATATATATATATATATATATATATATATATATATATATATATATATATATATATATATATATATATATATATATATAAACTAAATCCGAAATAGACCAGGCAATGACCCCTACATCTTGCTAACGATGGTGTATGTGCTGGCGTACGTACCAGATACCATTAAGCAATCATGGTCTATAAAAACCAATCAATGACCCCTAGATCTTGCTGACGATGGTGTTCATGCTGATGTATGTGCCGGATACCATTAAGCAACCATGGCTTATAAGAACCAATTTTTTAATTATCGATTATTATTGTAGTAACACTAATCAAAGCTGATTGTATATTCTTTCTGCATAAATAAATAACTGTTTTTAAAAAGTGATTTTTGGTGAATACAAATATAATTGGCGCTGCGAAAAGGATCCTCGCTGCACGAGAATTTATCTGTGAAAAATCGGTCAAGTTCAGTTGTTAAGCAGCAGATCCTAAGAAATCATCTTTAATGAAGACTTTCCTCTTCCTGTAAGTACTCAACCTATTATTCTTTTTTTATTATTATTATTTATGGACAATTGTAAAGAAATACCCCTCGCAAGCTTATCTACAATAACCGAAAATCAACTTGCCGATTACCGAGCTTATAAAACCTTCGTAACAGAAGAAAGCTTACCAGGAAAAACCTCTGTAAAAGAGAAACCCTGTAAAAAACCTTATTCTACTTCAAGACGAGATACAATTGAAGTAAAAATGGCAACTATTGCAGATGCTGGATTAATAAACCTTTGTAATACTCTGCCAAAGGTCTCAGTAGGAAAGAATCTTTCTTCGTTTATAAATAGCGTAGAAACTTTACTGCACTTTCTGAGCCCTAGAACTCTATCAGATACTCAACAATTTATATTAGCCGCAAATATAATTTTGAAGATCGAGGGAGAACCTCGGGACCACTTAAACTACGAAAACAAGTTTACTTGGGACGAAGTAAAACCCAGCCTATTAAGAAAATACGGTGATACTCGATCAGAGTCTTGATAATTCAGTTAATTAGTATAGCTCAAAAGAAAACAGAGACTTACCAGGAATATTATCAAAGAATTAATACAGCACTAAACGACTTATTGCAACACGTAAATTTACACGCTGATGCCGCGACAATGGCATTTAAAAATCCCTATTTTCAGAATCTAGCCCTACAGATATTTAGCACAGGGATAAATAACCCATATGGCGAACATTTGTCACATTTTACATAAAATTCTCTTGAAGATGCATACCAGAAATGCATCGCACACGATAATTACAGACAACAGGTCGCTTATACGAATTATTTGAAACGACCTTTAGAACAAAAGCCTCAACAAAGCTTTAAACCAAAACCTTTTGGAGATATAAACAAACCTATAAGTCACAAGCCTTTTCCACAAGGACCGATTAATGTTTTTAAACAACTTCAAACTCAGCAACATTTTCAGACATTCAAAACCGTCGGCCCAACCAATGTCCGGAGTATCGACAATAAAAAATTCAGGCAACCAAAGAATGTCTACTACGTATCACCATCATAATATAGAAACTGAAAACTACCCTGACGACGTATGCCCTGACCATCTAGAAGAGGATTTTTCCACAGGAAGTCTCCGAAGACGAATCACCTGCCTGGAATTAAATAACTACAATTTTCCACGAGCCATCAGATTATCTTTCTTCTATCTACCTAATACAAAACTTAAAGTATTAATTGATAGCGGAGGCTCCGACACTATACTAACCCCAAAAGCCGCACAATATTTTGATAAAAAACACGAATTTAGAGAGAAATTTATTATAAAATCCATGAAAAAGGAACAGACATTTGACAGAAATACCAAATGCAAAATTTTCTCGGAAATAGGAATACCAGAAGTTATTACCGCTCGAATAGCAGAATGGCATGATACATTCGATATATTATTTGGAACTGCCGACTTTCTAAAATTCGGTACCATTTTAAATTATAAGGATTGCACGTTTACCATCGACAAATACAACGTATGCATACCATTTAAGGTTTACCATCAAACCAAATGCCTTACAAATCATCCAGTGACAATACCAAATGTGGACGTATTAGTACCGGCAATCGAGATGGACGATCACCAGATACCCGCTGGAATCTATACTGCAAAAAATGGATTTTTAGAAACAAAAGAACTTCCGCCAGGATATGAAGACTACTCCACGCCCATCCGCGTAAAACCCTTGCAAGAATTTTAAATCACTACTCACCTGACATAAAAACACCGAAGATCCCGTTTTAGATCAAATTAGGCTAGAACATTTAAATCATGAAGAAAAAGAAAAAATCATGAAACTATGCAAACAATACAAAGATATTTTCTATTCCGAAAACAGTGATCTAACTTTTACATCTTGATAAAACACGAGATAAAAACACAAGATGACCAACCAGTCTATACCAGATCATTCCGACATCCACAGACAATGCAAGCCGAAATATCTTCTCAAATTAATAAACTATTAGAAAAAAAAATCATACGACCATCTGAATCCCCATACTCAGCGCCAGTATGGATCGTACCCAAAAAACTAGTCGCATCAGGGGTGAGAAAATACCGAATGGTAGTAGACTACCGAAAACTAAATGAGAAAACAGTTGAAGACAAGTATCATCTACCAAGAATAAATGAAATATTAGATAATCTTGGACGATCGATCTATTTCACTACCCTCGATCTAGCACAAGGTTTTCATCAAATCGAAATAGATCTCAAATCAACAATAAAGACGGCCTTCACAGTTCCACACCGTCACTTCGAATATACACGAATGCCATTCGGCTTAAAAAATGCACCGGCCACATTCCAACGAATGATGGATTGCGTATTAAAAGAATATCTTTATAAATGTTGGTTTGTCTATATGGACGACATCATTATTTTTTCACGATCGCTACAAGACCACTTAGTACACCTGAGTAAAATATTTCGAAAACTTCAACAAGTCAGCTTAAAAGTCCAACTTGACAAGAGCGAATTTATGACAAAAGAAGTCGCATTCCTTGGTCATATCGTTACACCAGAAGGCATAAAACCGAGCCCAATAAAAATAAAAGCAGTCCAACGATTAGCCCTGCCGCGGGCATTAAAGGAAATAAAAAGTTTTCTTGGACTCATTGGCTTTTACAGAAGATTCATCCCTAACTTTGCGCGAATAACGCACCCGTTCTCGAAGTGTACCAGAAAAGGCACAAAGATAGATATTGACGACGATGAATATATAGAATGCTTTCAGAAATGTAAAGACCTTCTTACAAATGCTCCGATTATCCGATATCCGGACTTCGAAAAAAAGTTTACAGTAACGACTGACGCCTCGAACATTGCTATAGGTGCTGTGCTCTCTCAACAAGGAAACCCCATCCCTTATTATTCTAGTACTCTAAACACAGCCGAACGAAACTATTCCACGATAGAACGTAAGATGCTTTCAATAATAGAATCTTGCAAGCACTTTAGACCCTACGTTTTCGGCAGGAGATTTATTATTGAAACCGACCACAACCCACTTGTATGGCTCTTCAAACTGAAAGATCCATCGTCAAGACTAGTCCGTTGGAAGATCAAACTAGAAGAATACAATTTTGAGGTACAGTACAAGAGAGGGAAGGAGAATCAAGTAGCCGACGCCCTATCAAGACTGGACATCAACATGATGGAAACGGAATCCATAATATGTGAACCTGACTTGGACATGACCCCTGAAGATTATGATGACATCCTAAATACACTGCCCAAAACCACGAATCAAGAACCTAGCAATGATGACGGTAATATTATTCATTCCTCTTGCGAAGAACCCGTTTATGGAATCAGATTTTCGGAAAATCACTTGAACACCTATCGATTCGAAATACATATCTATACAAATCAAGAAGAATATAAAATAGAAGACATCTCTACATTCCATGGGACACATTTCTCTCATATACTAAAACTTACCACAAATTGGAAAAACGAAATAATGTCCGCTCTAAAACCCCTCGTACTACAAACTTCTACACACGGATTGTATACTGAAGATCAAGAATGCATATCCTTCTTACAGACGGAACTACCAAAAATGCTGGATGCACCTATAAAGATAGTGTTTACGAAACAACCATTGAAAGACATTGAACAGGAATTAGAACAAAAACAAATTATATATGACTACCACAGCACAAACCGCAACGGCATAACCGAAAACTACCAATATCTAAAAACAAAATATTATTTGCCCAACCTGAAGGTTACCATAACATGTTTTATCAATCAGTGCGTCCTATGCTTACGAAATAAATATGAAAGACACCCTTATAAGATACTGTATAATGGACCACTCTTAAGCGCAAAACCCTTTCATACGTTACATATTGACACCTATGAAATTCAAAAGAATCTATTTTTAACTATCATAGAGTCGTTCACCAGATATGCACAAGCCTATGTTATACCAGATAAGACAGCTCTCAGTATCCTCTCGAAACTACGGCATTACTTCTCCCATCACAACTACCCAAAAAAAAATAATCTGCGACTCTGGGATGGAATTCAACAACGCCCTACTAAAGGAATTTTTAACCCTACACCAGATAGAACTCCATTTCACGACAGTGGGAAGTCACAATTCAAATTCACCCATCGAAAGATTCCACTCTACATTAACAGAAAAAATCCGGATTCTAAAGGAACAAAATAAAAGAGAAACTATAGTTAACCTAGACACGCATGTGGTTTTGATCTATAACCAAAGTAGACATAGCTCTACTAAATACTCACCATTCTTCTTACTCCATGGACTATATGCCGAAGATATCGGATACGACAACAATCTTACAATTTATCAGAATTACGTGCAAAAACACAAAAATGAACTAGGGCCATTTCTACATGACGTCTACCACCAACAACTCGCAAAAAGAACGAATCAATAAAATATTCTTAATGACGTTACGAAGTCTCGCTTTAGCCCAAAATTATCTGACTAATTTAGAACTATTATCCTTAAGGGATATATACGAATTAGAAGATTTATTGCGAAATCACTACACTAAGGATGCACTAATCTCAAGTGACTAACATCCTTACAAATTAATTGAACATACAAAATCGATTATTTGTGTAACAGACAACGAGATGCTCATAATAATAAAAATTCCTATTTTATATCCCGTTACCCTCGAATTATCCCACATCTGCTCCGTTCAAAATATAGATGGATCATTATACCACCAACAAAATATTATGGCAAAGAAAAATGGTTTAAATCTTGCAAACAAGAGTGCAAACAAATACATTTGCTCAAAGCCCGTGGTCCACAACAGCCGCCTACCAATCGTAAAGATGTGCCAGGCCGCTCAACTGGACAAACCCATTGTCTATCAAACTGACAAGTCCTTAATCATCAGCACGACTATCCCCGGTGAAAGTGTACAAAGAAACTGTTGACAAAAGCTGCCTAGTATTCTCGAATGAAACGCTACTTATTCTGGGAAAAGCATACGCACCTGTAACGAAGACTCAAGAAACAATTCCATCCATTGTTTCACAGGAAGTCATTCCGTTGATGAAAATTACCTATCTCCAAACCGGGAGGACTTACTAGAAGACCACTTAATAGACCCAATTAAACCTTTTCAATTGGAACCTCTAACGCAAACCAGCCTGTCCATCTCTAGTACTACCTTAATTATTATTTTGATTTTAGCTTTATTTTACATCCTTCTTAGAAAAAGGAAGAGGATAGCCTTCCTTAGAGCTATTTGGACCAAAAATTAAACTACCCCTAGACACCCTCGAGAACCTTCTTGAGGACAAGAAGACAATGCAGGCAATGACCCCTACATCTTGCTGACGATGGTGTATATGCTGGCGTACGTACCAGATACCATTAAGCAACCATGGCCTATAAAAACCAATCAATGACCCCTACATCTTACTGACGATGGTGTTCATGCTGACGTACGTGCCGGATACCATTAAGCAACCATGGGTTATGAGAATTTTTTAATTATCGATTATTATTGTAGTAATACTGATCAAAGCTTGATTGTATATTCTTTCTGCATAAATAAATAACTATTTTTAAAAAGTGATATTTGGTGAATATAAACCTTATATATATATATATATATATATATATATATATATATATATATATATATATATATATATATATATATATATATATATATATATATATATGTTTGTGACGTCATTATGTTAAAGTATATACTGTAAAAATTATTGAAGCTTACTGCAAAAAAATTGATGGTTACTATTTTAATTCAATAATGTATGACGAAAGGTTCATAAAAGCCAATTCTGATAATATACCTGGTGTGGATATTTTTATAATCTGAGATTTTCTCAAAAATGACATTCGGTTCAATTGAGCTGAAGGTCGAACTGCTAAAGCATCAGTTGGACTTTTTTTATAAAACAATGCAAATATAAATAAGAAACAAAATATTTCTATTAAATATAATTAAATTATTTGTAAGCTGTCACGCGAAAGTTACGGTGACAAGTGTTCAATTGCAAAAATTGTATTTGCATGTGAAAGAGCGTGTATGTCCAGATCATAAAGTTCTAAGTAAAGCTTATAAAGTTACCTTAATTATTAATGAAAAACTTAGAAAAGTTCAAGACACTCAATGTCACTATTATGTAGCTTCAGCGCCTAATAAAAACTCAAACATAAAAAAATTGATATAATGTTATAAATAATAATATTTTGTATATATACGTCACACGCGCTCGGTTTATTTTCGGAAACTGTCGACGCGTCATCGGTACCAGCTTTAAAAATGTATTTTCAGTTTGATATAACTTTTTAATTATAAGGAAAAAAATTAAAATAAGAATAATTTTGTTATTTATTTTTCCATTTGACAATTTTTGTTTTCAAAATCCCTTATGTTATCTATCTATATTTCTGCAATGTCAGTTTTCATAATGTTGTTTTTCGACACCTCCCTAAAATACTGAATCTCCCTATACGCATTTTTAGAAACGAGGAGAAATTAGAAGAAAACTAAATCATCCCATGGCCAGGCCATGGCGAGACTTAATAGCATTAGATTTTTACTAGACATCCGTGGAATAAAAACAACAGTAAACGGCATAAACTTTAAATTTATAAGGCATACTAAAACACGAACATGATTAAAAATGAATAAACTGGACGCCTTAATTAATTACGTCGTACCATAAAAGTGTCGAAAAATTAACAGTTTGCATATGGATGAGGATTCGCGTGTCGCCCTTATCCGGTTACGATTGAAAAATAATCGCGTTTAGCATTCGAAAACGATCTGAATTTTATTCCAACAATCACATTTTTTCTGCGTCTTCGTTATAATCAATTCGATCGCCGTTTCCATCGTTGCCTTGGTCTATTAATAGGTTTCGCCAAACGATATCGTGTATAGAGCTATTGCTTTTGTGCCTAACAATGCGTTTTTTTTTTAATGTTTTTAAATTGATTATGAATTATAAGTAAACGGTTCATTTTAAACAGAATGCCGTTAAATGTCAAAAACAGAATGTATTTATGTTAAAAAAATATTGCAGTCAGATAAGGACAATGGATTTAAAAGGCAAATAATAAAATGAGTCATGTAGCTGATGGACCAATATATATATATATATATATATATATATATATATATATATATATATATATAACAGAGTAAATCATAAAAGCAGTAAATATTGTTTCTTCTTGTTTTACTGATAATTTATCGACACATTGTTTATTTCAAGCGTTGAAATTAAAAAAATAAATTAAAACAAACTTGGCTGATTAATAAGTTTGTTAGAAATGGACCGTAGCGTCCATTGTACAACTGCTGAAAAGTGCACATTTTAACATTGCAGAAAGAAGCGAAGTCTCTAAGAGAAATTGCAAGAATCGTCGGTAATTCAAAAAAAATGGTGGAGAAAAATGCCCTAAGAAAAAACCAGTTCACGAAAACCGTGGAGTTAGAAGAAAAACGACACCTCATACTGACATGCAGATTGTCCGAATTTCAAAAATGACCCATTTAAATCATCTTTCTAAGAGAAGGCTTCAGACAGGTAACTTACACGGTAGAGCAGCTAGGAAATAGCCTTTGTAATCCGCCCAGAACCTAAAACAACGTTTAAAGTTTTTTTATGATCAGTTGGCGCAATATTTTATGGAGCGATGAAACAAAAATAAATTTAATAGGTTCTGATTGTCGGCGATATAGAAGACCACCCAACCAAAAATTATTACCAAAACATACTATTAAAAGTGTAAAGAATCGAGACGGTAATATAAAACTATGGGCATCTTTTTCATGGAATTGTGTAGGACCTATTTATTGAATTAAAAATAAAAACATGGGCCAAAATGAGTACTTCCACGTTCTTCAAGGACTCATGCAGCCTTTTGCCGGACCTCAATTGAGAACTTGTGATATATATATATATATATATATATATATATATATATATATATATATATATATATATATATATATATATATATATATATATATATATATATTCATTAAATTCATAGCAGTCCCGTACTTAGATGTTACCACCACCATGCTTCACTTAAATTCTTCATTAATACGTCATCTCACATAGAATTTGGCATCAGAATCAAATAAATTAATTTTGAAAACGGGCTAACTTTTGCTGTATCACCAAAATAAATAAGTATTTTAACAGAATTCGGTACGCGATAATGAGTATAAAATTAATACACTCTAATTTTCTTCACCACTGAAGTACGAACCATTAGGAGGAAAAGATTATTTATTTAGAAAGAATTTTTAGAGAATTTTTTGCTGCTCATCTTCTTAAAGCAGCAAAAAATTCTCTGTTAAAATGATCAAAGGTTAGTTAATATTAGCATGTTATTTTATGATAAATAAATTAGAACAGAAAAAAGGTTTGGTTTTAATTTTTCATTATATATATATATATATATATATATATATATATATATATATATATATATATATATATATATATATATATATATATATATATGTTCCTTTTTGGTATTACTTGAATCGACGTTAATTTAAACTTTAAGGTGAATAGACAGAATTACCAGACTAAATAAAATAATAACTGGAGTCATTAGAACTAGACTTAGAGCTATTTTAATCATAGGAAAAATCGAGGAGACTTTTGAGTTGATTTAGAATTGGAATCCAGTAAAGAAAAGGGATCCATGATGGGACAGAGAAAAAGGAAAAGAGAGGCGAGGAATATCCTAGAATCAAAGTATTGATCGATTTATAACAGCAAGAGGCAACCCATGGAACAAAGTTGTAAGAATGACACAGGATAGAAAAAAATGGAAGAAGTTTTGAAAAACATCGGCACCCAACGGTAGGAATAAGAGGATACAGAACAGAACGTGACCGCGATATAAAAATGTCATTTAATTTCAAGATTAGCTCTCTATGTTCTGTAGATGAGGAAAAAACTATCGTAAAATGATATTACTAAATACAATTTTTTACAATTCAAGAACATTAATTAAACCGACTATTTTTGAACTTATCTCAAACGGTCAGTGCATGATATGAATATGAGAAATACAGATGTTTTTTGCTAAACTGCAGATGCAATGTTGTGATACAAAGCTTTGATTAAAACACGTATGTACAGGCTGTAGAGGAAATAACTTTCGTAAATTTAACCAACGATTTTTGACACCATCTTGAAGAAAAAGTTTTCTTAAAACATGTATTCAACGTGCAACCTTTTTCGCAAAAAATAGTTCAGAACTTTAATTTTTTCCTAATAATAGCCAACGTTGCTAATTAGTTTTTTCATTTTCTAAAACTTCCATTTTTTTTTTCAATTTCCTATCCAAGCCTGGAACCATTTAAATATATTTTCCCAAACACGTTGAAAAAGTCCTGTTATATTTCTAATCCAGTTGGCAGCAGCTTTTCCGTAAATAAGAAGCATATCGTAATATTCGCGTTCAAAATACAATTTTGGTCATATTTGTCGCCAACACCTTATGTCATGGGATCTTCTCAATTAGTCAAAGCAACGTAGCAATTTCTATTTAGGTTGATGTATGTTGATGATTATTTAATTATTTTAACAATATTCATCAGTTTATTTGTAGTTTATTAGTTATATAATAACCAATAATTATTTCCTAAATATATTTTTAAATATATCTGCATAGAATGATAATTCTTATCATAGCTTTTCAACTGGTGATTTAATAACTTTGCATTTTTTGGTCGCGGGAACCTTTAGGTTTTTGATCCTTGTTGTGAGGAACATTTTTCTTTCAAATGATGTGAAGAATCGTCTAAATTAACAACAGATATTTCACTTACACCATTTATACATAAGTAATCACCGAGTTATATAAATTAAGTTGTATAACGGTGGATTACAATATAAAAATATGAAGAAAATGAATATATATAATTTAAAAAAAAAATCTGGAACCCCCTTAGAGGATTGTCTAATTGTATTGCACAGTAATAAAAAAACAGCACCAGAATTTAAGACAGCTCGCATTAAATCAATCATTATCATAATACACCATTAGACGAAGCTGATTTGCACGAAAAATTGGTATGCCAGTACTATTCTTACGCAAGGAAAGTAAGATTAAATAATTAGTTTGAAAGGACACGAAAATTGGACTTTGAAAGAGTGGGGAAGCAATCTTTGAACGAATCGAAATTAGTTGTCGGTTTACAGAGAATATTTGTTTAAAGGTCGGAAGGGAAACAATACTCAAATCATGTAATATCTACCCACAGTTAAACACGGGAAAGATTCAACAACAGTATGGGGTTAGTTTGACGACAGATCTTAGCGAAAATTTTGCTGTTGAGAATTAGCATTTGAAACACGAAGAACTGAAGAAAATTTCGGGTTCTAACAGAATAATGATCCCAAACACACCTCACATGAAGATTATGCTGTGAATATCTAAAATAAATGGAACGCGAACAAAATATTATTAAGTGAGCACTTTAAAAACGACTAAACCGAAGTTCTATAGGAAGAGCCGGAGCTCCAATCTGCTTCAGCATCAAAAGAACCTATCTGGGTGCAAGACGGCGGAGATGGCATCTTCTGTATCCGGCGACTTGGATAATGGAATGAGTGGTCGTTCAAAAAAACGCCAGGCTTTTTAATTGCATTTCAGTAGGCAATAGTGTAAAATCCGAGAATTGTCAAGTCAGTTCAGTTCGCCAGTTATGTCAGTTCGCGACTGAGTAACCCCAGATGTCTTCTGAGAGATATTCTACGTTGACCACTCGCTTTTAGGAAATATTGCTAAATGGTCCTCTAACTCTGCCGTTAATAACTGTAATTAACAAACTAACTCTCTAAGAGAGTTGCACTCTTGATATTATTAGAAAAATGTCTAAATTGTACCAAGTTATAACACAATTTGGAGATTGTCATATAGATGAGAGCAAAATTTAATAAATGTGTAATCACATTTCAATATAAATTTTTAAAAAATAACACATTGTGGTAAAACATTTTGAAATATTTTGTACGAATAAAAAAAACAGCAATTATCCAATATGTGTTTTACTGGTTTTCGTATTTTTCGAGGGTGAGTAAACACTTATAGACGGTAGAGAGTGTTCCAATCAAATAAAAAAAAAGATAATTTTGCATAATTACTCATGTACTAAAATGTTTATGTATTAGAATAACGTGGCGTTTTAGCAATAGCTTATAGTTTTCTTTAATGTCCCGAAAATAATAGTATTCATGACCACTAAATATAGTACTTAATGACGATAGTCTACGTCGGTAGAAATGCAAAAAAGTACTATTATCTATAAACAAACCGCAGTCTAAAAATAGACGGAAATAAATTTAGAACGACAGCATTTTAATTCACCAATATTTATGTTTTATATTGATCAGAACAATGTTTATATTTAAACATAGAAGGGAAAATCCAAAGATAAATAATTTGAGAATAAACTAAGAATCAGTTAATTCTTTTAATTATGTTTTCCCTTCAACTTTTCCAAATAATTTCGTTAGTCGGTTCATTTTTCTGGTTCTCGATTAAATTTCGAACATTTTTTTTATTATTCAAACGTCCAATTGTTTATCTTCGATTACAGCATGGAATTAAAAGTTAATTAGTTTTGAAGGAGTATTCGTGAACAGATAAATACAGAGTGCATTTGAAAAATCGAACAATCTTAAATTAGAATTTTCCACCGTATTGTTCTGCATCGCTAGATCACTTTCGTTATTACCTTAAGCCAGAAGTATGTAGTACGGGTATGTTACCCGAATATGGTTGAATGACTGAAATAACTGGGGTTTGATAGATCAACTACTTACTACTTCTTTTTCAGTGAGTTTTATCAAGTGAGTTTTGACTTCCTTCAGCCTTCGCTTCCATCCAAATCGACCCCCAGCAGTCCCTTTCCAGTTTTTTATGCGCAGTAGTTCTTCAGCATGCCTTCTTACATTGTCCTACTACCGCGTCTTTGATCTGCCTCTTTTTCTGTTATCCACTATTCGCCACTCCATGATTTTCCTCGGTATTGGACTTTCTTGCATTGTTGCATTCGGCACGTGTAAATAATCTACATTATCCACATTTGTATAATTATTTTAGTTCGAAGTTCGAAAAATTCTTCTGAGCAATTTTTTTTCAAATACTGCAAGCATCCATTGTATTTTCTTTGTAAGGGTCCACGTCTCACGGGCATATATGACTGAAATGCCCAATGAGTTTTCTTATTGATCTTAACTTTCGTGTTACGTTATACAGGGTCCAGCAGGGAGGTATGGTGTTTTTGAAAAAATTGACACACTCTTATTTTTAAATGAATATCAAAATGTATTTCTTTCATACATTAGTGGTATATTGGTATAGTGGTATATGGCAGAACAGGAGTCGCTTTTGACAACTTTTTATTTTTATATACTTAAAATCCAAAGCTTACATAGACAAACCGCGAACTCTTGAAGCTCTCTCCGCTTCTCACCTAACTGATGTGATTTTTCGCACCTAAATGTGTTATGTATACTTTAATGGCAATATGCCACTAATGTATACAAGCAATAAATTTTGATATTCGTTTAAAAATAAGTGTATCATTTTTTTCAAAAACACCATACCTCCCTGCCTGACCGTGTATAAGTTTAGATCTTAGCACAGACAGACAGCTCTTGTGATGCTGTTTTCGTCTAGTTTATTTCCAAGGTACATAAATTCTTTCTTTGAGGAAATTGGCAACAAAAATTAATGGAAGCGTGTGGAAAATGTATTGGGCACCAACTAAAACACGTCAAATGCATTTCAAGGATGCCAGAACAAATCAACTTTCTGGTTGCAACTTGCTTTTGTGTTGTTGTTGTGCTGTTTCACAGTGTGATGTTTTCACTGGAAAATATATTTAGTAGTGTGAAATTCGTAACATAAGATATGATTATCGAAAATAGGAGTCTTGTTGCGAATTAACTGCCAACCTACTACTACGAGATATACAGTTGTACACAAACGTACAAGAAATTTAATAACAATACCCAACTTCAATCTGAGCATATAGTTTACCTGGTACAGTCAGCCAGAGGAAACATAACATAAAGAAGTGTGGTTACATATAGAATTGTGGAATTTAGTAACGGTTTTAAAATTTCAACTGGTACACCGAAATAATTAAACAACATTAAACATAAATATCTTCGTAACTATGTCAGATTTCAAAACATCTATGTTAATAAAAAGATTATAATTCGTATCAATAAACTGGTTACTCAATAAACTCTGGTTTACTTACTTCGTTTAAATCTTTTGATAGTGGACTTACCTATAACAAAAAAAAACGATATAATATACATGGAAATACATAAAACATACAGTGAATATAGAAAAGTGAATATACATAAAATTTACATATACTCAGCTTAATATATCAAATTATATTTTAAAATATTTTTATTACTCTTCAAATACTTCATAATACTTTCATAATATGGACAGAAAGGTCCGTGAAATGAAAATATAAAATTGAACTATTTTATTTGAAACTATGTTTATTCATTATAAACAATTTTATATATAATGTTTTGAAATAATTATTACTTTTAATTTCAAATTCAATACTGTTCAAGCTATTAAATGTTTGAAACTATGAAATAACAATGTTTATTGCCATAGTAACTTTAACATCATCATTTGTTGACAATTTAGCCTGCCTGCGAGGTCTTTTTGAAATGCTAAAATAGGTGGTAGTTTAACGATGTTATGTCTGGCCAATAAGACAGCTATGACAACGAATCGAAGTATCGATAAATAAAAAAAATGAAGTATCATGCTAAGAACGATCAGCTAAGAACGATGTGATAAAGTTGTGACATCGCCACGATGAAGAAAGTTATTTTGAAATGGCAACAAAAATTAATTCAATGAATGTCATTGTTTAAGTTTCATTTAAATTATATCATGATATGCTTACGGAGAAGCTCGCATTAAGAACGTATTTTTGCTGCAGCTGACCAAATTAGAAATATGCCATGACCTTTTAAAAGTGTTAACAGTGTAAAGCTTGCATAGACCCAAATTGTGAAACTGTTTAATATTTAATTTTAATAATAATTACTCATGTGTTTCTTAACGTGGCGTGAATCGTTATAAACATTTTATGACCTAAAGAATTAATGCTAGTAATTTCAACTTTGCCATTAAACGACAATAATGTGTAAGTGTTTCTTTTTTTTTAAACAAAACAAACCAAATTCATGCTGAAACGTATGGAATAAATGGTTATATGTTAAATTTTAGCTGGAAATAATACCTTAAGAGGCCAATGAAACGAAAATGTTGAAAACATTTTTTAAAATTCTAACATTATTTCCGCGGAAATGGTTGCATTTTGGATACATATTTTAGCAAAAAATTTTGTTCAAAAGGGGAGAATAATTAAAGTAAAGAATCGTTAGTTAAATGAAAGTTATTTCCCTTACACCCCGTATAGGTGTGGAAAAGATAAAACAACGAATAGTATATTCCCTTTGTTCAGTCACTATTAACTAGTCTAATACGAAAGTACATTTCGATTGGTCTAAAGTAAATGTATTGCCCATATTAAAATAACACAATAAAACAATAGAAAACTTCAAATAGATATGATCTCGTTTATTGAAATAAAAATTTCAAGCAAGGTCTCAGAAATTTCCATATAATACACAATACGTTTTAGGTTATATGAATCACGGAAATTAATACTGTTTATGATCAATTGTATTGAGTTGGTCAAAAGGCAATTATATCTTTTATGGAAAACAAAAACAGCAAACTATTTAAATACTTGAGACATGTTTTGTATAAACACAAAAGACATAAATAAGTTGTGTTGCTTTCTTACAACATGACAAATGAATTTCTTTAATTATAGGAAACTATTTAATTTTTACATAAATTATATTAGGTGTATAAATCATTTTGTAGTTTTAATATTCCAAGTTTTGTAACTCTTTTTTACTTTTTAAATATAAGTATAGTTTCGCCCGTTTCAGGAAGTTCCAGGGTATTTAAGAAATAATGATACTGTAATGATGCTTACTCTCCAAGAACATTGTAAATTATAGTATATATATATATATATATATATATATATATATATATATATATATATATATATATATATATATATATATATATATATATATAATTTACAATGTTCTTGGAGAGTAAGCAAAAAGTATATATGAACATACATCCAATTCCCTCATTGTCCAAATGTGATTTGAATCTGAAGCTTATTACAGGGTGATTATCCAGCGTGCTGAAAGTATTTCAATATACTTCTTCATTATCATCGCCTCAGATTTGATCAACAATACATGACATATTTGAAGAAAACCAGGATTTGACTACCATCATGAGCGATAACAGTCATTTCCTTTTAAACAGGGTAGTTAATAAATATAACTGTCAATTTTAGGCCTGATAAAATATCCGTGAATTTCACCAAAAACTACTATACAGTTCAAATTCAAGTAAATTTGTTGGCAAAACTGCTCCAAACGGGTGTTCGCGAAAACGGCCGTCACTTGAGTGACATTATATTTCCTCTATTAAGTATTAAAAATGGCGTGTTACACTGATTTATTTTTATGTTAAAATCTTGTTAAATATCTCTATACAAAAAAAAGTAATGGAGTACAAGTACAATAGAAAAAGTAATGCTTTTTTACAAAAACGTCCCATTTCAATGGACTCTCTAAGAAAGCACGCACTGCCACTAGAGAATATCAGAGACTGTTCATAGGCAAGTGGTGCCTATAGATTTAGGAACATTTACTCACACAGTCAACAACCTGTACAAAAATGTTATTTGAGCATTGCTATTATACTGCTGAAAAAATTTAATAAAATACATGCTTCAATTGGTATTCATTTGCTCTTCATTTATTATATACAACCATGCTCCCACTCAATAACTATGACTTCCGTGTCTTCGTAAACACTCTTCAATCTCAACCTCACATTACTGATTACACTTTGCAACATTTCCACCGAAATTCAGATTATTTCTAGCTGAATTTTGAGTTTCAATTCGGCAAAATTTTATGGAGGTCACCTTACTCTACAAATAACCCTACAAATAAAAAGCACGTGGCGCCAAATGCGGCAATGTTGCTATAACGGCGTTTCTCGATTTTAGGGCAGTGTGAGTAGCCGCTTCATCATGCTGAAACCATCTGATATCATTAACAAGAAGAAACCCAGTTACCAGGTATGGAGGTTAACAATTCTTATTTTTTTCTTAAAAAAACTGGTTTAATTTGGGAGAAAGGCAAAACATGGTTTATTCAAAGTATGCGCCATCGCTAGCTGCATATTTTTCCCATCTCTATGGCAATTTGTGAATGCCCTACCAGAAAAAACCTTAAACCTTTATCTTTTGGGGTAGCCCAGCCATCAAGCCATTTTTCGACATATTCGTAATTGTTGAAGTATTTTATGAAAAGTGCGCGAGACATCAAAAGAAGTGGTAGTCAGAAAAGACTAAGTCTGGTGAGTACAGCGGGTGGGGTAAGGTTTCAGCCAAGTGCATAAATGGCATCTCTGACCGCTTTCGCATTATCTAATGTGTCTTTTTCGTGACTTATAGCCTGGTCGTTTTACAATCAATGCATGATTCAAATGAATAATTTGTTGAAGGGAGCAAACGGTATTAATTATTGCGCCTGGTTTCAGAAGCTCATGGTACACGACACCCTTCTGATCACACCAAATGCACAGCATTGCCTCCTTTTCAAAGCAATTCGGTCTTGCAGTCGACGTTGGTGGTTGTTCTGGCTCAACCTATTATTCTCTGCATTTTCTGCGTTTGTCTCCAGTCGCGATCGGATTCAAAAATGTCATACCGAGAAAGCAAAACTTGGCCCACCGTTTTTCGCTTTTCCATCTGTCTTTCGTTCAGCTGATGTAATACCCATTTTTTCACTTTCTGGATCTTTTCCATGGCATGCAGACAATCACAAATAGTTCGGCGACCAACATTTACCCTTTCTGATATTTGTTGTCTTCCGACAATGATTGCAATTCCGTCATATTCAATTTTTTTCGGTTGACCTAGAAGTCATTTCTCTTTCTAGCCGAAATCAAAATTTTGAATTGTAGAAACCACAAGCGTCTTGCTTTGGAACATTGTTACCATAAGTTTTCATAAGTATACTATGGCTTTCTCTTGCGTTTTTCCTGATTGAACAGGAAAAGCAGTACGTGAGACAAATTCTCTTTATTTGATTCAAAATTCGTCATTAAAAAATTTTAACCGCCACATCTGGTAATTATTGTGACAAAAACATCTCGATCATATAAAGATAGCGAATTCATGTATCTACGCGTAATCAGCAACCACCCTGGAACAACTATGTAATGAACTTTGCACTACCAGAAATGTCAAGGTGCTAGAAACTCTTGTTGATATGTAATATTACTGACAATGACAGTACCACTAAAAAAAGTTTTCTTTTAAATTGAATAAAAGTACTACAAGCACTGGAAAGAAAACCTCATCTCATATCTAAGTGATTATAGACATTAGATACATGCAGAAATTGTTTGCTATTAATATCTTACTCTGGCTAATTTAGTGAAAGATATGCAAATCTTGCGGTCTGCAGATATGCTGATAATCAACGTGAAAGAAATTTTTTTAAAGACCTCTAGTTAAAAAATGTAACAGGCATTGTCCTACTAAAAATGGGTCATTTTGGCAGTTTAAATTTTTGGTCCTATTGAAAATTGTCAAATCATTCGGCAGTCAGATTACCTGAAATGAACACCAAAAATCTACTACCATAGACAATAACTCTCTACGCGATAATTCCAGTAGTACCACGCAAATGCCCCACCACAGAAAACGGGGGATATCCTTTTTACTTTAAGTGTAGCCGTAGAAGAGGAATGTTATAGAAGAAACGAACAGTTTAACAAATGATATTGACATAACATCTAAAGCCAAAAAAAATTGAAGAAACAGAAAGCTCCTGGATTGGACGAATTATTAAAATACGGAGGGTATGATTTAACTGAAGAATTAACATCACTATACAATAAAATACTTCAAACACAAAAAATACCAAATGAATGGAAAATAAACATTACTATTCCAATATTCAAGAAGCGTGACAAAATGAAACTTGACAATTATAAGTACAATTCTTTTAGCTCTATAATGAAATCTTTTACAAATATATTAGATTCAAACATCAATAAATACCTAAAACATTTCATAGGAACAACGGAGATTTAGACGGAACAGATCCACTGTAGATACCATAGATGAGGATGCTGTTGATGCGCATACTAAATTCTATCATATCTACCAAAATATCTGCTAACAATCAACTAACAGATAACATACCAATGTCAACAGGTATCGGGCATAGAAATTCACAGAGTACTTTGCTACTCAATCTGATTATGGATAAATTAATGCTACGTAGATAATACCGTAATAATTTCTGACAATGAAGATGACTTCCAAAGACTCCTCTATTAATTCTTCAATGTCACCCGAAAATATATCATGACAATATCAGTAGAAAAGACTAGTTGTAATCACTAGTAGTAGAAAGACTAGTTGTAATCACTAGGAATCACTAGTTGTAAGTAAAGACCCAATAAGATGTATCAGGTTATGTCGTGATGCATCAGGTTATGTCGTTTAATTATTGGTTGTCGGAATATAAGCAATTCCAGACTTACACAATAGGGACCCGAGCAAATAACAGAAAATTAAATTCGCTACAGAGAACAGCGAAAATGAGAACGCTTAGAAGAATCGCTGGTTACTCTTTATATGTCAGAGAAAGAAATAGTAACATAGGACACATACAGGATACATATAGTCATATACAGGACATTGTCAAATGGGTATGAAAATGCAGGCCAGCCTGGAATGAGCATGTGGAACGAATGCACCGCGAGGACTAGTAGGAAGACAGCTAAAGCGTTGGATGGACTCATGGGTATCAACATCTAATGAAGAAAAAGTTGAAAGAAATAGGCCTCCGCCATATAACAAGAAGTATTTTAACTAAAAATTCACGGCCATCAATCATGTCAGTGCATTGTCATGATTCATCACCATATACAATGTGTTTTATTCGCCATCCATGGCCATCCATGTTCGCTAAACTATTGGTTTACAATTGATCTTATGAAGGCACAATGGTATCTCAAAACAATTAACGTAAAGCAGTTTTAAATGCCTTGTATATCTAGAATATTATTCAAGCCCTTACTTTTGTATCAATATTTACAATAATTTTACTAGTGTATGAGAATTGTTATTGAGCTTGATAATAATTTTGCAGTATGACAAACTTGACTCCGTCATCTAACTGAATAAAGTTTCAAACTCGTCGTACTCTGGATATGGTAAATTATCGAACTGAACTAAATAAACGTGCTAAATAATTACACGTTTCAAATGAATATAATAAAATTCGAATATCAGATAATAAAAAATAAGCAAACGATTGTTCACAAAAAATAGCGTACATTCTACATTCTTGTTGCTAAATCTTACAAAAAAAAAATATTTTAATATTCTTAAATATATCGAGTATACACATTTCTGTCAGTATATAATTAAACATTTCATTTTTATTGAATGCTTGAACAAAATTACCAAATAATTGTATTATATTTATCATCTTAATTCGTAAAAAGAAATCGATATAGCTTAATAGAGTTTTTGACTCTACTGCATAAAAAGAGTAGCGTAACACTGGCCACCTATTGAAAAGTTTTCAAAACTGTACCGATTATTGTGGAAACTACTATAAATACTCATAAAGAATTATAGTTATAGCTTATACAAGGGCCATTCGAAAAATTCTCAGCCTGGGAAAAAAAACATAAGATTACTTTTTTTTTATTTGCCAACTTAGTCACTGGGCAATTCAGTTTATATAAACAACGTTTATATCATCTACTATTATAAAACTTCAACTTAGAAACTAAACAAAATTGTATTTAAGTATGCCTAAACACTCTTGATAACTTTTTCATACCCAAAATATACAATTTAATAGATAAATTGTTCATAGTACGCCAAATAATGGAAAAATAACCGAATTTGAAACAATCTTCTTTATTCCAGATCTTCTCAGATTTCAAACAGGCGTACGAGCGCGTACAAAGAGCAGTAGTGTACGAGGTCATAGAAGAAATAGGAATACCAGCTAAGCTTATTGGATTAACCCGGATGACAATACTTAATTCCAAGACAGTAGAAAAAATTCAATACACCATGGTCAAATTGGAGATTGGAGGAGGTTTATGACAGCAGGATAGACTGGCACCAGTTCTATAGCAAAACTGCAATATATATAGCTTCATCAGCAAAACTGAGTCATAAAGTCATCAGCAAAACTCACATCGACGCAAATGAAACAATGATAATTAAAGAAATGTATTTATGTATGTCGTAAAAAATGCAGATAATCTCAGGGTATTAACACTATAGAAAAAAGCAGATATATAATGAAATAAACGCGAAAACCAAAAGGGTCGGTCTAGAATAAATATAGATAAAACAAAGGTGATAGAAAAAAGAATCAATCGAAGAAGAGAACAGAACAGGATAATCGGCTATGACAATATTGTAGTTATGAAGCGATTTACGTACCTAGGAAGGTACGTACCCTGGGAAGGTTACGTAACTTGATGAAAACAACTCGTTAAAAGCAGTTCAAAAATCCTAAACACCAAAAAAATGTATTTCTTGTAGACCTGTATAATCATTATTGATGCCTTCGTTCAATTCATGTAACGCTGATTCAACTTTTTTGAAGCATTTTCAGTGAAAGAAAGAATCATGTGAATTATTGTTCAATTTAGTATCAGCACTTTAATTAATGTTTACTATTTACTGATATAACGATAATTATACCGTCGTCAAAAAAAACTTAATCGGCAAATGCGTCAAACGAATTATTTAATTTTAGAAAAATGTTTTCACGTTCCTTACGTCACGAGCCAAAATATAATTGGAATTACGTGAAACCCAGGTGTTAGTAGTTGGAGTACGTTCAAACTGAATCGAAAAAAAATGGCAAGCACCATCATATTTTTGCACACTAATTTCGTTGGTATGACAACATTGGGTGACTATTAAGAGTACGGTTTTTCAAAATAACGAGGGAGTATATTTTGAATCGGCTTCCCAACTTATCCGCTTAGCAGTGTTGCAACATTTATTACTACCGACATTCATAAAATTAGTTCATGCTTTTATTTGATTATAGATTTGTGAATTAGCTGTACAAATAAACTGGAAACCTCTTGATTTTATTTTTTTTAATATTATTAATTTGTTTATGGAATTCTTACTTTACTACTTCAAATTTTAATAATTCTTTCAAAATATACTGAAGAATATAAAAACATTGAACATTTTTTTTATTGGATTTTGTACACTATGGACGTATTATGTAATGATAAATGTATCAAATTATGAAATTTACATTTATTTAACGGAGATAGTCGATGCTTGATGGATGTTCATTTTCAATAAATGAACTAAGAATTATATATAAAGTTCCACTATATTTAAAAGTTGTATTCCAATTGCTTCGCAACACATGAACTTTTTTAAATACAAACACTATATTAAACTTTCTTGTCATGTTTTTGGATTATTCTACGACCAGAATCTCGAACTTCAACACAACTCTAATCCTCAATCCATCTTAACTACGTACAAAACGGCAGCAATGTCCTATTATTCCGCTATTTCATGAAAATTTAAACCTGTCTTTTTCATACCAGTAAGTAGCTCATCCCTTTTCAAATTCTGATAATTGTAATACATTCTGGAATCGCATACAGAAACAAAAGTAAATAAAGACCAAATTACTTTATTTTGCTTCTCGAGCGCGTTTCGCTAACCATGTTAGCATCATCATCTGAAATTCAAATTAAATAATCTTCTGATGATGCTAATATGGTTAGCGTCGAGAAGTTAAATAAAATTGTAAATAGTGTTTAGTGGTAAATCTCTTCCAGTTTAGTGTTTCACATCGAAGGTACCAATAGAACAATTGATAGGTAACCACGTAAAAAGTGTATTAATTCTTGTGATCAGTAAATATATTTTCGCCTTAATTTAAATATATATATATATATATATATATATATATATATATATATATATATATATATATATATATATACTATATATTGCAACAAGTGAAAATGTCCAAAAGAACTCTTTAACGAGCTTCTATATGAACATATAATTCGCAGTTTTATATAAACAGTGAGAAGACGCATTGTGAGTGTTAGATTACGAGGATATAGAAGGGTTGATGTTGTTAGGCGCCATCTAACATATACATCGTAATTTTAACATTCTTGACTGTATACGCACTCAGAACGTTTTATTATATGCACGCTATTTGTGTTATTTAGTGACTTGAAAATTTCAACTCAGTCAAAAAAAAATGGAATTAACTCGTGATAATTGTCGTGTGATGATTAACTACAACATTCCACGTGGATTATCTCAACAACAGAACATCGATCAACTCATTTCGACTTTTGGCAATGAAGTTCGATCTAAAACCATTGTATATCACTGGTTTAGTAAATTCTATCGTGACCGTCGTTCGTTCACGGACGAACTTAAAGAAGGTCGTCCAAAATCGGTTGTTGTACCAGAAAACATCCATATTATGCGCGAACTGATAAAGCAAGATCGTCATGAGACATACCGTGAGATTGAGAAGTCCTTGGGCATTAGTATACAAGCATACAGAAGATTTTACAGAAACATTTAGCCGTGAAAAAGATTTGTGCGAATTGGATTCCGTATAACTTGACAATCACTCAAAAAAAGTCTATTGGTGTAAAGAAATCCTCAAAAAAATACAATCGTGGTGCGTCAAAAGCCGTGTATAACATTTACACAGGTGACAAATCTTAGATCTATGCGTTTGAGCTCGAAAGTAAACGGCATTCGACTGTATAGGTCTTTTAAAATGAGCCAAAGCCAACAAAAGTTATACGCGCAAGAAGCACTTCGAAGCAAGTGGTTGCTTGTTTTTTTTTTGGGGGGATAAAGGGGGATAAATGTAGAATAGTCATTTCTGAATGATACACAGCCATTTGTTTGCCAGAAGTATTTGAAGAAATAGGAAAAAGCAACCATGCGAGCTCTCACACGTCGGACCGATCAACTAAATATGTGAAAGTTCATCCGCCATACAGTCTTGATTTACCACACAATGCTTTCTTTTTATTCCCGTTCATGAAGAATCAACTACGTGGTCAACGATTTTCGGCGCCAAAAGAAGCGATTGTTGCGTTCACAATGCATGTTTTGGAGATACCTCAATCGGAATGAAAAAGTGCTATAAAAATTGATTCTAACGTATGCAAAAGAGTATCGATCATCGCGGAGAATATTTTAAAAAGCAATAAAACCATTTTCAATGATAAATATTTGTTTTTAATTATTATTCCGGATGCATAAATAGCAACCGTCGTAAAGCACAATATAGGCCTTATTTAACATAAGAGCACATTTTATATTTTTTTGTCAAACAGTAGCATAAATGGGCCATCGCTGACTCGGTCAGGGTCATTTGGCCCAGTCAACGAATCGATCCATCCGCCCAATATCCAATCCCAATACATTTTTAAAAGGCAGAAAAGTATATTACTGAATAATGTCTTCTATGTTACAACTAGTCGCACAAATTGGTATACGTTCGAAAAAGACAAAACGAGTTCGGTTAGAAATGGAATCATAACAATCCCGATTTGTCACTAGTCGATTATTTATGGCAAGTTCTCAAAGAAGTACCGAAAACTAAATACACTTCTAAAAGAATACTGAAACACATTTTTTTAAGCGTGGAACATAATAACTAAACAAAAGTGCTATAATATTTTGGTCAATATACGATGTAAAAACAAATGTCGAAACTGCGATGTCTGGTGAGGAAAGTGGATGGGATATAACATCTCAATTGAAGCCCAACAATTTTTGCCGCATCCTGATTGAAACGTGTGGTTGAGCATTGTTATGATGAAACACGACGCTTTGTCTGTTGTTAATGGTTTGGTTGCGTGGAAAAAGCTCAAAGTGTATGACTCCCTTCCAATTCCACCAAATGCAAAGCATAATTTTGTTCGAATGAACAGCGTGTTTCACCGTACTTAAAACCGCTGATCCGCTCAACCCCCACGATTTTTTTTTCGTTGCGCGTTATTATTAGTTCTATTATATTCTATCTCATGAAACCCTGGTGCGTGGAACTTCTACTATTATGGCTTTTATTTCCTCGCCATCCATGCACGAAGCACTGCAAAAGTGATGTCAGTCTACTAGACCAAAATATCCGCCCTTGAACCGACCAAACCACTTTTGTACGGTGGCCTTCTCAACAGAACTCTCCGTAAACGGCTCAAATCTTGTTTTTTTTTTGGACAGTTTTCTTGTTCTTTTTTAAATATAAAAGCATAATGTGGCGTAAATGCAAATTTTTGACTGACATTTACAATTTGAATCAATTTGACTAACTGAACGAGATCAAAACAAATAAATAAACATTACTAATCCAACACAGTAACTAATAAAAAATTCGTAGGTACTTTCCTCATATCATCGTATCATTTCCTCATTTCCTCGTATCATCCATATTTACATTATCATCCATAAGCGTTTATCTACTCTGAAAAAATCAACTTCATCCTTAAAATCCTCACGTGAACCAGTTTAAGACAATGTTTTCTTTTCTAATTTGCAAACAAATATGACATATTTATCAAACTTTGCTCTCATCGATAAGATCATCTCCAGATTGTATTATATCTTGGCACAATACTTTTGATATAGCGATATAAATAAAAGAGAAACTTCCATCAAAACATTTTTATAAATTATTGAAATACACATTTTAAACTTTCATTTCACATTTTAAATTCTCATTTCAGGAAGTACGAACGAATCTATACGAAAACTAAGACTTCTAAGACTTGAAATTCGGTAATTGTGACAAAAGATATGTAATTGAACTATGTTCAAAATTTTAAAATTTTTCACCGTCTATTTTTTTAAAAAACTGATATGAAAAATAATACTCTTAACCATTCTTAAACACAGTTTCTCATGGTAAAATGATTTTCGCTACGAATTTTTCTATTTTTTCACTATTAATCTTCCAATTTTATACAATAAAAAACATCACATGATAAAATTTAATATTTGCAGAATGTTATTATATGTGAATAATATCGGGTTACCATCAAACTTTTTTTTTCACCTTTCGATTTCTAATAACTAAACACTCAAAAAATATCTGGCAATGTCGCGCAAACAGCAGAGAAAAAAATAAATAGAGTTATAGCTAAAAAGGGAGATTACTATGTATCACATTTCTGAATTTGAGGTTAAAAAAGTTATTTTTCTTACAAAATTTACCTTTGTGTCTGGACTGCATAATTTAAATTTAAAATATGCAATCCAGTATTAAAATATTAAAATTTGTTTTAGTATTATAAATATAAATTGTGAATTTCTGTAACTATTTTAAATTTTAGAGAGACAAAAAAATTCTCGTATCTCTCTCGCTCGTATTTCCTAAAACGAACAGCAAAATTCCGAGGACGGCTCGGCGCATAATCTCTGGAATCCGGCTCGTGTCGGATATTTTCTTTTAACTACACCAAAAAACCCTGTTTATTGACGTAAACATTCAATTTTAGAAAGCCTCACAAGAAAAAGTCTATAGGGCTCAAATTAGGTCTATGTGGAGGCCAATTTATGACCATACCTCCCCTGGAGATCAATTTGTTTGGAAAAATTTCACGAATTCGTGGCAGAAACGTGTTGAAATGTTGCTCCGTCCTGCTGAAACCATGTGCTTTGATTATAACCAACAAAGTTTTGCAGTTCAGATACCAAAAAATTGTCAACATTTCCACATAACTGCGGTAATTGATGATAACTGCGTGTCCCCTGCCGTCAGTGAGCGAATGAAATAGAAACTTTCTTATGGGACAAATATTTTACGAAAATCGCCTATTCGATTTTCAAAAAGACTGTAGTTGCTTTAGAAGAGTTTATTTTTGACGTTAGACCAGATTTTCGAAATGCCAGTTCAATACTTTCTAGAAAAGCTTTATAGAGTTGAGGTCGAGATTTTAAGGTGATCTAATCTTTGTGTTTTTTACTTGCACTTCATGAAGAATAAAAAAAGAAATAAATATATCACATCCAAGGGCGACCCAGATCGTCGAACGTCAGCTGTATATAACTGAAGTTAAGCGACGTCGATCGTGGTTGATATTCGGACGCGGATATATATATATATATATATATATATATATATATATATATATATATATATATATATATATATATATAGATAATATATATATATATATATATATATATATATATATATATATATATATATATATATATATATATATATATATATATATATATATATATATATATATATATATATATATATATATATATATATATATATATATATATATAGATAATATATATATATATATATATATAATATATATATATATATATATATATATATATATATATATATATATATATATATATATATAGATAATATATATATATATATATATATATATATATAATATAATATATATATATATATATATATATATATATATATATATATATATATATATATAGTATATATATATATATATATATATATATATATATATATATATATATATATATATATATATATATATATATATATATATATATATATATATATAGATATATATATAGATATATATAGATTCTCCCTATTCTTGAGGGAAGGGCATGTGTCGGTACCCTAACAAGCCTGAACAAGAAGCGAAACATATGCCCTCTAATTGAAGGAATGGGCGGGACTCGTCCCCAGTCAAGCACCTAACAAAATGTTCATTTAGGCGGAGACGCAGGTTGCTATGTGATCACGAACCAGACAGTCACGAACCTCGCGAAAATAAGCACCACCAAATGAGATTTTGGCGAAACGTCTGCAAGCTTCCGACAGGGACCAACTCGACAACCGGATGTACTCCCGGAAAAAAACCCAATACATGTTTTTCCATCCGTGAAACAGTACGCACAAACATATATATATATATATATATATATATATATATATATATATATATATATATATATATATATATTACATACATACCACCATCCGACGGGAAGTCGGCGAAAGTACGGGTGGTTGTTACAGGAGAGCATATAGCGAAACATATGCCCTACAATTGAAGGGGTAGGTGGGGCTCGTCCCCAGTCAAGCACCTGACAAAATGTTCATATATATATATATATATATATATATATATATATATATATATATATATATATATATATATATATATATATATATATATATATATATATATATATATATATATATATATATTTATTAATAATAAAGATATAATAAAGAAATAACTTAAAGTATGATGGTGAATTTGAATAATTCACTGTCACATCAACCCATTCATGCAACCTTATCAATAAAAATGATTATAAAACCTCGTGTTATGACACGAAAAATTACACATTAATAAGCTTAGTGGAGCAACATCAATTTTATCGAATTTTTGTCCCGTGAGACATTCAATGACGAACCGTCTAATTTCAAAACGCGTCAAACTGCCGCAATATTTAAATTTTCCCTATCCTCGGGCCAAAACAAATAAAAATATTTTCCTTTGTCCCGACTTTTATTAGAAGCTTATGGTTTTGCGAACGCAACGGCTGTTGTGGACAGATAGCATTTAAAAATAAAACTAACCCAAACTAAAAATAGTTAATTTCATTAATAGAAATATCCGCTTGGAATCTCTCCCTCTTTCTCGCTCTATTTCTCTCTCTTGCTCGCTGACTCAATATGAATTTTTATACCACATGTTGAGTGTATTTTTAACAGCTACGTTCTTAACACGGTTTTATATGAGCCAGTATTCACTGAGAAACTTTTATTTACATACATAGTTATATCACATGTTGTAATGCATTAGAGTGTCTCTAAAAAACTGTTTTAAATTATAAAAAAAACATTATTTAATTCTATTTAATTCTTGTTTTGCTATATTTCTCTTTTACTTAAGGCAGTTTCACACAGGTTTGTTGAAAAATAAATATTTAACCTTAAACCCTGATAATTTCACCAAACCTTAGTTAAATTTTATTTCAAGTTCGATAAAACTTTAACAGAAACATTTAAAGTGATGAAAAAAAACTATGGCGATGATTGTTGTACGTATACGTGAGTTCGAGCGGCATAAGAGATTCCAGGGCGGTCGTGATGCTTTAGAAGACGACCAAAAGCAATGGCGACCAAAAAACAAAAATCGCGATGAGTTGCTGTGAAAAGTACGTGAAATGATCACCTGCGATGCAAATTCGACTGTAAGATAGATAATGGAGGAATTAAATTCGACCAAAGATATGATTCGCGAAATTTTGACAAAGGATTTAAACAAACAGAAAGTTTATGATCGATTTGTCCCTAGCGCCTTAAATGAGAACCAAGAAATTGCTCGCGTTGAACATTACAAAGATTTTATTAACAACCAGACGGAACTGCACATTCCTGGAATCGATTGTAACTGGTGATAAGATTTGGAGCTTCAAGTACGATTCTTAAATAAAACGCCAAAGCGTTTCCTGGTTTGCATTTTCAGAAGTTACGAGGGAAGACAATGTCGGCCCTAAAGGTATTATACTTCGGGAATTTGTTCCACATAGTCAAAATGTCACTAGTGAATATTGTCTGGGTATTATGGAGCATTCCTGAAAGAGAATCGTTCAAGTGAGGACCGAGTTTTGAGTTTTGTTGCACTTTAATACACCATCTCATAGGACCGTCGCTGTTCGTAAATTTTTGGCAAAAAAACAAGCCTGTGTGCTTCAACATCCTCCGTATCCACCTGATTTATCTCCGTATGACAATTTCCTGTTTCCGAAACTCAAACGGGCTATCAAAGGACCGTTTAATGACAGTTTAATGACAGGTTACACAAGTTCAAGAAGCTGTGATGAGGGCTATTGAGGCGATTCCGAAAAACGGCATAAAAATATATGCTAGCATTGGTTCAATGTGCTCAGCAGTGTATTGATGCGGAAGGAATGTATTTAGCTCTACCACGATGAATCTAAAATTTAAAAAAAAAAGTTTAGAAGGGGTATAATTTCTTTAGCGACGGAGAAGCAGAACCTCGCTCAGGAAGATCTTCCAGGCCAACCAAAAAAGAAATCATTATCAAATTCAAGGATCTTGCACTGCGTAATTGCCGATTAAGTATTAGAGACATTATTGATAATTATTCTAGATATTGCCACAAATCTAGATAAGGTCTAGATTTGTAGTAAAAATATTCATGGTTTTTGCTTCACGATAATACAATAATATTCATCGCTATAATTATTCTTCAGTTTTTGTTAAAAATAAAACAAATGCTAAAGTCACGCTTTGAGTCTATAGAAGCCAATCAAGAGAGTTTGCTGGGCACTTTAAATGAAACACCACAAGTAGAGCGTAAAAACTATTCCGAAGACTGAAAAAAACATTTGAAAAGTATATTGTAGTGAGAGGAGATTATTATTATTATTATATTTAAAAAGTCAACTTACTTTTTGATCATAGCAGTATAAATATCGTTAGTGAGTTGAGTGAGTGCAAGTTTTGTGCTCGATCAAAATTCCAAAAGCTTTAAACATTTCAAAATTAAATTATACACGTAGCTCTTAAAGTACCCCAGTTCATTAGACATAACCAGACTCAACGGGAAGCCGGAGTTTTCTCAGTTTTGCAGTAATTTGTATTAACCACGGAAGTCATTTAGAGTTCTTCGCTGACAGATGAGAGTATTGTCTATATAATACATAAAATATCGGACGTCTTACCCCAGCTAGGAGCCCTAATCTTTGTATTTCATAGCACGGTTTGGGTAACAATTGGTTTGATATAAGGGCTTTAATGTTACAGGAATCGGAATAAATAAAAATGCAAAGAGGCCAAGTCTGGAGAATACGACGAGTATGATAAAATCTCTCAGTTTATCTTGGTGGTCATTTCCAGAGTTCTCTTTGTTGTATTTGGCCATGAGTTGTTCTCACGGCCAAGAAAATGACTTCCCTTCTCTCTTTACAAGTATACTTATATAAGACCTATTTCCTACAATGCATCACTAGCACATTCCATTCCGAGTGCGAAGTGCCTTTGCAATTATTAATGTAACGCTTGGTTAACTTCATGATTCGTTTTTTTACACGTTTCATTCGGCACAATTCTCATTTAAATAGAAGATAGTTTAGGTTTAGAATTAAATTGAATCATCTCCTAATGATACTAACATGGTAGCGAAAGGTGCGTCGAAATGTTTAAAAAAGTCATGTTATGTTTAGTGGTAAATCTCTTCGAATTCAGATTCAAGCAATTCATAATACATGACGCCCAGTTGATCCTATTATATACATAGCAACACAATTTTGCCAGGGACATATTTATTTAATGGTACTATTTCATAGCTCATCAGGATTAATCCTTATAAGGATTTTCACCTAGCAGATCTTCCATTTTATTTGGCTGTGCCGGAGGTTCTGCATTATTTAAGTCATCACCAAATCGAGTTCGAGTTCGGAATCAATTCGAGTTCGGAATTGCTGAAACCACCTCTTAAAAATACTGTACGAAACATTATTTACATTATCACACAAAACCATATAAGACGAGACCTGAACTTCTGCAGCTCACCTGAACCTCTCTATATAAATGCCACAATATTGCGAACATCGTATCTACAACTGATTTTTCAGGTTATATTCAAAGTAGCCTCATATATTATATCTCGTTGTGAAGCTGAAAGCGATCGCTTATCTATATAAAAACTATATATAAATATATATATACGGAAACACATTCTAATTCGTACAACAGCAGAACATATCGACAACAGCCGATGAAACATAAGGGCTAGGAGTTAAACTGACGATCTAATATTACGTGACGACTTTTGAAAATTTTACAGTGATGACATTAAGGAAAAGTCTAAACCATTAGGACTGCTTAAATACAGAAACTTTTGCAATGATCTACATATGTATAAGAGCAATGTAAAAATAGACAATTCCCTTTTTTTATGTTTCGTAGATATCAGCATTATACAATAATACAATAAAAATTGAATCGATATTTTCTTTATACTTATGATATTGAACTTTTGCAATGATCTACATATGTATAAGAGCAATGTAAAAATAGACAATTCCCTTTTTTTATGTTTCGTAGATATCAGCATTATACAATAATACAATAAAAATTGAATCGATATTTTCTTTATACTTATGATATCTTTAAAGGCACTATGCTACAGAATCTATTAATAAATTCTAATAAATAAAAGAGCATATTAAATATAAAACGGCTTAAAGCAGTTAATCGTTGACTTGTACAACTGAACAGTACTAGTTCTACCGGTTGGGTAAACAGCTGTTTTATTCGCTAAGCTTTACCATGAACTTTACTATATTGTTTTTTATTTCGATTGAAGAACACATTTCAATAATATAACTAAAACTACCACGGCATCAAAAGTAAATTAAATTAATTTCATTTTGCCATATTTCCCATATTCTGAACTTATTATACAAGGTGTAAGGAAAAATACTTTCGAAAATTTAATCAACGAATCTTAACATTTTTAAATATAAAATCCTTAAAACATGTATTCAAAATGTAACAATTTCCGCGGAAAACAGGTCAGAACTTCATTTTAATTTTATTAACAATATTTTAATATTCTTAACAATCTTAAACAACGTCTCATCATTATTTTTTATTTCGATCAATCACAATTCAGTTTTTAGTTGCATTGGCCTCTTAAGATATTATTATTAATGCTTCTGTAATCATTTATTCCATACGCTTTAGCATACATTTGATTTGTTTTGTCACAAAAAAAAGGAAAATTTTCCCATTCCTGGTGAAAGAAGCTTCGTCGGTTAATAAAATATTGAACAAAAAAATTAAGATTCCTTTTCCTTAATTCCTTAATTTTAGCCAATACACCATTCATAATTTTTTTGCCTGTGTTAAAAATCAACGAGTAAGAGTGCTTGTACCCCCCTTATACATGAGAAAGGTAGAGTAATTGCTGTTTTAGTTTTCTATGTACAATCCAATGGGAAACTCCAACTTGCTGGAATCTATTGCAAGATGTAGGCCTCCCTTAAGTGTCTATCTGGGGGGGGGGGGGGGTCCTCTGTTTCTGATGGCTTCCGATCTTGGTCCCAATTCAAAGATTCGTTTTGTCCACCTGTCATCAAACGCTCTCGCAACACAACCAAATCACTTTTGCACCATGGCCTCCCTAACAAAACCCTCTCCGTGAACAGTACAAATCTTGTTTTTTGTTTGAACAGCGTTCTAGCCCTTTTGAAATACAGAGGCATAATATGGCGTAAATGCAAGTTACCGAACAACATTTTCAATCTGAATCAACTTGACTAACTGAAGGTAAATCAACGCGAATCTGAACGAAAACATTGTAAATACCACAAAAACTAATAATATATAAATAAACATTACTAATCCAACACACGTTTTTGTCAACAAGCGTAAAAAGAGCAACTAATAGATAATCACTACAAACTTTCTGGACAGCCGATATAATCAGTTTATATATAGCTTTTTAATTACTCTCTCGTATTGTGTATTATTTAAACCCACCCACATATTTCCCATTTTTAATGCTTTTTTTAATTTCGAGTCATTGTCCGTGACTGTTACATTTTTTATACTACTCAATGAAATTCATCAATACTGTTTACTACAACTGCAGTATAAACCGATATAGAAAATAGCTTATCTGTTTGGTTGAATCAATATATCTCACATGTAATCAAGTGGTTTAATAAATCATTTTGTAATGTACGGGTGAAAGAGATTCATTACTCATTTCATTACCCAGAAATAATCTAGTGGTATAACCTTTGTTTTCTTTCGTTGTCAAGGCGAAAACGGGTCTGTCATCGGCCTAAACTGACCTCGAACATGCCATTAAATCATATCGGTTATTATCGACGTCATCAATTCAACAAAGTAAATATATATGTTGGTTATATGTATGTTATGTGGGAATGCAATAAACTAAGAAATATACCAGAAAACAAAAAATGCCACTATTAAAAAAATATTTTAATGAACTAATTGTGTCATTTTTTGTGCATACCATGATGGTATTATGATCTATATGAGTTTATGGAAAAGTATATATAAGTATAAGTTTCTACAAATAACAATAAATTCAACAAATACAAATTCTTTAAGTTGCTGTCGGCCTGAGCAATCGCTCAAGAATTTAATCCCATTCATGTTCTACCGGCGATAAATATACGTATCTCGCCGCTTAATCAAGTAACGCTATTGGTATGTCCAGACCTGCTCAAATTTTCCGAACGTTTTATGAACGTTTCAACTGTGTTATTGCATGCATTAGCACATGCATCCTAGCGCAAGGTAAGACGCATGTCTTCTTCCTTTCCACATGTTTGAGTCAGTTTCATTCAACATTTCTGGCGAGTTCGTTAAAAACGGCTTTTTAAAAACGTTAAAAATATTTTAATTTATAATGATCTACTGTTAACTCTGTAATTTCAGTTTCATGAACAGATCTGACATTGTCATGTTAGCCAGTAGGAGTACTGCTGTACTGTTGTTGATAAGGGCTCGGAAAATAAGCGAAAAATACAGAAAATCTGTATAGATAAAGGTATATTTAGAATTTACTACAGAAAAATATATACTAAAAAAATATTCCTTACACACTCAATTTACAATTTTATTATTTTTATATTTTATTTAATCTAAAAGTCCGTGGTACCACGTCTTGTAAGACTAACAGTTGACATTTTAGCATGATGGTATTTCAAAATTTTTATCCTCCATGAGTTCTTGTCCAGTGCTAATTTTCTAGCCTCATTCCAATCAATTCCTCATTTTCTGCCGCTTGTCGAATTTGTTCTTCCCGTCTCAGTCTTGGACGTCCATCTTTATTTTTTCTGTGGATGTACCCTAGCCAGCTGAGTTGCCTTTCTTCCATAACTCTTTCTACTGTTTTCGTTTCCAGTTGTCCAATTGAATTTTTCCAGTTGGGTGTCGTGTCCACTCTATCCATTCTATTTGACTATTTTGCATAGAAATATCATTTCTGCAGCTGTATGTCTGCTTTTGTCTCTCTTTGTTAAGGTCCAAGATTCGCTGGCGTATATTATTGCTGGTCTCAATACTTTCTGATACACCTATGCTTTTACCTCTTTCAGTATCTCTCTTATCCTTCTTAGAAATGTTATTTTTAGGGTCTTGTATAGTTTGTATTTCAACGTCCATTTTTCCATTATCTTCTATTATTGTGCCTAAATACTTATAGTTTTTGACTTGCTTCATTACCTTCCCATCGACTACAATTTTATGTTTTATTTTTGTGCCTGCAATTACCATTGTTTTGCTTTTGTCGATATTTATTTCCATCCTTAATTTTCTTAGCTTTTATGTATCGCTAAGTTATGTTGTAGTTTTTATTCAGAATCTGTCATTAGGTCCATATCATCAGGGAACAGTAATTATTGCGTTGTCATCACTGTTTTCACTTTTATAAAACCTATTTTTGCATTCTTGCAATTTACTTTGCTATTTTTTACAAAACATCGTCAATAACTATTCCTGTCTCAAATTCTGTGGATTCATCGTTATGAGTTCTTACTTTATTCTTGTTGTTGTTGTTATATAAGGCCTTGGTAATTTCGATTACTCCCTCTTCTACTCCTCTTCTCTTAGAGTAAGAATTTCCAGACATTCCTTCTTTTTACTCTATCAAATGCTTTTTTCAGGTCAATGAAACAAATATAGATATCGGTTTCTTTTCTTAACAGTTTTTCTCTTAGTTATCTAATTATAAATATCAGATCTGATATGTTTCTACCCTTTCTAAAACCATACTGTGGTGTGTCTATCTAAATATTATTCTGGTAAATATTTTTCCATGTAAACTTATTAGTGTACTCCCTCTATAATTTTTACATCCTTTAATATCTCCTTTTCTAAACAAGAGCAGTATTATACCCATATTCCAGTATGGTGGTACTTTCTTTTCTATTATGATATCGTTTAATAGTTACAAAAATTCTTCCTTTACAATTTCTCCTACATACTTGCCCTAAAGTTTGCCAAAAAATAAATTAAAACATTACTTTCAAAATTATATATTTATTTGTTTTGTTAACTATATAATTTAATATATTTATTTAATTTAATAAAATTAAACTACTTTACTTGAAATAAAATTTGTAAACTATTGCAAAAATTTGCAGTTTATATCAAGAAGTTGAAGGCGAAATCGCAAGATACCCAACATGGGTGGGAGTCGGTGCGCTACCTTTTGCGTCTCGTCGTGCGTTATAATTTTTCCTTGCATCCTTGCTTGCCTATCGTTCAACACCGCATGCGTCTAACCTTTCAACAGATTCATGCGTCTTGACGACCTAAAATTGAACAAGTGTGGATATTGTGGCGGTTAATGATTCTTAATTTTTCTAAGAGATGGTGGAAACAAGAGTCAGCTCACAATATAATTTCTCATATAATTTTGTTGCTACGACAATGCATTTCAAAACGCCATTTATGTTTAAACGATTTCGAGTTAGCGTCATATTTTTTTTCATGTGGTAAACATGTCGAGTTTCGAGCCAAATAAAGAGTATTTGCGGCACGTACTGCTTCTTATTCAATCAAAAGAAAAACGCGAGTAAAATCTCTATATGAACCCTATGGTCATGTTGTTGATAGTATGTTGAGCTCAGAACATAATCTTCAAATTAACTGATGCATTGGTTCCAACGACGAAATCGAACAAAACAGACAAACAATCAATACTATAAGATACGAAAAAAACCCAATAGATTCAAATGATTAACCTCAGCTGACTGACATATAAAGGGTCAACACATATAAAGGATCTTTCAAATTAAGCGGTTTTTTATTAATTGAATAAAACACAGAATTTGCTTTGATATCAAAAAACTTTCTATTGATAATATAATGCATGACATTTAAACATCAAATACAATATTTGCCAAATGACCACTTCTCGCAGCTTGGATGACACTTTGATATAACCGTGGCTCTATCTCACCAATGACTCGAATAACTTCATCCTTTAGTTCAGGAATCGATTGTGAATGCGATTCCTGAACTTCTTATATTATGTTCTTATGTACCTGGGTTTTCAGATAACCTGAAAGAAAATAGTCCAATGGTATCAAATCACATGATCTTGATGGCCAATTAACATTACCGTTTCTTGCAATAACTCGTCCAGGGTTTTTTTTCCCAATAAATCAATTATTTTATTAGCAGAGGGAGGTATAACGCCATCTTGTTAGAACCACATTTCCTCCAGATCAATATTATTCAGTTCCGCACACAAAAATTAAGTTATCGTCTCACGATATCCAACACTATTCACAGTTACAGCTTCACCAGCAGTATTCTGAAAGAAATACAGCCCAATTACACCTCCTCACCATAATGCATACCAAACAGTGATTCGTTTAGGATGTAAAAGGTTCTCGTGAATCAATCATGGATTTTCCACACCCCCTATGGGGCAATTTTATTTATTAACGTAGCCACTGATTTCAAAATGTGCTTCATTTGAAAAGATGATTTTTTGAGAAAAATCATCTGTTTGTTCTTTGATCGAATTTACAAATGCACGACATATTGAATGATCCAGTGACTTTAGTTTCTCTGTTATTTGAACCTGATATTTCTTTTCAGAGCTAAATCCTTTCGTAAAATACGTCATGTTGTGGATTCACTGAGTCCAAATTATTGTGAACGTCGACTAATGGAAATTTCTCAGTGGTCAGCAAGACTTTCAAGTGACCAAATCAATATGATCTTGTGAACGACTACTACGACTACATATTGTCCTTTTATTTTCCACCGAAGCAGTTTCTCGAATTTTATAAACAGTTCGATTGGTAGTGCTTTCAGATTGATGATTAAGCAAATCGTAAATATGATATAAATGTTTAAAAACATTTTTCACTGAACGCCCATTTTCATAAAATTATTCAACAATTTTATCGCGTTGTTGTATTGTGTACGAGTCCATCTTTATAAATGTCATACATTACATTTCTGAAATGAGACTAGACCTACACATTCACAACGTCATATGTATTTTATTCAAGAATTAAAAAAAAGCTCAATTTCAAAGACCTGTTGTATTTTAAATTATCAAAATTCGTGACTGCATTAACATCACGACTGGTCATATGTTGACGTAGAAAATTTCTAATAGTTTAAATATTCTTCAAGACCAAGGACTCGGCCAGGTTTAAGTGAATCCGGTATTTGTTTTGTAGAGCTTAACTTTCGTGTTCCTTTATATAAGTTAAGCTTTTAAGAGAGACTGCAGGGAGTAAATAATTTTGTTACCATTCATAATACGATTTCTGATATCTTCTGCGATGTTCTTTTAACATAAATTCAATGTTGTCATCGCCGATTATGTTATTTCCTTCTATTATTGGATTCGTTTTCTCTTCCATCATCTTTGTTTTGTCTGTATCTATTTCTGAACCGGCTCTCTTGGCTTTCACCGTTATTTCATCATAGGTCTCTCTTAATGACCTCTTCGATCATATTAATATGTTTAAATCATCTGCATCTGATTATCAATACCGTTCAATAGCGATTTTACCATCCGATTTAATCTAATAAGCTTAGCTGGTATTCCTATTTCCTCCATGTCCTCGTGTACTATTGATCAGTGGACGCGATTGTACGCCTGGAATCTATAAACATCTGGAATCAAAGAGTATAAAGTTCTCCAAGTTGCTTTCTCCATTATTTGATAAACTATAAAGAACTGATCTATTGTTGAGCGTTCGCCTCTAAACCCTGCGTCAATACTCACCCATTCGTTTTTCGATATATGGTAGTATTCTCTTACTATGTTTGTTGTGTTACTTTATAAGTTGGGCACAGCAATGATAAGCCCCGATAGTTTTCACATTTAATTTTATCTCGTTTCTTATGAATCAGACATATTGCTACCAACTACGACTATGCAATCATCTGCTCATTATTCCATATGTTGACTATTAATTGATGAATGGATTGAGCTAATTTTTGTGCCTCCAAACTTCAGTAATTCTGAAGGCATATCATTCATACCAGAAGTTGTGTTGCTTTTGAGTTTTATAAAATTTTCCTTCACCCCTTCTAACAATACATTTTTCATAATGCTGCATTCTTAACTTGTGGTTGATGTAATTCTATTCAATATATTTTAAGAGAAATACTTACAGGCATAATCCTCTTTTAGTCGCTTGACAAAAATAAAGAAAAAGAAGACAAAAAATTGTCAACAAGTTAATATGATTATGAGTCATATTAAAATTAGTTGTTGCTGGCGTATAGTTATCCCACTCCTACACATTGCCGATCCGGTCTTTTAAAATTACATTCCGCCATCTAAAATTAGAATGTTATTGTTTTCACTTTTTTGCAGTGTTTTTCGTGCGTGTCTCTTGGCCACTAGCTATAACGCTGAAAATTCGCCGGGCCCACGCTCATTTTCCGCCATTCTATATATACCCACCCCCGCCGTAAACGTTGACGTCTATCTTGTTGAGTTTTTTTTTACGCAACGGAAGCCATGTAGACTTTGGAATCATAACCGGCCTTAACAGTCGTTTAACATGATTCATGTGTAATATATTTAAACGTAATTTTAAAAAGTATATTTATTACTGAAAATCATTATTACCGAAAATCAATATTGTTTACCATAAAAATACTGGTTGCATTGCGTGCCATATGCCAATCGATCTCGATTATTTCTCTTACAGCGCCGATGCTTCTTGCAACGAGATGTTGATAAACGGTTTTGACAAAATTCGTCATTAAGACTTGCTTACAGTCCATAAGCCGTTTTATGCATAATTCTTTACTTAGACTACATTTAAAATAGTAACAAATGATAGAACAAAAATTATTACATCATAAATCCATTTCTTTTCCAAAATTTGTTTTTTAGAGTGTTATGTATATGAAACTCCTTCGACATTTTTAAATGTCAATAGTATTAGCATTCACTATTTCCTGTATTTTTACTGAGGTCATGAATGGCCTCAATTCATTTGATATTATATACCATAAATACAATGTACTTACTCATTTGCAGAAAATCTGTTGAAGGTGAACTTACCTAAAACAAAAGAAACATAGATTATTATTAATAGGTGAATATATAGAGTAATAATTCGTCATAAAGATAGAAAAATAACATAGAAAATATAACTTTGCAGTTTATTAAAAAAAAATAAGTTGTAGATATTACTCAAATCAAAAGGTATCAGAATCTATATCGGGTTACTTAAATGAAGTAGTAATTACTTCATTTAAGTTGCCTGATAATTATGTCAAACAATCTACTGTCACTTGATTTATGATTTCTGTCAAAAAATTTAATATACCAGAGGACTTGATAAATGTCATTACAAGTACGTATGACAGAAAAAACAATATTATTAGAAGCCAACGATTTGAATTGTATAAAGAGGTTAGGCAGAACAGTATCTTAAGCCATCTCTTTCTTATAATACAGGTTCTTTTTGCATTTCATTTAGGTAGTTATTAAAACACCTTTTCACAGAAATGACCTAACATGTCCCATTTCCAATCTTCTCCTTTATATCATGGGGTGATTGAAATTATTTGTACCTGACTTTGGACTGGATAATGTAGGAATTACCACAAGACCGTAGAGGAGGTATTTCCACACTATTTATTTTAAGGGAATTTTTTTCACTTTAAGGGCAGTTCTATTGTTTTCTATAGTTTAGTTTGTTTCTGTCTCGTTTACAGTACTATCAAGTGTTTAAATCTATTTTATATAAAATAGCAAATTCTAGTCGTCGATTTTGGAAAAATCCAGCTGATAAGTTTTGTTATATATGTGGATGATTTGTTATATATGCAAAAAAACTTATCTTTTATATTTTAAGTTTTATATTTAAGTTTTATATTTTAAGTTACTTAAATTGGAGATCAAAGTTGTGCTCCTCATATTTGCTGTGTAAGTTGTCACGTAAATTTAGCGTAGTGGATGCATCGCAAGAAAAATTCTTTTCCGTTTGCTGTTCCTATGGTGTGGAGAGAACCTACTGACCATATAAGTGATTGTTACTTTTGTATCACTAAAACAGGAGGGATTTCAAAAAAGCAAAGGGACAAAATTCAGTATCCAAATTAGCCTTCTGCACTTTGCGCCTTTAAACCTGGACAACAGGTTTCCCGGTTATTCTAATTCTTCTTCAGGCTCTGATCAACAACTTCCTGAGAACACCAGTTGTGTGTTCAACAAGAAATATGAAAACTATAACAACCTCATAGATGAACTCTTGAAAGCCTATGAAATAATAGGGCGTCGCATGACCTTAAACATACATTTTTTACATTCCTATTTCGATTTTTTTCCGGAAAGTTTCGGTGCAGTAAGCGAGGAACAAGGAGAAAGGTTTCACCAGGATATTAGACGATAAGACGCTAGAAACAAGATACCAGGGACGCTGGAACCCATCTATGTTGGGCGAGTACTGCTGATTTTGAAATAGAGATGATGCTATAGAAAACAAAAGGAAAAGTGAAAGTTTTTGTCGCTGTATAACATCTCATGTAATATATTTTTTATTCACATAGTTCTCAGCAATATCTTTGCATAGATTTAACACGTTTTATATGTTTATATTAAATAAATATTAGATTGTAAAAATATGTCGCCTCCTTTTTTCCCCATCACCAACCCCCTGTAACAAAAAAACTATACGTGTTACAGTAATTAGCTTATCATTTTCGGATTTAGGACTACAAAATACTTCATACAAACCTATTTTCATCAATGTTACTTCAAAAAAAATTAATTTGTTGGCCTGTGTAATTGTTATGCATGGAATATCAAAAGTCGCCGGAAAAATATTAAAGAATTATGAGAGTCGTTCGAAAAGAAAAATTTAAAAAAAAAACGATTTTTGAGATATTTAAATTTTTCAGGGTAGTAATCTAATGCATTTAGATCAACCACGTTCCAACTTTCATCCATGGAGCCATTTCTTCAGTTTTCTCCAAGTTTCAGCTAAATCTGGCGAATACGGCATATATAGACCTGTATGCAGGGGCATTATCATAGTCAAGAACATTTTCTATTTGGCTAGATGTGAACTTTTAGCCTTCCCTATTGGATCAATTCAACTGATACTACCTGGTAGTTTATAAGTACCACACCAAAAAAATCCCAAGAAACAGTAGTCATGGCTCTTCCTACAGAATCTTTTTCGCTTAATTTGGCGACTTTTACTTGATCTCATTCACTGTTTGAAATACTGGTTCGTCTCTTGTATAATGGTATTCCATGTTTAATATTGGTCATATTGTATTATAATATCTACTGTTATAAAACGTCGAAGAATCTCAGCAGAGTGTCCTGTTTAAATAAATCTAAACACACTTGAGAAATGGACATTCAAATGCGTTTTTGGTTGACAATTAACAAACGCGGCATCGATCAAACGAAAAGTTTTGTCATATCCAAAACATCGTGTAAAATGTAATGGACACGGTCTATCGAGATATTTACAATGTCAGCAAGCTCGCGTATCTTCAGTCGGCAATTATTTAATACATTATGGACCTGCTGAGCGCTCATCATCTTCAACAGATGTATACGATGACATATAAATTCAAGAGTCCCCTTTTCGCCGTCAAAAACGTTAAGAATCAAAATTTACTGTCAAGAATTCTTTAAAGTGGAATAGAATTAATTTTTTTTTTATTTGTTAGAGTGCTACAATTACCATACAGCATTATTCAATATTAATTTTGGACTCCAAGAACCTACGCGTAAAGGAGGATTACAGATTATGATAATATTAGAACAAAATATGCAATGTATAGGGTTGTTACTGTACTATTCATCAGGCAAAGCATTTTAAGGATGGATACACAAATCAGCACCTAAGAATTGCCAACAGCTCGAAGGCAATTGTACACTACACAAGAGATCACTGAACTGTAACAGTCATTGTTAATGCTCCGTCAAGAGCAAGGAATTATGAACATTTTATTGGTCTAAATCTGATGAAGGACCCGTTTGAAACTTACATATAGGGTTTATAAGACTTGGGTTGATTCACAAATAAGCATCTTTGGGTGCTACATACGCTCAGTATGGACTTGCATTGTTACCAACTAATTTTTTTATTCAAAATTATACTTCTAACATGTCGGATCAACATGTTTGTTGAACAATTATTTCATATTGAAGAATTATTTCAGTTCTTGAAGGAAACTTGAAGAAATGTTGCCAAAACGTTTTACTGATGAATGTTCCTTAAAAACAAATATTTGTGAATGGTAAAATATATATGTTACTGACCAAAACCGATTCTTGGATAAACTAGTTCCTCCTAAGCCAAACAACAACCTAGTCTAAATTAGTTCGATCGAAAGTGCAAGAGAACGCATGTAAGTATAATTTAAACTAGTTTGAACTTGTTAAATCGGCAGCACGACGTTTCCGTTGTGCGTTGTCCGTCTCGGAAGTTTAGCAGTAGTCGCGCACGTTAAGTCGGATTGATCTAAGTGTATGACGAGAAATTAATTGTTACTTTGTAAAAGTTTATTGTTAGTGCTTTCTTAAGTACAAAAATCTAAAAGTCTTTCTAAAATATTCTTGTGTATTTATTATTACGTTCGTTACTATGAATGAGCTTTCGTCAAGTGACAACGTGAGCCAAAGAGAATGGAAAACGATATTTTTGGCAGAGATTTTAAGATCCAAAAGTAAAAAATCGACTCATTTTAATGTTATTACAAAGAACAACTACGTAGCACTTATGTAAGAAGTGGAAGACGCTAAAAAACCAGATAAAAACATCCTTGCAACAAAGAAGACTATAACGGTTTGATGTAGTCGGGAGCATAAAGAAGCTTATAACAAGAAACGAAGACAATACGAACAGAAAATATTACCTTTCAGCTGATGAAGTATGTGATTGATACTACCCATGTGGCACTAGAACATGGTGGTTGAGATAGAATGTTTGTTGAAACCTCTAAAAAATTCGCGAACGTCACCAAAGATATGATATGTCTTTTCTTGTCTATGTGCGCAGTTTGTCAACAAAAGACACCGAAGAAAAAACGGGGATTGGTTTCCAAGCCGATCCTGCATTCCAAAATGAACAGTCGATGACATGTTGTTCTGATTGACTTTCAGATACAACCAGATTCAAACATTAAAATCATAATGGTGTATCAGGATCATCTGAGTAAGTTTATTTTGCTTCGTGCCTTAGAATCAAGAGAGCTGATGAGGTGGCCTACCATTCGGACCACATATTTCTGACAATGGTCGAAAATTTGTGAACCTCGTGATCATGGAAATGTTAAGCCTGTAGCCTGGGCTGAAAATCGTGCATGGAAAACCGCAGCATAGTCAAAGTCAAGGGTCAGTAGAACGAGCGAACCAAGATATCAAGAATATGCTTATAACATGGATGACTGATAATAAAACAATTAATTGGTTGGATGGCCTGCGGTACGAACAGTTTATGAAGAATAGGGCCTTCAATTCACGCATTAAACAATCACCTTACAAGGCGTGTGGTGCTGAACACCAGAGTTGGCCTCTCTACTGCTTCGTTGCTACCAAAGGTGCTGAATAGTATTGAAGATGAAGATGACTTTAAAATTTGTCAACAGTGAAAATAATAATTTGAACGAAAACGAAGAGGTGAGTGAGAAGGAGGCTATGGATGAAAATTAATTATTGGAAACATCACAAAATATTTTAGAAGCACGGACAACCGCAGAGCAAAACCTTCAAAAGCAAGTGAAGAAAATGAAAGCAACTTCTGATACGTCGCATTCACCAGCAAAACTTGGAGATAATGTCACAATACCTCTTCCTGACGTAGACAAAGCCAAAAGAGATCTTCGAAATGTTAAAGAAGTCTTCAAGCAAATGAAGACGGATTTTACAAGATCGGTACCGACCAAACATGGCATTTTATAGAAATTATACTGCATGTAGTTACGTCTAGAATTTATTATTTTTTTTACTTGCTTTTATTTCAGAACGGAATTTGATATTTGCATACAAAAGTTTCTCTCCAAATAGGAAGTAAACAAAAATAATGAGATATCCCTGAGAACTATAGGGATCAAAAGTTCAGTAGGAACAGGGCAAAGTTTCTTTAAATGCAATTGCACCAAAAAATATATATCAAACCGATGTGTTTGCAAGAAAAAATTGATAATCTGCACCTCAAAATGCCATAATAGTTTGCCGTGCAATGATAAATTAATAAAATTATAATAGATCGGTCAGTGTTCGATTTCGCTTTGATCTGAAAATTAATTAATTTTAACCTATAGGCCTGAATAGTTTTGACTAGGATAAATTGGTTTATTCTGATAGACTTCCATTGCTTTTAGAACAAACTAATTTGGACCACGAGAAACTAGTTAATCCTAGTGTTTCCGATATAGTGCTTTGACCTAGGAGGAAATAGTTTATCCTATCTTATCCTATCCTACCCTATCCTATCCTAGTATTATCCTATATAAAGAAGACAGAGAACTCGTTAAAGATGGATGTCGCCTTTAAAAAGCCCGTTACTGCTCAGAGACTCGGACCTCGCCCTCAAAAACCAATATTAACAGCATATTGATAAACAGCTTATAGATATATGGCTCTATATATATATATATATATATATATATATATATATATATATATATATATATATATATATATATATATATATATATCTTAATACAGGATGGCTCAAAAGTACGAATATCTTTAAAATAGGTATCAATTGGGAAGGGGAAAGTCGGCAATGTACACCGCCTATCAATACTTCATACGATTCGGTTTTAGTAGTCATGGGCAGTGGAACGTAGAGTAGCCGTCCAGCAACTTTATAGCAATAATTTAGTTATTAATTCATGGTGTTCAATGTATTTTCCTTTGATAGGCCAATGTGGTGCGTGATGTTTGATCGTAACACAATTCTTCGATGGGTCCAACTCCAGAACAGGTTGAAAAGATGAGGAGGTCGATTCTTCAGAGTTATCCCATCGATGCCTGCTACGGCATATATATGATAAGTTAAAATTACATCCAAACAAAATCTTAATTGTTCAACCTTTTGGGTGGCTATGTCACTAAGCAAAACTGTGGATTTCGGGTACAAGGTTACAGTGAGATGCGGCGTTCAAATTAGAGCTGGATGGATCTTCTTTAAAGAAGAAGGGGCTACAGTAACAGTGATTTCGGAGTGCTATGTTGACATACTACGCAATTGTTGCATCCACTGCTTCTAGGTTTTCGGATGAACATGGAAAAAAATGTAATTCGAACTGGGCATTTAAACCACTTGTTCGAGTCTCGCATTTCGGTGATCTATTATATTATCACACACTCACCATGAAAACTTCATTTATTACATTTTGTTTTGGAAATATTATTTTTTAGATTGAAAATCAATGAAATTACACTTATTTGAAACACATGGTCCTTTTGCGTCACCCTGTATATTAAAAATCACATCGATATAAATGGCTACCTGCATCAAGACGTATAATAAGCATTGAAGGGATGTTTTGTAATAGAAAGGGACTGTTCTAAATTGGACTTGGACTTTGAAAAGCTGCTGAAATCGTAAAGTAATCCTGATGGTTTAGGAGTTTTGTCAATGTCAAGATCGGAAAATTTGATATTTCTAATGGAAAATAGAATTGACATATGAAAAAAAACTCAAAGTAGTTTTGTTTACATAGAGTTTACAAAAAATATTTTTTACACATTATGAATATTTTAATGTATATTACTCAATAGTTAAAAATAACTTGTCATCTTGATAAATAATATACATAAACACGTATTAATCTATTATTAAAAATACTCCAAAATAATTATCCATTGATTTTATCAACGTTTGCAATATTTATATTAGAATACTAAAGTGTTATGATTACGTCAATGTTTTTTAAGTCCGTCTCAATTTTAAATTTTGCCTTAACTTTAAAATGCAAGTAACATGATATTCGTGTCTCGCAAGTCATTTCCAAGAAAAATTGAATCTAACTGTTTTTCACTCAAGTCACCAAGGTCAACTTAAACAAATTAGAAAATTATTTTAACGATAGTTTTGTTTCTGATGTAAAGCCGTTTTTTATGCGGTTAATCTAGAAATCCATTTAAATCTACAATGAAACTAATAATAACTTCTTATTAAATTAATGTAATGTTTAACAAATTAAATGTTTAATAAGTTTTGTAGAGTCTAAAATTAATTCTTCTATTAAAACCTTCAGTGCGAAACAGTAAAGACGAAGAGATTTACACATGTTAGCATCATCAGGAGATGATTCAATTTATACTAGGAAATAATTCAAGATATTGAATCTCCTCCTGATGATGCTAACAGGGTTAGCGAAATGCGAGTCGAGAAGTTAAAAAAAGCATTTGGTGGTAAATCAGTTCGAATTTAGTGTTTCACACCAAAGGTTCCAATAGAAGAATTGATGTAGTTCCTAAGTGGTAAAAAGGGCAATGATATATTATTGGTATTGGCCCCTTTGTGCATCAAACCTTGACCCTTGGTAAAGGGGTTTGAATTTTGAGGGGCAATGAAGTTTTGAGCTATGCCGTCTGGAGTCTATGCTCCTGGGAGGGTTACCCCTGGCGGACAGGTCAAGGCAGAGGCCTCAGACTAACATGATCCAAAATCTGCCAACCTGCATTGGACCAGCGTGGCAGATTACGGTCCATACCTTCAGCATGGTATTTCAATATGTTGAAATATGACATTACAACCTCAAATACGGCCCTCATTCCCCGGAGGCCAAGGGGCAACTACCTATGGCAGCGGGAAGACCTGCCCCAAGGCAGAGGGGGCTAAGAATCACTGGGTTAGATCAGGCTGCCATTGGACTTTTAACATTGCTACACTTAATATACGGACTATGAAAACGGAGACCCGACTGCAAGAACTGTTAATCGAACTCGACAACATACATTGGGATATTATTGGGATCTGTGAAACACGAAGAAAGGATGAAGAGTTAATCAAACTAGAACTAACTGGTCACGTACTTTACACCCGAGGTACGGAGAATGGACGATGTGGTGGAATTGGATTCCTCATCAATCGAAAGCTGAAAGACAGTGTAGTTAAATATGAAAGTATATCTGACCGATTAGCCCAATGCGTCATTCAGTTGAATAAAAAGTTTAAGCTTCAAATCGTCCAAGCTTATGCACCAACTATAAGCCATAGAGATGAGGAAATTGAGGAATTTTATGATGATGTGGCCCAACTTTTAGACAAAGAGAGGTGTAGGTATAAAATCCTGATGGGTGACTTTAATGCCAGAATCGGAAAAGCAAAAACTGGTGAAAATGCAACTGGCCCATATGGAAATGGTGAGCGGGACAATAGAGGTGACAGGCTGGTTGACTTTGTTGAAGGACAAGAATTCTATATTATGAATTCGTTTTATAAGAAAAAGATCAACAGAAAATGGACATGTAAAAGTCCATCTGGACTCACCAGTGAAATTGATTATATCATGTCAAACGATAAAGCAATATTTTGTAATTGTACTGTCCTTAACCATTTTAATGTGGGAAGTGACCACCGAATGGTACGAGCAAAGATTAGGATAAACTGCCGAAAAGAACGCGAAAAAATGATAAGATCAAAAGGTGGCAAAGTGGATTCTGGGAAGCTACTGGAGAGGGGCAGAGATTTTGAAATTACTTTGCCGAACCACTTTGCTGTGTTACAAGACCCAGAGGAGATAGAAATTACAGACCGATATAAAGAAATCGCCAACAATGTGCTTAAAACAGCGGCTTCAATAGCACCAGAAGATAAATGTTTCAAAGTGTCAAAAATTTCCAATCAGACCATTACTTTAATGAAAAAACGCCGGACAATGAAGAATGCAGACAGTCGTTTTGGTAGGGTCGAGTACGTTGAGCTTTGTAAAACTATAAGAAAACGTATTCGAGAGGAAACGCGCCGATTCAACATGCAGCTAGGGCAAAAAACTCTGGAAGAAAACGGGGGAATTAACAAAGCTAAACAGAAGCTGAGAAGGAAAAGGACACAAATGTTTTCCTTAATGCGTGAGGATGGTACAATATGCAGGAAACGGACGGAAATGTTAGAGGTTGTCCGAAAATTTTATTCAAAGTTATATGAGGACTAGAATCAGACAAGAACAGCAATGCCCACTGAAGAACAAATGCCGGATATCTTGGTGGAGGAAGTGACAAAGGCTATAGACTCGATGAAAAATGGCAAGGCTCCAGGAAAGGATAGTAAAGCGGTGAAGATGTTAAAAGCTGGTAGTCGGATCTTACATAAAACACTGGCAAGATTATACACAAAATGCCTCAAACAACAAGAAGTACCCAACTTATGGAAAAATGCAGAAGTGATGCTTATACATAAGAAAGGAGCCTCCTCTCAGCCAATAAGCCTCCTCTCAGTGGTGTACAAAGTTTTCACCAAGATAATATCCAAAAGAATACTAAGAAAACTTAATGACGCACAACCAAGGGAGCAAGCGGGATTCAGAAGTGGATTCAGTACATTGGATCATATCCAGGTTCTACAGCAGGTCATAGAAAAACACAACGAATACACTATGCCACTGTACTTGGCATTTATCGATTATAAAAAAGCATTTGATTCAATCTCAAAGCGGGCCATAATGAATGCATTGTTTAATCAAGGTATAGAGAAAGCCTATGTAAACCTACTAGGATCAATATATGATGAAGCTACAGCGACAGTCCACCTTGACGATTTTGAGGAGGGAATAAATGTAGAGCGGTACGTACGAGAGGGAGGCGCAATATCCCAGCCTGCCTGGAAGAAGGCCGGGAACAAGATGGAATAAGGATTAATGATGCGTACTTAAATCATCTTAGATTCGCAGATGATATCGTTCTTCTTTCACAAGACCCAGATGAGCTGCAAAGACACATTCAAGAATTGCAAAGAGCTGGGGAAACATTTGGCTTCAAAATAAACCAGCAGAAGAATCAGGGCATGTGCAATAAATTTGCTGAGGACAAAAGTATTTCTATTTTAGGAACGGATTTGGAAGTTGTGGATCACTATATATATATATATATATATATATATATATATATATATATATATATATATATATATATATATATATATATATATATATAGGGCAAAGGGTTTCAATGGAAGGGCACACCGTCCGGGAGGTGAAACGACGCGTTAAATGTGGCTGGCAGGCATTTGGCAGGCTCAACATAGTGTTTAAGAGCAAACTACCACTTTGTCTGAAAAGAAAAGTCTTTGGTCGGTGTGTCCTGCCCGCTATGACATACGGAAGTGAGACCTGGACACTCACATCACAGTCAGTTCAAAAACTTCGAGTAGCGCAAAGGGGAATGGAAAGATGTAGGCTTGGCATTACTAGACGGGATAGAAAGACCTGCACATGGATCAGAGAACAAACGAAAGTGAATGACGTCATTGGGAGAATAAAGCAATTGAAATGGAATGGCAAGCCATGTAGCCAGGCGATGGGACGAAAGATGGACCAGGGCGGTCCTGAACTGGATACCGCTTGGCTTGATCGCAAACGTCCACGGAGAAGTCCGAAAATACGATGGACTGATGATATTATTAAGTACATTGGACCCGAATGGCAAAGGAAAGCTCAGGACCGCGAGAGTTGGAAGCATGCTGAAGAAGCCTTCATCCAGCAGTGGATTAATACGGGTTGATGATGATGATATATTATTGGTATATTTAAGAAGCAACTGTTTTGGCCACATAAAAATTTCAATTTCCTTAACTTTTCCACAGAATTTTCGTTAACTATACTAGCATCATCGGGAAATGATTCATATCAGATAGAAATCTCTCCTAATGATGCTAACATGATTAGCGAAATGCGCGTCCAGAAGTTAACTAGTTTGTTACGGCAACGGTCGCGCGTAACTTGAAAGACCTATTAAAGATTTTTGGAATTTAGAAGACAAATAAAAATAAACTTGTTTATCTATTTATTTAGACTAACTCTTTACTTATTTAGTCACATTAACTTTAAATTAAGAAACAATTTGGTAACCAAAATTTTACTTAGATATAAAATAAAATTGAATTTATAAAAATTACACTTTCGACGAGATAAAGTAATAAAAAACACAGAAGTTTTTATTATTTATCTGAATTTTTTATCTCTTAATTTTAAGCTTTGTATACCCGTTCTCTTTGGATTAGGAAACATTTTAAAAGAACTTATTTAAAGGTAAAATTAAACCAAATTTTTAAAATTAACAAGCTTGATAATGAGATTAATGAAAAAAGTATTATCTCTGTATTTAATTAGTTATTTTCGATTTAGTTTTCTTCATCACCAGTCTCTTGATTATAGTAACATTCATTGCAAAGAAATGTAGTGTGGCAAGCTGCAGATTATGTCTTAGACTGTCTCCTCTTGTTAGCAGGATATATTATGCAGCTTCCTCTGCATGCACTGGAATTTGTGCATGGTTCGTTACATGAGTTTCCGTCACTTATGTTTAAGTGGTCCCTAATTTTTCTTTTGAGTTTTCTCGGAAGGTTAACCATAGCAGCTCATCTCTCTACATACTCTTTTATCAGCTGCATTCCCAATTCACATAAATAGGCCATCTGTTATTTTTTCTTGACATCGAATACATTTCATCGACCCCTCCTTTTGTTTTATTATAAAAACTTATGATATTTGGCTTCCATTTTTCATTTGTACTTTCATCTATTTCAGCTGCACAATGAAATGATGACCAAACATATATAACATATATAACAAATATATGTTATATATGTTATATATATATATATATATATATATATATATATATATATATATATATATATATATATATATATATATATATATATATATATATATATATATATATATATGTATGTATATATATATATATATATATATATATATATATATATATATATATATATATATATATATATATATACATACATATATATATATATATATATATATATATATATATATATATATATATATATATATATATATATATATATATATATATATATAAATATATATATAACTGTAACATATTTTCATTCCGTTTCGACTCCACGTAAATGACGTTCCTTTATCTTAAAGGTTACATTTTGGTTGTGACAAAAATTGTGGTTTGTGGCGTCATTGTTCAATATGTAAAAATTGTACTGAAGATTCATAAGACCAAAAATGTGCTTTCTGCTGCTTTTATCGAAAGACATAAATAATATTATTTTATATTTGATAGCCATTAGTATTTGAAGAACTACTAAACATTAGTGACAACTGAAATGCATATCAATTAAGCAATACAAATTATTAGACTACTGACCGAATAAAAAATATCTCTTATAACATATAAAATATCTGTTATACTACAAATCAGGGGTGGCTCGTGACGGAGGGCGTTGGGGCGATGCCACTCCAGCATTTATCACACTAAACAATTTTTCAGAACAAAACACCATAGTTTATTTCCGTTTAGTTTTTTTCCTTTAACTTATTTTCCTGGTTCACCTCCTGTTCAATAGCACGAAAATTAAAAAGGAGGAAGGAGAAAGCAAAAAAATCTTCAGCAGCAATATTTTCTTCTACGCACTTCCACTTTATAAACCCACGAACCACCACTGCTATAAATTTACCAGATTTAAGCTCCTGCGATTAGTTTCACTTTATTAGCCTTGTACTAATAATATCCAAAAAATATATAAAACAGATCATCGATCAAAACGATATGTGATATATGAAATATTTAACTGATTATATTTCTGCTTTATAAATAAATGAATGACCTTTCAGTCTAGTTGCTTGATGTTTTGCTAATTCCTTTCTTTTGAACACATCCGTACATATGTTTCTTCTTTTTCTTCTTATGGTGCTACAGCCGATCAGTGAGCCTTGACCTTTTCAACCTTCGCCTCCATTCGGATCAATTTCCAGCAGCCCCTTGCTAATCTTTTATGTTCACTTTGATGTTTTTTTCAGCATATCTTCCTACATTGTCTTGTCACCGTATCTTTCGTCTACATCTCTTTCTGTTATTACCTGTTCGCTCCTCCATGATTGTCGTTCATATTGGGCTTTCTGGCATTCTTGCCACGCATCCTGGCCACCCGAGTAACGGAACCCTCACATGGTCGACCATATTCAGGTCTTTGTATAATTGCTTGAATTCAAAATTATACCAGATCCAAAAATGGCCAGCATCTGTTCTTTGTGAGGGTTCACGTCTCGCAACCATTATCAACTACTGGCTGAATCTGTATTTTAGAGATCTTAAATTTCATGTATAGGTTTAGATATTAAGACAGACTGCAAAGAGTAAGAAGTTTTGTTACCAAAATTCCTTTACAACTTTAATGTTGTCATCGCCGATGATGCAGTTCCGTTCGTTACTTCAATTAGTTCCCTTTTCCATTCAATTCTGTTTTGCCTATATTTAGTTATAAACCAGTTCTTTTGTCTCTTGCCTTTATTATATCATAGGTCTCTCTTAATGATCTGTTCTATCGTATAAATATGTTTAGGTCATCTTCATATCCTACGATCTGTTTTTCTTTGTTTTAGTGTTCCATTTATGTCTATATCGGTTTCAACGATAACTTTGTTCAATAATATGTTATTATACCAATTATCTAAAACTATTTATCCAGCTACTTTAGCATTACAACCACAGCTATGTGCTAAAGTATTAGATACCCTTAGGAAAACCCGACAATATAAAACGACGGAATTCAGAGAAAATATTTATCCTCATCGGTTACAAAAGGGCTTAAAATGAGGGTTTTATTACATATTTAACGGGTTTTTTTATTACCTTTCTGCTTGTGGGCCATTTCATGCCATCGCGTTTTAGAGTAAACTTAGTTGAAAATTGAGTCAGTTGTTTTGTCTCGTGCGAGATATTTTTTTGTTGATTCGTGAGTGCTTAATGATGCAAAAATGCTTAAAACGCCTGAATTGACTGTGCCGAAACATAGCCAAATCGTGCCAACAAGGATTTTCGCAAGTCGTAACTGCAAAAAAAATTAAATGTTGGAGATATATAGTGCAAACCACCCTCAAAAGGTATTCGAAAACGGGGTCCTACGAAAATAAAGCGAAAGCTGGAAGAAAAGGGTATACAAGTAGAAGAACCGATCGATATTTAGAGCGACTCGCTTTACAAGATCGACGCGGAATCATCTCAGGATTTAAGTAAGTTTTATTTAAGTAAGATTTAAATAAGATTTAAGTTGCGTTTTAGTCGCTCAACAGGATGTTTTATTTTCAAGTCTCAAGTCCCAAGGAAGCTGATTTACACGGGAGAGTAGCCAAACGAAATCTTTACCTAATGGAGGCCTACAAGAAAAATCGTCCAGCCCCGGCCAAAAAATATGCCCACTGGACAATTGAAGATTGGTCTAAAGTAATTTTTACCGATAAGTCAAATATAGAGGTACGTTTCTCAATTACTTTTTTCTTCTTTGTAGATACAAAAAAATTAAATTACTCTGTGTGGGGTAGATATATGAAAACTAATTTCTGTATTTTTTTACATTTTGGCAGATTTTGGGCGATCTGAGGCTCAGTACGTCGGACGAAGGCGCAGCAAAGTATTTCTCACAGAGTGTTTGACACCTACCGCCCAACATAAGAGCGGAGGTGTCATGGTTTGGGGGTGCATGTCAGCAGTAAGAGCGGGAGATTTTTTTTGTGCGAGAGGCGCATGAATGCGTTATGTCGTAATGCTCGAAGAAGAAAGTTGGAATGGATAGGTCTGGAGACTACCTATCGCCCATCGAACATTTTTGGCACATTTTAAAGAGAAATGTGATCAAGTATCACTGCAACGGAAAAACCCAACTTCAAAAAAAATATTCGAGGAATGAAAATCAATTTCACACCATTTATGTTACAAGTTGGTGTCGACAATGCCTAAAAGCTTAAAAGCGGTTATTAAAGCTCATGGTTGATGAATAGAATATAAAATTTGTTGTCAATAAATGATATTAAGTAATATACTTGTGAAGGTATTATTTATAATATTTATAATATAAAATGTGGCGGTGCCTAATACATATGCACATAACAGTAGGTTGAAGCTATCCGTTTCAGGATGATATCATGTACGTACATGTATCTACCGAAGCTGCTGATAAGAAACTTAACAGTTCATATTACACGACCTAATCATAAAGAATATCAAATATTCATTTTCTTAAAAAAGAATGACATATATTTCTACTTATAACCACCTGTTATTTATGTAGAAGAAGATTAGAGCTGAAAACGTTTTTCTTTGAAAACAATGTTCATTAAAATGGTAAAAAATAGACAATTGCGATGTATACTGGATATGGCAATTGCTACAAAAAATGATCGACTAACATTAAACTTATTAATAAACTATCGGAAAATTACTTAAACTTAAACAATAATTGTATTAAATATAGAATAATAATAATAACGCGGTTTGATGAATCTACCAAATTTTGTTTGTTTGTGCTAGGTTTTCTCTTATCATTTCTCAGTATTAATTATTTTTGGGATGACAACAATCAACAAGCAACCGCACATTTTCTATTTCACACGGCACGATATAATTCACTTTGACACTTGTTCTTATCCCAGAACGTGGTTCGGTGTAAATACGCCTCCGCGTTTTCGGCTCCACCCCCATCTGCCGGGGGTGGTTTCTATTTTTAGACCGACAAACTAGTAAACAGTGGCGGCGAAAAGCATGGTTGTTATAAATACGTTGAAAAATATTAAATATTGGATTTGTTATCAATCCAATATTGATTAGTCTACTCAAAGAATACGTTTACACGTCTCTAAAATGGAAATTATCCTTGAAATTGATTAAAATAGTTTAGAATTTCTATTCGTCTCTAAACTTCAAAATAATTATGTTATACGAGGGTCATTCGAAAGTTCTCGATCTGAGAAAGAACAAACAATATTTTTAAGATTTTTTTGTATTATTCAACGCGCAACCTTGCAATTCGATTCATTTAGACCAACGATGTTCCAAGTTTCTAATATTCTCAGTATAATGCGATTTGTCCAACTCTGCAAACTAAACTAAATCAGCTTTGATCTCATCATTTAAATTGTAACTGCGTCCACCAAACCACTCATTCAGGTTTGGGAAGAGGAAATAACGGCTGGGAGTCAAATCCTAGGTATAGGTCAGGTAGTTGAGAAGTAACCAACCGAGAAAGGCGCATTATCGTGTTGAAGGCATCTTTCATTTTGACCAGATATGGATGTTCAGCCTAAATACAACCCTTTAATTGATCCAGTCGGGAAGCGTAATACTCCAAGGTGATAGTTCTGTCTTTTGCAAGAAAGTCTATAACCACTAATCAATGAAAACCTCAGGAAACCGAGCCATGGCTTTTCCTGCAGATGGAACCGTTTTCGCTTTCTTTGGAGTACATTTACCTGCTCTTACCCACTATTTGGACTATTATTTCGTTTCACATCACGAAACATAACATGCATGTTAATGTCGAAGGTATTAAGTATAATTGCGTTTAAATAAGCCTAAATACTCTTGAGAAGTGTTTAATTCGAATGCGTCTTTAGTCGAATTTGCTTTAACAAACGCAGCAGATTGAGCGGAAAGCTTTTTCATATTAAAAACATTATGTAAAATGAAGTGAAGAAAGTCTATCAGACTGTTTACAATAAAACTTTATAGCACATCGTTGCTCGAAATTATCACTCAGTTTCAAAGCGCACTAGAAAAATCCGGTTCACGAAAAGATTTGCCACGTAATTCTAGGGCTTTCAAATTCTTATCAAGATACGTATATACTTATCAATACGTATCAGATAATGGCCTGCCTCCCCTCCAACAGGGAAGCCAAGAGTGAAAGTTTGATATATTTTTGATTAACATTACATATTACCTAAGAGATCTAAATAAACCTAAGCCCAAAGATAATGGTCATGTTCTAATAATAATGTGTTAGTTCGACTAACAATTTTGTTTATTTTTCCTATTATCATCGAAACATCGACTTTCTTATAATGTTCTTACTAATATTATCTATACTTTAGAATAGTGAGTACATTTTATATTTTAAAATTGTCGTATAGTGAAATAGCAAACATGGTTCGATAGATTAAATGTAATTCAGCCCAATAAATCATCTTAGGTTCACCAATTTTATCTTTTGGCTTAATAGTTAGATAGAGAGCCCATTTATAATATCGATCGAAATTTTTGAGCTATTATTAGCCTTATTATTAATACAACCGAAAATATCAGAAAAAATGGTGGTTCAATTATACAACCCGCGTTACTCTATCTTAAAATCCGTCAACCATAATCATTTTAGAGGTTTTACAGAAAGCAACATGAAGTGTTTGGATAAGTATCCATTAACTAAATTTTTAACAAAAACCTTGTTGGTAAAATCAACCTCAAATTTCGATTATTCATTTCAGAAGACAGATTTCCCTTAAATAATTACATACAATATACTATATTCTGTCTCATAATAATACGTCTTCTTTATCTGCATCATAAAAAAACCGTCCTTTATTCTTCCATTAAAACTAAAGTTTGGAAGTATTTTCTTGTAGATAATGACACTAATGCAGAAGGTATTTGCAATAAGAACGAAAAAGTGCACCTAGTATACATACTGATAAAAATTGAAACTCTACTGTCTGCATATCTCGAACACAAACACTAACTCATCGCTTGTTTACCTTTACGTTTCTGTACACCAGCCGTGATCTCAGGACTAAACTGAGAGTCTTGGTGGTCTTTATCAATTCATTTTGTAAACCGGTTTTTTCAAGTGCGTTATGAAAATGAGTGACAACAGTTTCAAGCAACGGTGCGGTATTAAGTTTTGTTTCAGACTTGGGCACAGTATGACGGAAATTTGTGCAAAAGGCTTGCGGAAACAGTGTCTTATCAAGGCCTCAGGTTTTCAGGTAATTTAAGGTATTCTCATAATGCCAAGATTCAGTTGAAGATAAAGCTTGCAGCAGAAGGCCTTCAACTACAAGAACTGATGAACATGTCCACAGAAAGCGAAATTTTGTGCGTTTTGATCGACGTTTGACGAGGTCGACAAAAATTGTTGAGAGAGTTGAATTTAACTCACAGAAGCGTTCATCAGAATTTATCCAATTAATTGTTGGGTTGCCGAAAATAAAATGTTGACTTTTTGGAGCGAATTGAAAATTATTCTCTTTTTCTGGAACGTATTATTACTGATGGCGGGTTTTGGATTTTTGAATACGCCTCGAAAACGAAGCACCAGAGTCAGGCAAGGGAACGCTCCAACCTCACTACGACTAAAAAAAACCAAAATGATCAAATGAAAGATCAATAAGTATGAAACAAAACTTTATAACGTATGAAAAGAAACTACAAAAATCCTGTACACGATAAAAATTGCTACGGACTACCAAAGTGCTCTAGGGAGTTCAAACTGGCACCGAAGACACATCAGATGTTGGAGTGGCTGTGGCTCTCCTTTAACGAGGAAGCCAACAGTGTTGGCAGATCGAATGGTACCTACGCCACCATTCTCATTATTTTATTTACACACCTCGTATTTCCAAAAAATAAAAGTAGCTATAAAACTTTCTTTTCTTCTATTCAAAATTTTGGTTTCTAGAGTTCCAGTTAGTTTACAGAAAAGTCCAGTTAGTTTACAGAAAATATTGAAAATATGGGTTGATTTGAAAAAAACGCAGCATAAATACAGAAAAAAAATAGAGCTTAACGTCGTATTGCTTTAATGTATTATTCTTTACTTTTTACACAATAATCCTGTAAAATATATGTAATATTTATTATTTATTTTATAAATATAATCTCATAATGGAATAATTCTACAAAGCTGGCGCCAAACTACTTTTTGCATATATTAGTGTTAATTTTAAATAATACAGTTGAAGGTATTTTTAATATTGTTTTTTTTATTGGTTCTGTTATCTTTAATGAATTTAATTATATATTATATGCAATAAGTAACTGGCCGACATAAATCGAGGATTTTTTAAGAATTTTTAGAAAGAAATAGAATAGAATAAATAGAAAGAAATACCACAGGCCTATAAGAAAAAAAGATTGTGGTGCCTGGGAATTTAAAACCGATTTTTATCTATATTTGGGGCGCTAAATCTAAATATAAAATCAGTTTTTCTCTATCAGTTCTACTTTTTTAGTTACATCCCCTTATATACAATGTTTTTTTCAATTCAATATATTCCAGTATGGGTGTTAATTAAAATTATTATATAAGGAAAATTCACTAGATGGCATAATCATTACCTTTCCGATAACTGGAGTGACCTTGAACTAGAGTGGAGGTTATTTTGTGAGTTCTCGCCGTGCAGGTTCTCGCCGTGTGATATTTGTGTTTAAGAAAGAATTATAAAGTTAATCTAAAACGTACTGTGTTGTAGATTGTTGAATAAATTGAATGAATTCAAGTAGAAAAAGTTATGTAAATCATCCTGATGTATTTTGCTACATATGTGGAGAGTACACGTTAAAAGAAAACAGAAAACCTGTTAGTTACATTGTAAAGAGAGCTTATCTTAGATACTTTGCGTGTTGGGCTTGGTGGTTAGAATAAAACCTAGGTACCGCATCTGGTCTGTAAAACTTGTACATAACATTTGCGATGGTGGTTTACCGGGAAAAGAAAAAGTCTAAAATTTGGCGTATCGATGGTTTGGAGAGCCTAAAAACGACTTGGTTTTTCTCTGTAAGACGTCCGGTCCCCCACTCAAAGGACGTGCCGATCCCAACGTTTGACCAGCTACCAGAGCTGTGTAAGGACAAGTATTGCCCCGCTGATACTAATGAAGGTGACAGTGATTATGAGGGGATGTTATCAATTACTCGACGTTTCAACTAGGACGAGTTAAATTACCTCACCAGAGATCTCTACCTGTCAAAAAAGGATTCTGAATTACTGGCTTCCAGATTGAACGAAAAAATGTATTGGAACAATGAACCAAAATTACCTTTTACCGTACAAAAGAAAAGGGTCAGCTACAATTCTATTCTCAAGAAGGCAATATTGTATTTTGCCATGAAATTTGAGGACTCCTGGAAAAATTGGGTCTGGGTCTTTCAGATGCAATCATCTGAAAGACCCAACGCCTAGTTATTAACAGCTCAAAGCGAAGTTTGAAATGTGTCCTACACAATGGGAACAAATATGGTTCAATACCAATTGCTCACTCAAAGAAGATGAAAGAAAAATATGAGACCATAGCTTTGGTCTTGGAGAAGATAAAAGTATCATGAACATCAATGGGTAATTTGTGTGGACTTAAAAATGGTAAACATTCTCCTTGGACTGCAAAGTGGCCACACCAAATATCGTTGCTTCTTGTGCCTCTGAGATAGCAGAGACAACACACACTACTGGATTAAAAAAGAGGGGCCTAAGAGAGAAAACATGGATGTTGAGGAAAATAATGTTATTAATGTCCCCTTAGTTGGACGAGAGAAAATCATGACAGCTCTTGATAAGAATGAATCATGCTTTGCATATATAGGGAAAAAATGCCTGAGTCGAGTAAGGAAACAATTAAAGCAGGGATATTTGACGGCCTATAAATAAGACAACTCATTAAGAATCGTGCCTTCGTAAATTCGATGAATGAAACTGAGAGAAAAGCCCGGACTTGCCTGGACGCAATGCTGAAAACTAAGTTGAACTGGTAAACAAACTGTTTAACAGTTTAAGATCGCTTGGGTATAACATGAGCATTAAGGTGCACTATTTTCATAGCCACTTAGACCGTTTTCCTCAAAATTTAGGAGTCACCAGTGAGAAACAAGGTGAAAGATTTCACCAGGATAATAAAACTATGGAAGACCGCTACCAAGGAAGATGGGATACGCACATGATGGCAGATTACTGAAAGATTTTAAAAAGAGGCCGTTCCAAAATACATTCAAGAATGTCACGGTAAAGAAGCTTTAGAAGTATTCAGTGACTAGTTGGTTTCATCGAGGACTTTTTCCTTTATCTTTGTATATAATAATATTTGTATAATATAATAATAAAAATTCCTATTTAGTTTTTTATTTGATCCATGGATTTAACTTAATAGTTAAATATTATAGATTTAAATTAATAACTAAAATAGTCGAACGTATATTTCACTAAAATGTTTTATCTTAGAAATTTGCGGTCCTAGGCAAAAATGAATCCCATATTTGAATTCAAGGCATCAAATTCGTATAAAATCAGCTCCAAATACCCCGGCACCAAAACAACTGTTGGCCTGTGTAAGGTGTGGAATGTAATGTTGAAAAAATGTTGATTCTGGATGTGACAAAACTACAAACTCTTTTGATAATATTTTTCATAATGTATACATAGGTTCCAAGTAATATATTGTATAGATATTCCATACTATTCCTTCAATGGATTAGTGTTTGTTAAAATTATCTTCTTAATTGTGTAATGTAATAACTGATACATTTTACCAATTAATACCACCATAAATTCAAGATGAAATGAGAGCACGTATTTCGATTTTTTTATATATAATATATATAATGCGATGCGATTAAATCTAGGCAAGGAAAATAAATTGAATTACAATACAAGTTTTGGTATAATAAAGCTATCAGACAATTTATTTCTCATTTAAAATAACAATACACTGGAATATAGTAATTTAAATTTATGTGAAACTACTTAATTAAACATATAATGTAAATGAAAACATCAAAAATATACATTCAGGTTTTTTGCAATATTTACTATTGCATGTACGAGGTTTGTAAATACAATATTGAGACTGGCAATATTGTTGGTTTGCCCTTTGGGAAGGAGGTGGGTTAACATCTAATACTTCTTCAATACGAGTTTGATCTCTTTAAAGTCACTTGGTAGAAACCCGATTTTTCTAGTTCTGAAAACGCATCACAATTTCAACTAACGGTCCGCTACCAAGTTCCGTTTCAGACTTTTTTCGGCATTTTCAATCCATCCTAAAAAAATCAAAATATGTTTTCCTTCTGTTGGTTTTTCAGAACCATTTTCCCGCACATTTTCTTCATCTCCAGTTCATTGGTCAACAACTGATAAACAATTACGTGAGTCAAATCCAACTCTTCCCCAAACATTCTGGCCATTAAGCAACGATCAGAATGCACAAGATCCCCGATTCTGTAGACATTTTCATCACTTTCTGCAGTTGAAGGCCTTCCACGGGTCCCACGGTTTGGTAAAAATTTCAGTAGTAGTAGGCTCGGGGCGAGGGAAACATATACTGTGTAGGAGGGGGTTCTCCTGCAATGAAGAACTAAAGCAACGCTTAGAGAAACAACTTAAAAAACTCTAAAACTCGCAGCAAAAACCATTTTGAAATGCTTAGAGAAATATATACTAAATTTTGGATCCGTATAATCCAACTAATATCGCTAGATAGTAGTAATAAAGTAGACCTTTGGGTTTCGTGGACAGTTTATTTATTCTGCATGCTAAATGATACGATAGTTTTAGAATACGGTATAACTTGCTTAGAGATTGCTGGATTTGGAGCGCCATGGAAGTGATCTATCAAACTGCAGACCTAAATAGGTTGTTTTTTGTAACCAAAATATAGGGACATTGTCAATCAGCAGTCTGGATTCGCTTACAAAGAGTTTTCTAGAATATTATCTGAATATTATCGCCTAGCTCTTTCTAGAGTTAACCTGCAAAAGCCAAAATCTATACCAGCTGAGTGCAGCGTTAAGTTGCCTCTGAAGTTTGTTTCAAATCTTGTTGTGGGAAGTAACGCGACATAAAAGGATGTGTCAAACGCGAAAAAAAGTGAGTTTGAACTAGATCTAACCAGTGCCGTCACAGGATTGAATAACTTGCTAATAGATGGCAACTATAAAATGAAATAATTTTGAAAATTGATGTTTTTAAGTTGCTGTGGAATTTTTACAGCCTCATTATTTGTGAGTGTATTGATTTTTACACATTCACCTTGCATTCCATATTTAATTCATATCACAACATATCACCTATTATTCATTTTTCATATGTTGCAATTTTTAGGAAAATTTGTAGTTGTATTATTACAGTAGTAACATCAGTAGTTGTAGTAGTAGCAGTAGTATTTCTAGTTGGTGCCGTACAAGTAAAACACATTGTATATACCCAATAGAGTAAAAATAAGGTAGCATGTTAAATGAAGGGCATTTTTTTCCAATTTCTATTTCGTATTGAGTTATTCGATCGTTAAAACATCACGGAATATCAAAAAAAGCAGCCTGGAAAGATACACAATAAAAGCAAATTCAATATACATTTTATTATTAGTAAGTAGACATAATCCAAAAATCAATACGCTGTCCTTTCAGCATCGTCCTTTCTGGAAACATTAATTTATTCCCGTACACATCTACCATGCTATTCATTTTAGAGCAATTTTCTTTTCAATTTTCCAGGGAAGAAATTAAATTATGCCCCGGTGGAAGTAAATAAAATACCATTCCGTTTTGGGGTTTGATTTTGTATGGGGCGACGATGTAATCTTTTGTTAAAACGGTTTTAATCTTTAAGTATTGACGTTAATTTTATACAAGGGCCATTCGAAAAGTTCTCGGTCAAATATAATGATGGCGCAAGTGTGACCAAATGACTATGATATGCATCTAGTATAGATTCGTTATAAGGAATGGTGTAGTTTCAGACGTGTGCGCTTAATAAAATTATTAAGTACCTCGTTTTGATGGGTACGGATAAACAGAGTTAGATATCACTTTAAAGGATTATATCCATTTGATTCTGATACTACAAGGTGTACCATAAGAAAATTTCTATTTAATTGACTCACTGCGCAAACGCAACATCTGTGAGGGGCGCGAGGCGCATGTTAATCGATAGCCCAACATCGATAGTGTGCAAACCGTGCGTTGTGTATGTGTAAGAATTTTTCAAAAACAATGATTCGGCAACTGTAGAGCAGAGAAAGTTCTGCAGTTATCGTGGAACACAAGTCACGTGGAACACACATCGTGAAACCCAAGCATCAAAAGCCCCTACATTCGCCTAAAGTTACTGGATGGGCTGCAATGTCAGCGCGAGAAATAATTGGCCAGTACTTTTTTAAAGACGGCACCTGAACTGCAAAACGTTGCTGGTTATAATCAAAGAACATGGTTTCAACAGAACGGAGCAACGTCACACACTTCTAACACGTCACCGCCACGAGTTGAAAATGAAATTTTCCCAAACCAACTGATCTCCAGGAGGAGCCAGTTGGCCTCGATGTAGTCCTGATTTGAGCCTTATGGACTTTTTCTTATGGGGCTATCTAAAATCGAAAGTTTACGTCAATAAACCGGGTTCTTTGGCGCAGTTAAAAGAAAATATCCGACACGAAATGGAGATCATGTACCGAGCTGTCCTAAAGAATTTTGCTGTTCGTTTAGATAAGTGCCGTGAACGCGAAGGTTTACATTTGGATAACTTTATTTTTAAAAGCAATTTCTTAAAATGTTTATTTCAATAATTAATAAAAGTTTTTTTGATGGATGTCTCTCTTTTATTTATATCGCTATATCAAAAAGAAACGTTCTTTTGGGATACATTGTAACACTGTGGGCTGCTGAATTTAAAACATGCTTGTACGTTGAAGATGATGAACGCTCGGAACGCTCAAAAACCACACGACCAACAAATTCGTCACACGTGACCAAACGCTGAAAATATTGCACGTATTGCAATGTGTAGAGGACTCCAGAAATGTCAATTCGATGACATGGTGCACAAGTGGCAATTTCAATAACCAATTATAATAACCGATTAGAATACGGTAATACCATCACATTTCCTGATTTGATGGCTCCGCATTATTTTTTGTGGGGATTTTAAGGAAAAGATTTTCATAAATAAGCCCCAAACCACACAGCAAATCTACGAGAACATCCGTGCTGAAATCGCAGCATTATTAACCGATATGTTGACAAAAGTTGTGGAAATATATTAAAAAGGGCACAAAGTTGCATTGCAGCTCATGGGTCACATTTAATTCAAATAATTTTCAATAAGTAATTAATCCCACACCCCACGTAAAGACAAAATAAACATGTAACGGAAAAAAAGTTGTCTTGTTTCCTTTAAAAGTAACAAATAATCAAAATGGTAGCGAAATACATACTAAAATAATGAGAGAAATGAAATTCAGCTCGCAATAATAATTAGAAAGAGGTGTCTTTTTGCTTCCAAAAAGGTAGATAAACTTGTTAACATCTTCTATGGGACTGTTGTTTATGCAAAATAGGATGTTGTTCCTAGTTCTGATTTTCACTAATTTCGCTTTGTTTATATTTATATTTAAGCCAATCTTAGTAGCCTGTGTTGAGAATCTAAAAAGTTTTGACAGAATGAATATAAAAAATTTTCCAATTAGAGTGCTAAAACTTTGAAACTTTAAAACGCAATAGCGACAACACTGTTTGAAATGTAAATGCCACTCCTAGGCTGCTGTGTTCAGTATATTGTGTCAATTCATCATAGAAAGATACACTACACATGAATTGAACTCTAAATCAGTTAAAAGTCGACCCCTACTTTGGGGAAGACAATTCTGGCTTAATTGGTTTGTGAACGAATATAATTATAAAATTGGGACAGATGAAAATCCTCAATTAATTCAGAAATTACCTCTTAATTATTAGAAAGTTACCTACTATTTGGTGCGGTTTTTGGATAGGACAGAGAGGACCATATTTTTTTAATACGATGATGGAAATCGTGTGATGAAAGCTATAGAATATGCTAACAGAATACGTTTGACCTGAACTGATAACATATATATATATATATATATATATATATATATATATATATATATATATATATATATATATATATCATCATCATCATCATCAGCCCGCATCGATCCACTGCAGGATGAAGGCCTCTTCAGCATGCTTCCAACCTTCACGGTCCTGGGCTTTCCTCTGCCACTCGGGTCCAATATAGTTAACGATGTCATCAATCCATCGTGCTTTCGGTCTTCTTCGCGGACGTTTGCGATCAAGCGGTATCCACTCCAGGATTGCCTTGGTCCATCTGTCGTCCCATCGCCTCGCTATATGGCCTGCCCATCTCCATTTCAACTGTTTTACTCTTCCGATGATGTCACAGACTTTTGTTTGTTCCCTGATCCATGGGCAGGACTTTCTGTCTCGTCTTGTAATGCCAAGCATACATCTTTCCTGTGCCACCCGAAGTTTTTGAATTGATTGCGATGTGAGTGTCCAGGTTTCACTTCCGTATGTCATAACGGGTAGAACGCACTGATCGAATACTTTTCTTTTCAGGCAAAGTGGGAGTCTGCTCTTAAACACTATGTTGAGCCTACCAAATGCCTGCCAGCCACATTTAACACGCCGTTCCACCTCCCGGGCGGTATTCCCCTCCATGGAAATCCTCTGCCCAAGATATATAAAGCTGTCAACAATCTCTAAATCCCTTCCTAGAACTGAAATTCTTCTGTCCTGAGCGAAGTTATTGAACATAACCTGACTCTTTTTCAGGTTAATTTTCAAGCCAAATGGTTCGCCAGCCCTTTGCAGTTCTTGTATGCGTCTTTGCAGCTCCTCTGGGTCTTGTGAAATGAGAATAATAGCATCTGCAAATCTAAGATGGTTTAAGTTTGCACCATTGATCTTTACACCATCCTGTTCCCAATCCAGTTTACGGAATACTTCTTCAAGGCCAGCCGATATATATATATATATATATATATATATATATATATATATATATATATATATATATATATATATATATATATATATATATATATATATATATATATATATATATATATATATATATATATATATATATATATATATATATATATATATATATATCTATATATATATATATATATATATATATATATATATATATATATATATATATATATATATATATATATATATATATATATATATATATATATATATATATATATATATATATATATATATATATATATATATATATATATATATATATATATATATATATATATATATATATATATATATATATATATATATATATATATATATATATATATATATATATATATATATATATATATATATATATAAAATGCCTTCTTTCAACAAGGCAGTGCGACTTATCCCACATCTCGTTGGACAATCGAAGAAAAGTTTCCTGAACGCATTACTTCGCGAAATGGCAATTTGAACTGGCTACCACGCTTGTGGAGTTATGTTAAAACTCTGGCTTACAGAAATAAACCCCGAACAATTTTTAACCTTAAAGAAAGCATTCAGGCCACCATTGAAAATATACCACGCGGTATATGTAAAAGAGTAATCGAAAATTGGATCTCCAGAATACATTTTATTTGGTTTGACCTCTATTTTTTTTTTGAAATTCAATAATCTTATTTAGTTTTAATTCTTTGAACTGCGACTAATATGTAACTACTTTGCAATTGTACATGTAGATACTCTATCCATAAAATCCTCTTTAAAACAGAGGATTTTATGTTATGAGAAACCTTTTTTCTACATAACAACGAAATTTAACGGCAAATCGACGTGAACATACCGCGGCTGTTTATCTAAATTACTCCCAACTAACATACATTTTACTTTTGAAGCAAGCATATTGAAGCAAGCATTTTGAAGCAAGCTTTTGAAGAAAGCATATAGATGGGTCAGAATACAGTGATGTGGGATACAATGATGTCAGATTACAATATCTTATATTTAAAAAGATGATGAAGTGGGTCAGAACACAATATTTTTCATTTAATACAAAACCTTATTTGTAAATTTACGCATAATATAGAAGCTACTGTATGCTTCATTTATAAAAAAAACTTCAATTACCAATTTACGGTAAAACAGTAACAAGTAATAACATACATTCGTAATAATTTTCTAAATAAATATTAGATTCCGTGCTTATCTAATGGTGGCGTAAGTTAAATATAGTAGAAATTGCCCGAGTTCTAGGAAGCTGACGTATTAGCGTAATTGAGTCATTAAGAAACCTTCAGAAGAAATATACCACATATATTACGTTTTATTTAAGAACTTCGACTGAACAGCTAAACTTCGATTGATGAGTGTGAAAAAAAATGGTAAAAAAGCAAATATTGCTGTTGAAAATGATGATTTCAGAGACGGTGAAATACATATGGATACACATGTGGATTTAACTGATCATATAGTCGCTATTACACTCAATTAACGACAGAGAACCCACAGAATCTCATTCAAATACACGAGGTAACCCGATATAACTTGGTACCGAAATCGCCATACCCAAGACGATACGATGAAAGCAAACAATTCAATATTTTTAATTCGAGCATGTGTCATGAAATATTTACGCACATTATTTTAACGATTTAATTTATTATTGAATATTGAATACATTGATATCCTTCATTTGAAGAAAAAGAAAAAAAGAGTAAACAAGTTACAAAATCCGAATTTGGGTAGTATCAAGTCATTGATAATAGACAAAGTTAAGTGTAGAGACGCCAATAAATGTGAAGACAAAAACTGATCAGTGTTGATACGCGATAAAATTGAAAGAGAATCAAATTACAATCTGGTAGGAGCAATTTTGTGGGAAAGTGACTGAGGGCGCCATGTCTAGGTATCTCTCAGATAACACTAATATGCATAGATCATTCAAGTAAACGAATTTAAATATACACAGACCACACTACACTAAATTCGAGTCGGATACAAAATCCGAATTAAGAGCCCATGCACAGTGGCACGAAAGTTAATATTTGCTTATTAAGGAACCTCGCACGTGTATGATTGAGGAACAGTACACATAAAATGAGGAGGAGATATATAGTGCCCATGAGGGTGGCAAATAAAGAAGAGATACAAGAGATTTAAAAAAAGCATTCCCTGTAGTAAAAATATCTCAGAGTCTCAAGAAACCATATAAGAAAGAGGAAGAGAAGTTGATGATAAAAGATATGAAAGTAGGCCAGAAAGACAACAAAAAAATATACAACAATTTAAATAGGAACAAAAGGACTTTAATGAAAAAAAAGAAACGCTTAAGTTAACAAAACAATATACTAACGATGGAAAACGAAAACATTAGAAAAGAAAACAAATAAATAAAGAAGGAATTACAAGATATTAAAGATACAGTAGAATTACTTCATAAGGAAAGTAAGAAAAACAATGTTAAAATGATTGCAATTGCAACGGATGCTTATGATGCAATGCTGATTAAATAAACTTTCACTAACTTTGTGAAAAATATTTGAAGATTGGTATTAAACCTAAATCAATTACAACAATAGGAGAGAAAAACTGTGATACAGTAATAATAAATGAAGAGAACAATAATAATATATAAAAAATGCGAAATTAAAAAATATAAGGGAGACGGAGAGCATAAATGAGGGAGGCGGAGAGTATATATAGTATCAATGAATATCCAAAAGAAAAGACAAAATCTAACAAAAGCGACAAATAAAATTAGGGACACAAGAGGAGCGAAGAAAAGGTAATACAAGTAAGATATGATATAATTAGTAAACAATTAATAGAACATTTTAGCACTGGAATATAACCAAGGAAAGGCAACTACTGGGACAAGTGGGACTAGTACATCATGTTGGTAGTAAACCCGCAGCATCATGTTGGTTAATGAAAAAGAAATTGAAATAATAAAAATTTTTAAAAAAATGAACTAAAATAGGCTAGTCGTTTGATGAGAATGAATGAAACGAGGTAAGTGAAAATGGCGTGGGAAGCAAGAAAAATTGGAAGCGTAATGTCAAGCATTTCCGTTAAATATCGCGGCTCATTACTACATAAATTTCCCGTTTTCGTTATAGTGTTTCATACAAGGTGCGTCTGACAGAATCAGGACTTTTTCAAAAAAAAAACGCAAATATTTATTGCGCTCCTTGCGCGTCAATACGTTTTCCACAGTCAATTAGGTTGACAACTGAACTTTTGAGCTCGGCATCATGCTGTCGACTTTCATCGACAAATAAAGTTTTTCGAAGAGATAGAAATCGCATGGAATTAAATCAGGTATGGTAAATTATTGATGGTTAAAATGCTACTTTTGGTTAAAAAATCAGTGATGAGCGTCTAGCGATGGGACGGTACATTATTATCATGCAACAAGCGCCAGCTGCCTTGTTGACGGTATTGTGGTCGCACACGACGAATACGCGACAACAGACGCTTCATAACACCAAGATAAAACACAGCATTAATCATTTGAACAATTCCCTTCGAATCGTGAAAACAAATCAACATTGTTTGGATTTTTGACCTCTCAAGACGGCTTTTCTTCGGATTTAGCTAGTTCAAGTGCTTTCATTCGGCACTTTGACGCTGGGTTTCTGGATCATACTGAAAAATCCACGTCTCATCATCAGTAACAATGCTGTACTAGAAGTTTTTGTCCTTTTTCGACTCTTTAATCAAGCCCTTGTAATGTTGAATTCGGAGCAATTTTTGATCGTGAGTGAATTTGTATGAAACAAAGCGTGCAATGATCTGTCAAAATGATATAAATTGATTCTTTGGACGCATTCACTTCCATTTCCATGAATTTGGCTGAATTTTTATAAATTCACATACAATTTCAATATTTCGGGCCAGGAAGTTCGTCGTTCTTGATGTCCTCACGACCTCCTTTGAATCATTTAAACCACTCATGAACTCTGCCACGGGATAAACAATCCTCACCATGCACTTGTTTCATTAATTGACCATTGTTTTACCAAGTTAAAAACAAAACGTAATATTCGCTCTTTGTTCGTTCACCACAAACAAGCAACTAACGCACTCGCCTGAAACCATTTAACAAATCACACTTGTACATACAGTTATACAAAAAAGTATACATACCCCCCTTTGAAAATGGCATTTTGCAAAATCCTATTCATATATTTTTAAATAAACCTTCAACATGGAATATCAGACTTTATAACAATAAATGCAATTAAAGTATTAATTATTACGTGAAAAATTATTGAAATTGTGACACGTGAAATTATTAGATTAGTACGAATAAAACCGACAAAAACTGCAAAAAAATAGTCGAAATAGTTGAACATACAACAGGAATTATTGTTCATCCAGAAACAATTAAAGTTGGCTGTATGAAAATCTGGATTTAAGAGCAGAATTCCACGAAAGAAACCATTAATTAATGAAGTTAACCGAAGAAAAGGAATTGAATTGGCAAAAGAATATTTAACGAAAGATTACACGTTTTTGAACACTGTAGTTTTTAGTAACGAGAGCAAGTTTACGGGAAAAGAGCAAGGATATGATGGGAAGCAAAAAGTTTGGCGAAAAATACTCAACTGAAAATAAAAAATATTATTCCAATCGTGAATCGGCGATTCAGTCACGGTATACGACTGTATGACAGGGCCAGCCCCTGTCATAAGAAACTTGGTTTTGATAGATACCACCATGGATCGTTTTGGTTATTTAAACATATTAAAAGACAATTTAATCCCGCAAAATGGATTTAAAAGAACCATTTCAACAAAACCGTGACCCAAAACATACCAACGGCATTATTAAGAAGTGGTTACTGTACCATGTTCGGCATCAACTTAATTCACCACCTCAGCTGCCGCCACAAACCCGATATAAAAATTATGGGATTATTTAGATCGCCGCACTAAAAAACGGAAAATTAAAATAAGAATGGCCTGAAATAGATAGAAGAATGAAACAACATATTCCTATTTAATATTTATAAAAATTAATAGGATCTATGCTCAATAGACTAAAAGTTATTTTAGAAAATAAAGGCGGCCCAACAAAATATTATTATTGAATAATTGTTGCATTTACTTAAAATGTACTTAATGGTATGTATACTTTTTTCTGTAATAAAGTTGCCTCATTATTTTCAATTAGTTGTTAATTCGATAACCAAATATGTAAAATATTGTTTTTTATTTTAATTTAGAAGTCAATTACTTCATTTTTGGGTAGAAATACTATATTTATATCAAGTTAGTACCATTTTGGTATGAATAATTTTTTGTGTAACTCTATATCATTTAAATGTCAAGTCGAAAACTTTTCGAAAAACCTTAATATGCTTACTCAATTTTTCTGTAAAATATTTCTAACATTTTGGACCTTTTTAATAAAAATCCTCTGCAATGAAGACAGATGTTACAAAACATTAAATTAATAATTAACAAGAAATTTTGGTGTCAGCTGTAAATCTAATGCAGCTTAAACTGACAAGATCTTAATTCAAACCGGAAGCATCAATTAATAAATAATTACATAAAATCGATAATTACTCGATATTTTGCATGTTCATGAAATACGTTTTGAATCGTAAAATTTTTCTAAATAAATATTTGTTTCCGCAGCTATCTAACTATACACTTATCTGCACCGACTACGTTAAAAATAGACTGAGGTAATTAAATAAGCTATAAAAATAAAAATAAAACCATGCCTAACCTTCGAAATGAAACAAGTTTATATGTTGCCGTATAGTTGTGATAATATGTTATTCCAGGTTTTTTTTTACCGACAAAAAAATGGCAACTAAGCAATCGCTAAATATATCCACCTACGAAATAATTTGATATAATACAACATTATATATTTCGAGGTACTAATAAATTACTGTAGTTACAACTTGGCAAAACTGCTATAGTGTACATACACACACACTCACCCCCAGTCGTCACACAAGAGGTGTAATAATCTACATCAGGGAGGTATATGTAGAGGGAGGTTTGGAAGAATCCAAATGAACTTTTGGGCTCTATTTGTAAAAATAAAAATTTTAAATAATGACACATTATTTAGAGGTATATATGGATCACAAAATGATTATATTGATTTTTTTTTAGGTTTTTGGGAAGCTGTGGTCCATGAGACGGTTATAACTTCAAACAGAACAGTAATCACTGGAGATTTTAATATATGTTGGAAAAGTAATTGTTCGAATAAACGAAAATTAGAGGCAATAAGCGATAATTCTGGATTTAGACAAATGGTAGAACGTATACACGTGTATCGTTTGATACTCATTCACTCACTGATCTGGTATTTATTAATGATTATAGATTGACTGAAGCTGGTAGGAACTTTTCGCAACTTTCTGATCGTGAAACCATTAGGTTTATAATTAAATGCGAAACAAATGTGAAAAGACGTAAGTATAAACTGATAATAAATTTAAGCCCTGAAAATATGGATCGAATTAGAATAGAATTAATTGCTAGAAACTGGAATTAGTCATCAACAAATGCAGACCACCTCTATGAAAGTTTTATTAACAACATCCATGAGACAGTTAACGCCGTGGTACCCTTAAAAACCATTAATGTTGACGCAACACCGTGGATTACAAATTCCATTAATCTTACCCAAAAAGAGAAGGGCATGGCCTACAAGAAGATTGACTGGAATAATTATAAGAGGAAACGTAATAAGGTTGTAATTGTAATTAGAAATAATAGCATTTTATGAACCGAATATTGATCGTAATAGAGGAAATAGTAAGAAAATGTGGCGAATGTTGAAGGAATTGGTAGGGAGTGACAAAAAATCCGAAGTGTTTTAGGGTATTCTTTTCCGAAGGAGTGTTGGAACAATTAAAGAGAATTTTAACAATTTGTATGCTGAAAGTATCCGGGAGATAGCTCGAACCATTCCAAATCAGATTGAAACATTTGATAGTACCGTTGACATCCATTCAGGTGTAGAAAGTTTGGATCAATTTGATTTGGAACATTATCTCAATTGAGCAATATTGTAATGAATTTAAAAAATAAGTTCACATAAAAAATAAAAATATATATATATAATTTTTAAAGAGCGTATTGCACCAAGTGAGCTAACCATTACTTCATTTAATCCATACATCGATGTCGAGTGGTCAAGTTCCTAGGAATGCGAAAGTGAGCGTCATTGTTCCAATACCAATGATGGAAAATCTTGTACTACCAGAGAATTTTAGGTCAATCAATCTACTTCCGATTATAGACAAAATAATGGAAATAGTGGTGTGTAGACAATTGCGTAAATACCTGGGAACTGTAACATATTTGTACGAAAAGTACGAAATGTACAAAAAAAATATTTAGATCCGGAAGAATAACACTGAAATCGTTGATATATATATATATATATATATATATATATATATATATATATATATATATATATATATATATATATATATATATATATATATATATATATATATATATACCATAATTTATCCCCATTTTAGTTATTGTAGCTCTTTCTTGTTAGGTTGTAATAAAAATGAAATAGATTGCATATTTTACAAAATAAGGCAATGGGAATTATTTTGCATTGTGATAGGCATACACCTGTGGATTTGATGTTGCGCTCTTTAGGCTGATGCTCTGTATGGCAGAGAATTAAGATGTCCAGTATTGTTATGGTTTTTAAATTTAAAAATAACTTAATGCCTGCATATCTTGGAAGGTACTTAATAGCGCAATCCGAAAAACATTCACTCAATGGAGGATCTCCATATAAATTTTGAACATAGTACCTATATGTAGAAATCGCTTCTTGGGAATAGCATTCGGCTGTTCAATGACCTGCCAGCAGAGTTAAAAAGTATAAAAAGTTTATCACAGTCTAGACACAAGGCTAGATGACACATATCTTTGGCCACCCCCATAGCTTAGAAGGTAAAAACTTTGTTTCCTTGAAAGACTTGAAAAATTACCTGAATCAGTTCTTTAGCCATAAGGCTCAGAACCGGAAACCTACCTGAGAGATGTGGGAAGGTCATTACTATGTTGATTAATTGTAAGGTTTAGTAAATATTTTTTTTATTTTTTTTTCAAAAAGATACGAAGGACTTTTGTATCAACCCAATACATACACATATGTCCAGAAGTTTGGAATATTTGCAAATATGATATCTACGCCTCTGACCTATGCCCGACTCTAAAAATTGTGATGGATATTTATGTTATACCGTTTTTAAATGAAAATAACAAAAGCATTGTTTTGCTGATAACACAGGTTTTTCGATGTTTATCCATTTCGTTCATCCTGATATTTACACTTTTTGATTTATTTCTGTTCTTTTTCAATTTTCAATCAATCCGTTTAAAAATGCCTAGAAACATGATATCTCATTTTAACAGATCAAGAGTGATTGTTTTGTTACAACAGGGCTTTAATCAAAGTGGTATCGCGGAAATTGTAGGTGTTTCTCAAAGTGATGTATCAAAAATGTATTAAAAATTCCAAGAGACAAATGATGTAAAGGATCGCCCCACAAGTGGTAGAAAACGACAACAGATGTACAAGACCGGCAAATATCAATGATAGATCGAAGAAATAGTGTAGAATCTATAAGTGTTATATCAAGAAAGCTTGTTAGGCTTGAAACAGTAAATGTTTCATGACAAACGATAACACGCAGGCTGAAAGCGGTAAATTTGCATCGCAGAAGACGTATTCCCAAACTAACCTTTCAACAAATAAAATGTAAGATTGCAAGGGGCTCGAGAAATAATGGATCATAGTCCTAACTGGAATAACGTGATGTTCTCCGATGGGACGAGAATTGGACGAGATGGGACGACAAGCCCGACTGGCGATAGCTCAACCACATATCCTATTTGAAGGTGGAAGCGTGATGTTTTGGGGTGTTATTATGAGTTGTACTTGGACACCTCTACTGGTCCTGGAGAGAAGAGTCACTCGTGCTGTGTACATCGAGGAAGTTTTAAATCCAGTTGTGCGCCTGTTTCGAGGCGCAGTGGGCGACGGATTTGTTTTTGAAAATTTGAATTTTTGAATTTGATTTTTTTTTATAGAAGAGGGACTAACCAAGTTAGAGTAGGCAGCAAATTTCTCTGGCATGAATGTCATTGGACATGCTTGGGACATTATGAAACACGCATCAAGAAACGAAACAATCCTCTTACCCTGCGATAACTAAAAGATGCTGTTCGTGGGAAATGGGAGAGAATTTCACAAGCCAAAATTGATCAATTAATCGACAGCATACCAAATCGGCTACAGGCATGCATACAGACCCATGAAGGAACTACTTATTATTAGTTTTATTGAAAGTTGTTCTTTTAATTTATAAATTACTTTGAAGGGAATTGGTACATTATAATTTTTTGACTCCAAAATAATAAATCAATGTTACACACATTGGTCATATGACGTGAAGAATAAAAGAATAACTTAATATTTATAAAAAAGTGAAATGTTTGAATATTCCAAACTTTTGGACATATGTGTATCCAATTAGTACATCAAGCCAATACAATATGTCAGCATAATACATGTACAATATAGTACAACTCGTATACAAACCGGATGTATACCAGAGTTGATCAAAAAGTTCTAAGTCTATTTTTAAAGCTGCTTTTTAGTTTCCATATAGTCAATCTATTCTCATAACTGACTTTTCGCATAATTTATGCATAAGACGCTTCTACGATCGTCAATTATCTGTTTGAAGTTTGGGAACAAATGTAAGTTAGAAGCTAAATATGGTGAATACGGTAGATGTTCATCACCAAAATACCTTTGTTAACAATCATTTTTCATCGAGTTTGTCCAAAAAGTGACAAATTTAATTTCTACAGAAAATCAAGCATCTAGATTCCCTTTGAACTCTGAAAACTAATATTATGACCGTTTTTTGTCTTCAGTGCCTTTCTATCAGGTTCTACCCATTATTTTAATTCCAACCTTTCGATTCTGGTTTGTAGTGCCTATAATAACAAAACGACGCATGCAATCATACGAGGTGTGGCTATTAAATAACAAGACTGATGCTGCTTCAGAAGAAGTACGCATGCGCCACACACCAGCGATCAACAGCTGTTTAGCGTGAAGCATTCTCTTTCGAATGCAGTACATCTCGCTTGTATAAACAAATCCATATAACCGTAGCCTTCGTTCGAAATAGAGTTGTTTTTTGTTTCACCGGAAAAATGTTAAGTGAAACAATAGAGCAACAAATTCTTGTGAAATTTCACTTGAAACTTGGAAAAACCGCTACTAAAACATAATTTACTGAAATAAGTGTATGGCAATGAATGTTTACCGCGTGCACGAGTTTTTGAGTGGTTTAACCGTTTTCAAGATGACCGAGAAGACGTTGAAGACGATCCACGATCGGGTCGCCCTCCCACGTCAAAAACGAATGATAATATCGAAAAAATCGGTAATCTGGTTCGATCTGACCGTCGGTTAAGTATTTGTGCGATTGCTGAAACTGTAGAAATTGACAAAGAATGCATACCGCAAATTTTACATAACTATTTTAACATGGAAAAAGTGTGTACCAAAACGGTGTCTAAAATTCTCACGTTTGAACAAGAAGCTCGCAAAAATGTTTGTACTGACACTTTGAGTGCCATTGAAAATGATGCAAACTTATTGTAGTTTTTACTTATGATCCTAAAATGAAGCGCCAATCCATGCACTAGAGCCCAAATTCACCGAGAGTCAAAAAAGCAAATCCAAATTCAAAGCAATGATTTTTTTTCGATATTCATGGGACTGTGTACTTTCACTGGGTTCCTGAAGGTCAAACTAGTAATCAACATTACTACCTTCACGTTCTTGATGAACTCCGTGAAAGAATAAAACAAAAACGACTCGAATTGTGGAAAGACAGTCATGGGTTCTCTACCAAGATAATGCGCCGACTCATTCCGCATTGTATATCAAGAGGTTTCTAGCCAAGTACAGCATCCCAGTGTTGGACCATTTGCCTTATTCGTCGGATCTTGCACCGTGCGACTTCTGTCTGTTTCTTAATGTGAAATTTGTATTAAAAGAAGCAAAATTTGAGTCCACTGAAACTGTGAAAGAGAAAGTGGCACGCGTTATGAAGGAGCTGACAGAAGATGATTTCCAGCACTGTTTCGAATAATGGAAGATTCGCATGGAGCATTGTAGGATAGGTGTATATTGAAAGTGATAATAAGTGAATATGTATGAAATCAAAATAAAGTGTTTTACAGCGTCAGTCTCCTTATTTAATAGTCGCACCTCGTATTAATTCCTGATAAAATTACCCAGTCTACTCAGAAAATTGCTTTAAAATGTCTTTTTGAATGCTTGCACAGATGTCATGATATGCACCTTGAGTCTAGAGTAAAGGTTCGGTTAGTTTACGATCTGTTTAGAATCTCATATCTGAATAATGTTTTGCAGTATGCACATTAAATATTATTAATTCGTTGTGCCAAAACAATCTTAAAGTTACTGAGCATTAACAATATTCTCCTGATTTAGCAATGTCATATCTAATCATTCAACAATCCAAAAAAAGTCTTCAGCAATAATCGAATTATTTCAAGATATTACAGAAAAAACGTAATTGGGATCATTTCAAATAGGAAAAAATCAGCTAGTGAATGTTACCACCATCATAGAAATATACTTCAAATATAAAGGATTGTCCAAAAAGAGACTCAGAACTTTAAAATGACGCACAATGATAACTACAAGTAAGAATCCGATAATTTATATTTTATTTTGAAGAACAAATAATGGCTTTATGTTTTGAAAGCAAAAACGTTCAAATATCCCCTTCGGTTTCAACTAGTCGAATGCATTCTGGAGACCCAATTTCGGTTAATCTTTCACACACATCACGTGGAATACCATGTATGTAAATATGAAACCGGAATTTTTGTGTAGATATTTTGTTTATTGTATGAAAATGATAAAAAATATTTTATTCGAAGTATTGCCCATCGCTAGCTAAACATTTTTCTCACCTGTCTGACAATTTTCGGATGCTACGGCAAAAAAACTGTTGCTCTTTTGAGGCAAACCAGTCATCGAGCCATTTTCGTACATTTTCGTAAGAAGTGAAGCACTGCGCAGCAAGATCCTGTTCCATCGATATAAATGAGTAGTAATCGGATAGAAGCCTGGTAAATAAGCCGCATGCGAAAATATTTCCCAACTAAACGCCCCAATGGTTTCCTTGACCAATTTTGCTATGTGTGATGGTGCATTACCATGAAGCAAAATCACATTGCGTTGCCTTTTTTGATGTTCTGGTCGTTTTTGACGCAAAGCTTAATTCAAATCGATCATTTGTTGTCGGTAGCGTTTAGTTTTAATGGTTTCGCCAGTTTTTAGCAGCTGATAATAGATCACACTCTTCAGATCCCACCAAACACAGAGCATTGTCTTCGAGATCGGTCGTTCGCCTGGAGTTACCCATGATCTTTTACCTTTAGGATTCTCAAAACATCTCCACTTTTCATCGACAGTCACAATTCGATGGAGAAATGAGTTTCTCTTGTACCTGCGAGCAGCATTTCTCAAGTGGTTTTTCGGTTTTCCTGCTGTCTTTCATTCAATTCATGTGGAACCCATTTTCCCATCTTCTTCTTTCTCTTTATCTTTTTCATGGCATTCAATCGTATGGAGACGCTTCTCGTGTCACAATTAATTGATCCGCGAGTTGTTGTTGCACGTGAGCATCATCCTCGTCCAACAACGCTTGCAATTCGCTGTTTTCAAAGTTTTTCAGTGGTCTTCTACGTTCTTCGTTTCTCACGTCAAAATCGATGCGATTCTGCAACAGTTTTCTTCAAATGGTAACAGAAAATGAATGCTGTCCGCAAATCGTAGTTTCCAGTAACAGAATTCGACATGTTCAACGCTATTACAAATGCTGTTGTATGAAACTTGTATTGTTGTAAGTTGAAAATCTTTGTCAGATGTCAACAAGGAAATGGCGCCCATGACGCGGTTTGACGGTAACTACATTGACAGCTAGGACCATCTATGGGCAAATTCCGGTTTCATATTTACAGACCTGGTATATTCAGTGATTGCCTGAATTTTTCATTTAAGATCAAGAGTGATTTGGGGTTTATTTCTATAAACGAAAGACTTAACATAACTCCACAAAAAAATAATCCAAGAGTGGTCAGATCGCATGATTTGGTGACCACTTGATATTAGCATTTCGCGAAATAACGCGTAAAGGAAACTTTCTTGCAATGAATAGATTGTCTGGCGAGATGTGTGACATGTCGCACCGTCTTGTTGAAAGAAAACATTGTTTCTATTCATATTTATCAGTTCAATCTAAAAACCGCACCCAACGGTCACTTTCTGAAGATTGTTCACAAATCCAGCAAGCCCGAAGTGCACTTCGTCGGAAAAAAAAATCCATAAAGTGGGACCTTCCAATTCCAATTCGTATATCGTCTATCTTTCCATGGAGAATTGACACAATGTACTTGACACAACATTCTATAAGTGACATTTATATTTTAAATAGTGTTGCCTATTACGTTTCAAAGTTTTGACACTCTTATTGGAAAGCTCGTGACTTAGAAATAAAAATGTGTATTTGTTAAAAATATATTAAGCTGTCCTCGTACTCGACGTGATTTTTAAAAGATGATTAGTAATATTTAAATTCTGTATGTCCAGTGGAGGGAGTAATAATAATTGAAACTAAAATAAATCACGTTTTGACTTGCGTACAATATATACGGTGATTTTTAGTTAGTCATTTTTTGCTCTAACGTTCGTAATATATGTTTTCACTGGATTTATCTTATCTTGCTGGCAGTATGACGGAAGTATAATATATACGATATCGGACAAAATACAGACATGTTTTGATACACTTTGAATCAATTCCCAGTACCTCGGCATTTTTATTCATGCATATCAAAATATTTCTTTTCGAGTTTATAACAGTATTCTTAAATGTCTTAAAATTATTAAGATGTCTTTAAAAAAACAAGAACAAAACAAGAATAAAAATGGAAACAATCACTAAAGAAAATGAATAACTAAAAATTGGTCTAAATTGAACGCCAGATTTAAATTAAAATTAAAACGATTTTTTTTTATTAACTTCATGATTGGATTTTTATTGGGTATTAAAGTACATACTCTCCAATTAAATGTGAACAATTGTCAATTTTTCTATTGGAACCTTCGATGTGAAACACTAACCTCGGCGAGATTTATTATTAAGGGCCGGTTCTACAATGCAAGAAAATCCCTGGTATAAGCTATACTTGGAATAAAATTTGAAACGCCGTTTCTGCAGAACGGACGTAACGGGGGTAACCGGACGTAACCGGCCCTAAAACTCCAAACGTCACTTATTTTGTAACCCATGTTAACATGATTACGATGATTCAATCTAATTCTAAAACTAAACTATGTTCTATTTATCGTATAAAAATTCTACAATCGTTCCAAAAATGACAATTGTCATTTTTGGATGTTTTAGCGAGTAGAAATAATAAAAATAGATTTGATTTAGATAAATTTAAAAAAAAAACACCATTTCGAGATACATTCCTAATGATTCAAATCGTAACATCAAAAAAAAAATGGCTAATTTAAACTTTATAGTAGATAGATTAATTATTTTTCTTTACACCAAGATAGGTATCAATTCTTCTATTGGAACCTTCAGTGTGAAACACTATACTCGAAGATAGTTATAACAAAGAATTAAAATTGATTAGGGAGGTGACCGAAGTGTAATTTTCTAAACATAAGTTTAAGAAATTATACAAAGAATCAATAATCAAAAGACAAAAGGAACAGATTAAAAATAAATTCACGGTAATACCGATGCCCAATTAACATGAAGGCTAGACAATATTTCGAAAAAAAAGAGGACATTAAGATAGTCAAACTATATAATACGTTAGGAGTCCATGGTAAACCAAAGGATAAAGTAGACCAACATGAAAAATCGGGAATTTATGAAATAAATCGCCAAGATTGTGATCGAAGATATATTGGGCAAACCAAAAGATCCGCATTAATCAGATATAAAGAACATATTGACCACATTAGATATGATAGAAATGAAGAATTTTGTGTTGTCATTTGTGTTGATCCTGTATATATAGTTGAGATCAATAATTTAAAAATCGATACTGGTATTAACCTTTAATTTAATTAACCCTCTAAAAAAATATATCAATAATGCAAAGTTATTAAATCGCCAATCGAAAAACTATGATAAGGATTATCATTTTAAACAAATATGTATAAAAGAATATTTGGCAAATAATAATTGGTTATTATTTAACAAATAAACTAATGAACTTTGTTAAAACATTTTTTAATTATGAAATCAGCCAAAAAATTAAAGTGGCAACGTCGTATTGACTAATTGAGATGATCCACATAAAAAAGGCAAATTTGTATTCTGCACGCGAATATAACCCTAAACTTCTTATTTACGGAAACGCCAGATTAGAAAGATACCAGGGCTTTTTTAATATATTCAAGAAAAAACATTAGAAAGATGACAGGCTTGCATAGACTCAAACATTTTGCATTACTTAAAACTTAAGCATTTTGAACATTTGGTTTAATAAAACCAAAAAATTAATCATGTGCTTCTTAATGTGACGAGAATTGTTTGAAATGTGTTATGATGTAAAAAAATAGTGCTAGTACTTTCAACTTTGACTTTAAACGACATAAAACAAACTCAATTAATGCTGATACATATGGAATAAACAGCTCCCCTATTACATCAGTACACCGCTACCAGCGTTTGTTCCAGTATTCATACGCCCCCTGGAAATCCGCAACTATAACGCTATTCAAGCATCCCATAGAATTTAGAGATATTTACTTAATAATGTACGTAGGTGTTATTCTGATTGCTGATAGTCCATCTTCTGTTAAGTGAAAAATTCCACTATTCTTCTTCTAGGGACTTTTTTAATGAAAAATTAATCCAGGTGGTTTTGGCAGGAACTCTGTCAAAATACTTCTGTAAACTTCCAAACAGGTTATAGTCTTAGAAGACGTCTGGGCTATAGTGAGGGTGCCCTAAGGTATCTTAGCCAACTGAAAATAACTTTTGTCGAATTTTCATAGAAATATGTAGTTAATGTCATGGTAGAATTCAACTCTTCTTCTATTGGCCAAACTTAGCTTCTTGTCAATGTATTTCTTATTTACACATTTGGGAATGTACTTTCTTTGCGTGATAAACCCGCCTTTAGGATGGTTTGCACTGATTCTTTTCGTTTTAATTTTTCTTCGATTAGCACTATCGTTTACCGTTTTTTTCCATTCAGATACGCTTCACATAGAGTTCTTTAGATATGATTTTCTTACGTCTTTCTATCATCTTTTGGGACCTCCGAGATTTCGTTTCTTGTTCTTCAATTCGCCATAGAGGATCTGCTTCGGCATCCTAGTATCCTGAATCCTTTGGCAACCATCCCAAGCGAGCTTTTATGATGTGGGAATTCTATGCTCAATTTGTTGATTACCTCCGCATTGGTCTAAGAGGTTTGTCATCTTATTCTCAAGATTTTTCGGAGACAGCCTAAATGAAATCTCTCGAGTCGTGTTAGTTTCTTCCGATACATGAAACAGGATTCCGCTCCGTACAGAAGTGTGGCAATTATGATGAACTTTCTAAATATAATGATAAATTGTTTGAGCTCATTTTTCAATTACAATATATTTTTTCGTTTGTTAGTAATAAAAAAATATACGTACTATTTTGATGATACCTCTTTAAACTAATGGATGAATTAAAATATAATCTAAAGAGACATCTAATCTAATTTTAAGGTCACAATTTTCGAAAAACTAGCCGAGTGGTTGCTTATGCTCATAACTTGCCATAAATAAGATAAACATAAGGAAACCATAACGAAAATTGAAAAGGAAGCCAAATCATGAGATTTAACAGAAACAAGAAAGTATCAAACATCAATGTCGATGAAAATTGACAGGGAAAAACTAATTAAATCGCACTGAAAAAATTTCGAAAAATTAATTTCAAATTTCCAAAAAAATGTAGTTAAAACATTGGTAAAAAGAACATCGAAATAAATCAGAGAATAAGTAAAACAGAAAAGAGGTTAACAACTAAACATGAGGATGATACGAAGGTTGTTTGAAAAGTTCTCACACTGATATCGAGATAGTTCAAGAGACCAAATGATTATGATATTTATCAAGTATGATTCGTCGGATAGCGTGTTATGAACTTTCAGATACATTGATAAATTTGGATCTTCATCAACACTGCCAGCAACATCCGCGATTTTTTCTTCGGAACGCACAGTTTTTATCTTGTTTTTGTTTTAATATGGAGCAGCGTGAAATGCGTTCGGAATTTGTCGATAATTCGGTGAATACATCGTTTGGTTCAGAGATTATGTGCACTATAAAACACTATAAGTTGCGCGTTATATACAAGCGTTGCTCTGGTGTTAAACGTTCTATGATGATTTGCCGGATATTTGATCTGCCGTGATGATTACCATGACGACATTTCCCATGATGATTTCACAGCGACCCCTATCAGAAGTTCGGGCACACCAAAAAAATCACCCTTTAGGTAGAAAAAAATGAAACCATGAAAAATATTGTATTTTCTTTATCAAGTCGAGAACTTTTCGAACTATACTCATATCTTAAAAAAAAATACGTAGGCTAAAAATTAGTTTTCCAATTTCGTTCTAGACTTTTCAATTTGCATAATGCTTCAGACCTAACTTTGATTGATTCAAGTGTTCAAGTGTTCAAGTGTCAATAAAAATCCACGCCAATCAGTAGGAGAGATTACTACAACACTTAATATATCCCATGAAGAATAGAAAACTATTCTCACTTACTGGGATACGTGGACTGGAAAAATTGACCTAGACGAACTTTGCGACTCTTAAATTCATTACGATTTTTTTTTATATATAAAAGCCAAGAAAACGACCCATTTTTAAGTGAATAGTTTCGGAAGAAGTGAAATGGATCGTCTACCAAAACGTAGTGCATAAAAGATGACGCAGGTAAAGCAACCAGTCGCCGCAAACAATCCCCAAGGCGGAATTACACTCATAAAAAATTATGTTCTCCGCGTGGAGCTATTATAAAGGTATTATGGTCTTTCACAATGAAAACGTCATACCACAAATGTCATTAACTCTTCGTAATTAATTTTTCAGTCTTATATGAATTACTTTATTACACTTATTTCTGTCATTACAGAATTACTGGAAATATAAATTGTAAAAAGTATTTCATCTGGTCTTTTAGTCTGCTACGTGATTTTCCTCAAGGCTGTTGGTATAGGTATAGGTATAGGTATAGGTATATATATATATATATATATATATATATATATATATATATATATATATATATATATATATATATATATATATATATATATATAGGTTTAGGTTGTTGGTAATTGGTTGTGGTTCTCTTAGAGGTGGAAAAATGCCACAAGTTTGTGCACCAAGTTGTTTCAGGCAATTAACCGAATTTTAAAAAGGATGAGGTATTAGTAAGAAGGAAGCAAATTTAAGGTAGGAAAGAAATAGTTTTCATGAAATAGCGAGATAATTGGATATTGCTGCTTTTGCCGTTATAAAGACATGGATAATATGGTTTTGTACGAGTACAAGGCTTTGGTCGTCCTAGAAGTATCCTAGGACATGACTTTTAATCCTGATTGCTACGTCTTCCAACGCATGACAAATGGTACTGAGCTAAAATTAAATGGGACTTGAAATTGAACTCCATTTGCTTTAGTGATGTGTCTAGGTTTTGTTTGCGTGGTCATGATGAACGTAGAATGGCCAAACATGATGATATGATAACAACTATCGCTTGATGACGCGACAATAATATACATTTCTATAAAATCAGACTTCTTGATCAAAGGAAAGGACCAATAAGTACAAAGGTGTAGATTGTTAATAAAGTGGTAAAACCAACACTGCTCTATGAATCCCAGTTATGCGTGCAAAACAGAAAAACAAAATCAACAACATGGAAAAGTGTTTTTTAAAAAGGTGCCAGAACAAAGCAACAAGAGACAACATTAAGAACGAAACATTTTGGAACATCTATAAATAACGCCAAACTAAATAAATATGCAAGAAAGGCAACTGAGATGGTCAGAGCACATTATCAGAATGAAATAAAGAATAAGGTGAACTAAGTGGTTAGAAGCCAAACAAGCGATTGTAAAAAGAAAACACTAGAGAAAAACTTGGAAAGAATTATCCAACAGTCAACCACACAATAGCCTTACATCGAAAGATAGAGAAGACTTTATTTAAGTAAGGTAAAGTCAATAAAAATTGTTTAATGCATGTAGAAATGTTTTGAGGAGCAATTAAAAGTGGTACCTTGGCAATGCTCGGAAATATAAAAATATTATTCAGCAAAGCTCTTCGAAAATAATATCTTAAATGGGGTTTCAACTTAAAAAATTATTGATGAAGTCATATCGTTTTTTGGGGGTTTGGGATATCTTCTCCTATTAAAAAATCACAAATGAATTATCAAGGTTCTTCAGTTTTTTTCTGAAAAAAAAATTTCATATACTTAATATATTCCATGTTGGAAACTCTGGATATTTGCAGTACACCTTGTATAAAAGTATATGGTAATGAAACATGTTTAAAGCAAACCAGAGAATTAGGAAATTCGATAATCGACGCTAAATAATTTCCTTCTGTTAAATAACAAACAAGACTTTTCTGAAGGTCGAAAAATAAATCTCGGCAAAATTTGTATTTTTTAATTGTCCATTCGGCTTTGGAACTTATAAATGTAGGTTAAAATATAATAACTACGAATTTAATATTATTGGAAAACAAGTAAGTGTCTAAAATTAGAACTCGCTTACAAACAAAGTCTATTAAATTATTCATTTTTAATGTTTCAGCAAGTCGCACGAGAAGCTGTAATTATATATTAATTTTCTTTTGAATGCTACTGAATGCCATTTAAATGAAAATAAAGCATATTTTTGTATTAAAAAGATATTATAGTGAAATTTAACAAATATAAAAAGCAATGGCAATGGAAGAAACATTAGTTTTAAAGTTTTTTTCCATCCAACTTAACGCAAGAGTATTTTCCATTTCCATAAATATTTTTAACTTGTTTTCAGTTCGCGTTTCGCTAAGCATGTAAACATCATCAGGAGATATTAATGGAACTATTTTATCGTCTCAAGATACCCAAATCTTCAATATATCAACTGATATAAAAGCAATCAGTGTGACTAATCACTGTGACTGTAATGACTGCACTGTGTGTGTATCAATGTGATTGTAATCATCACTAAAGCAGTGTCATTTGTTAGTTTTTGGAGAATTAATATAAATACATCTTAAACGTGGGTATGCGAAAAAGTATGTTCATATAAGCGGTTGTATAAGATTGTTTTGGCGCCATTTATTTTCATGATATTTGTAACAATTTTGGGTTTGGCTATGGAGTAGTGCAGACGTGCAAGTTTTATTATGGATAAATATACGTTTAAAAAAAAGCAGTAAAATTGTTGAAATTTACATTAGAAAATAATTCAATTATTGCAACTCAACATGAATTTAGGCGAAAATATCCTAATCGTTCGGCGCCTCATAAAACGACAATTTATCCTTTATTAAAGCAGTTTCAAAAGTTCAGAACAGTTGGGGATAGGCCCCGCATCAGAGGTCCAACAACTGTGCGAAGAACTGAAAAGATTACACCTGCGGAGGAATCTCCAGTAACCCCGATTCGACGTCGTGGTGTACAATTGAGAATTGCTCTATGTAGTTTCCCTATTATATATAAAATATATATAAAAAATATATAAAATTCCAATTATTCAAAACTTGGCCTACAGACGATAATAAGCGATTAGAATAGTGTAATTGAATCATCTCTCTTGATTTGACGATTCCGGGTTATTTTTAAAGAGATATTTAGGGGGAAAAATTTACATAAATAAGCCCCAAAATCATGCTGCAACTCAAGGACAACATCCGTGCTGAAATCAACGCATTAGCACCATAGATGTTGACAAAAGTTATGGAACATGTGTTCCATGAAAATAGCCTAGAGAAAAAGTGAAATTTGTAACCAGGGAGGTTGTGATGTAAATAACTGTAACATAAATAAAGTAAAGTAAATAAATTTGTAACAAGTGTTTATGAAAACACTTGTCATACTATCCACTATATTCTTTAGATATTAAGCCATCTGACTTTCACTTATTCCGTTGTTTACAAATGTCTCAATAGAAAAACACTAACTTCCAAAATTCTGCGAATTTAAAAATTTGCCATAACGAAAATTCAAAATAATAATTTTATATATCAAATATCTACTTTCTGAAAGTTGTTTTTAAATCTGAGGTTCAACAAAACCAAGAGTAAGAGTTTCTAAATTTCAAAAGAATGAAACAATTTGCAATATGAATTAAGCGCTAAACGTATGTATATATCGCTCTTTTGTGTGTTATCAGTGTCGACGATGTTGTTTGTTCAGACAACGGAAGGAACATGCGTGAAAGTTATTTTTTACTCAGTCTCAACTCAACTTTACTTTATTCATTCCCGCCCGACATCGTACTAAATTCGCATAGATCGCATCGAACAACTATTCGTTGTTTTGCGGTGTTTACAAACAGACTAGTAAAACGCAATACAAACTCGAACAGCTGATCACCTTTGAACTTACCAGCAAGAGTTTTCTGGGCGGGCTATCTTTGAATTACCCGATCTCCTCTGACGCAGAAAATCCTGCAGCTTTTGTTTAACCTCCGTGGAGGCAACCGCACTCTCTTCATGCTTCTCCTTCTTTCTGAGCGCCTCAAGCTGCTCCCGCTGTCGTACCTCCTCCAGCTGCTTCTGCCTTTCCCAAAATTCTTTCAGGTGCTGTCTTAGTTGCTGTTCGTGCTGTTCAGCGAGATGCTGCTGCTGCTGATGGAAGTGCTGCAGCAGGATCTGATGCTGGAGCTGGTGCTGCTTTTTGATCTGCAGGATCTGTTGCTCGAGCTCGCGTTCGGCCGCCTCTCCATCCGCCATCCCCTTAGTTATTGTCCATGACATGAGTCGCTACACTACGGCACCATACACGCACTTTATCACCACTAAACACTGCCGTTAATTCCCACAACAACTGTCAGAATTAATTCGTCAATTTTATGTGAGGTCATTTCGGTCGCAGTTACGCTAAGTATAGGCACACACACCGCAGCGCGAGCGATGAATGTTGCGCTGTTGCCGGTTCTCTGGTTATTGATAAGCTGGAAACGCGAACTCGACGTCAGGACCGACGACGAGGAGCGCCTCCTGCATGGCAGGAACTTTCCGATTGTTGCCGTCTTACTCGGATACGCGAAAATCCGAATATTACCGTCTTTGTTTACGGTGGAACGAACGACCGCTTCGAATACGCTTGCCTGTTGATCAGTGGTGCTTCGTCAAACAACTACCTTGCAAAAAATATTCCTTAAAATTATTGTCATAAAAATGTTGAACAAACATAAACTATCTTCAAGAATGCAAAGAAAATAGGAATTATCCCAATTCACGAACAATTAAAAGCACACCTTTCTAAATTATATTGCATGTTCATAATTTTGTTTTTATTTTGAAACATATAATTATCCGATGTATTTCTCCGCCTCCGCCATTAATAGGAGTGATACGAGAGTTATACTACTATGATCAAAAAGTAACGTGATTTATGTTTCAATTTAGGTATCAATAAAACCATTTGATTTTAAGTTGGTATTTAACTTTCATATTTTTTCGCTTGTTAATAATAAATTAATAATAATATTAAATTAATTTTAATATCATAATTATAGCATTTTAATTGTTAAAAATTAAATTGTTTTGTTGGAGATTTTTAAAATGGACAAATTTATCGAGCAAAGAATTTGCATTAAATTTTGTTTATAAACCAATTTTGTTGTACGACCACATCAAACCAATAAAGAAATCATAATCAAATTCAAGGATATTCTAAATAATTGTCGATTAAATATTAGAGACATTGTAAATATTACTGAAATATAATTTAGATAAATTCAATCAACTCTGAAGAACAATATAAGTATGTCTCGTATATTTTCTCGTCTTCCTCCGAAAGAGTTGTGTTTTTTAAATATCGTCGTGTTAAAGAGATGCTTTCTTTGGATAATATTATTCTGAAATGCATAATTACTGGTGATAGGACAAGTATCTATGTTTATGATAGGTAAACAGCTCAACAATCTAGCGACTATGGTGCTAAAGATGAACCAAAGCCGAAAAAAACACACCAAAGCTGGTCAAAAAGTAAAGTGATGTTAACTGTTTTCTTAGATTACCGTAGGATTGTCTAAAAACATTTCCTTCCTACTACTCAAGAAGTTGATAAGGAATATTATTTAAGCGTTATAGGTTATTTACACGAGTCCATTCGCAAAAAAAGTCCAGATTTGTGACAAAACAATTGGGTTTTTGAATAAAAAATAATTCTCGATTTTTTTTTCTTTACTTTAAAACTTTATCATACATTTTTTGCAATTAGTTATAAAGAAATTAAAATTTATAATAAAATCACGTGGCTATGAAAGCGCCACGATTGGCTGCCATGTTTGTAACGTCATTATGTAAAAGTGTTTTATCGTAAGTACTGTCAACGGCTTTTACCTGTGTATATACTGTCAAAATTATTGAAGTTTACTTAACTAATTTAATTCGGTAATGTGCGACGAAGGATTCCACACCAGGTATTTTTAATTTCACAGATCAAAAATGCAAGTCGATTTAATTCAAGCTGAAGTATTTGCACGGTGAAGGGATGTGTATGTCGAGAACATAAAGTTCTGAGTTAAGCTTATCAGTTCTCTTAATTATTAATGAAAAACTTAGAAAAGTTCGAGACACTCAATGTCACGATTGTGTAGCTTCAGCAACTAATAAGTACTCTAAGATAAACAATTGATATAATGATATAAATAATAATCTTTTGTATATATTTGATAACTGGCGGTTGTAAAAATTTGATGTTGTTTTAGGATTAATACGTCGTGCTGCTTGGAACCATTGATTTCGCCGTTTAACATCTTGTGGCATATTTAAAAACATTTTTTCGGGAATTGTTTTTGTAGTATTGGTACAAAATTGTACGAAACAGAGACGATAACTAATTAGATTTGACATTTTCAATAAATTTATCAATACAATAATGATAATAACAATATGATTAAAAACTAAAACACTCCTATCAGCTGTCTGTAATATTGAAGGGAAATAAACATTGTGACGTCACACGTGATCGGGTTGTTTCGAGAAATGTCGGCACGTCATCGATACTAGGTTTAAGCATGTATTTTCAATTTCATATACCATTAAAATTATGGAAGCAAATAAAAATAAAAATAGTTTTGTAATAAAACTTATATATGATCTTTTCATTTGTGATAAAAAAAAATGTTTTTGTAAAACCTCAATTCATGGTTCTTGCATCAATATAACATACCATCACACACCGCAATAATTATTCGTCAATCTTTAGATAAAAATCAATCAATCTCGTAGCACAAGCACCGTATTGCATTATTTTTGATCATAATACTATATTCAGGTTGCTTAAAAAGCAACCGAACCTTACAAACTAGAAAAAGGCTCAACTGCAAGAAATATTTTTATAAATATATCAATTTTTTTGAGATCAAATCTTTCTAAAATGTCACAATGTCCAGAACTACAAACCCATTTAATAAAATTTCAACTTTCGGGAACTTAAAAATAAAGAAAATAGTTATAGGTACCAAAGCTGGCGAAAAAGTTTGGTAGTGAATTATTATATATTTTTAAGCCAAAAATTCACGAATATTGTTGCAAAAATATATTACTGTATAAATTATATTGTGTTTAAAAGTCTAGCTTTCTTCGATTTTAAAATCAGTTTTAAAAATATTTAAGTAATATTTTTTAAAGCAGCAGTTAGATATTGCCGTAATACTTCATCGCAATTTTCGAACAAAAGTCGCAAAAAATTCTGCATATTTAATTGGTGTATTTAAGTTAGAGAAGCGTCTACACACTGGTTAGGCTCCAAACCACGGTCATCAGCCACCTATTAGCATCCAACTCCGCTCATCATCATCCTCGTGCTATCGGTTTGTACTTAAGTTTCAAATATCTCGAAAACCCTACTAACCGAGAAGTGATAATTGTAGAAAACCTGTCAGAAGATATCCGCCCTTACCCAACCTCAAACTAATGATTCCATGAGGGATTTTACACCTTACATGTTAACATGTAAGTTTTCACGGATATAGTAAATGTTAGAATTATTCTTCTGGGTGTCAATCCGTTCGTTTCAGAAATTTTCCATTCTTGACTATGTTTCGCTGTTTCGCCCAAATCCCATTTGGTATTTTCAAGTTTTTGCTCTCTTGATAGACAGCTTCAAATTGGTGGTCGGATCCCAGAGTTTCGCAGTTTTGTTTTCTTGGGTGCGGAGAACGTATCGTGTCGGATTCTGAGTTGTTTGGTTGTTGATTGCTTGTTGAAATGGTTTTAATATTGCTGGTGTGTAAAGGACATCGTCTCGTCATTTTTTAATACTTTTCCGTTCTTCACTATTTCTAGTGCTTCTCTAAGTACGCGTGTTCTGTAATGATTCATAGATACTATTTGTATATATAATATATATATATATATATATATATATATATATATATATATATATATATATATATATATATATATATATATATATATATATATATATATATATATATACATATATATGTATGTATGTATATATATATATATATATATATATATATATATATATATATATATATATATATATATATATATATATATATATATATATATATAAAATATATATATATATATATATATATATATATATATATATATATATATATATGTATATATATATATATATATATATATATATATATATATATATATATATATATATATATATATATATATATATATACACATATATACACATACAATTGTATATATATATAAAACAATTATATGTTAATAAAAACAATTGAAAAATTCTAAAAATGATTCAGGCACTCCAAGGATAAGTTTCATAAATTTCAAATGTACGGCGTAAGTATGATATTAAATACATTAAATATAAAACCATCCAGCTCCTGATATATCTTTTTAGATTTTTTATCTCCCATATAGCATTTAAAATTAAATTAACGTGTCGGATTCTGAGTTGTTTGGTTGTTGATTGCTTGTTGAAATGGTTTTAATATTGCTGGTGTGTAAAGGACATCGTCTCGTCATTTTTTAATACTTTTCCGTTCTTCACTATTTCTAGTGCTTCTCTAAGTACGCGTGTTCTGTAATGATTCATAGATACTATTTGTATATATAATATATATATATATATATATATATATATATATATATATATATATATATATATATATATATATATATATATATATATATATATAAAATATATATATATATATATATATATATATATATATATATATATATATATATATATATATATATATATATATATATATATACACATATATACACATACAATTGTATATATATATAAAACAATTATATGTTAATAAAAACAATTGAAAAATTCTAAAAATGATTCAGGCACTCCAAGGATAAGTTTCATAAATTTCAAATGTACGGCGTAAGTATGATATTAAATACATTAAATATAAAACCATCCAGCTCCTGATATATCTTTTTAGATTTTTTATCTCCCATATAGTATTTAAAATTAAATTAACATGTGTAAAAATTATTCATGAAAGGAATAAAATTTAATAATGTATTCGCGAATTAATTTACTGGATACACCACTGGTTGGCAAGGAGACCCACTGAATTCGCTCCAGTTTCCACTTTCAATCTTAAATTAATTTTTCGATTTGTTTAAAAAAATTAGCTATCAACCAAGACTGTATTAAAAAATGGGCCAATCTATTTAAATAACATGCGATATTAAGAAATATTGATGACTAGGAAAAGTACCACGTGGAAAACCACCAAAACTGTGAAAAGTTTGCGGCGTGCAACAGTTTGGTTTGTGTTTATCGGCCGGATAACGCGACACATGGCAACAGGGCGCGGAATGTTCAAACGCCAAGGTTGAGATAAAAATAGAAAATCTTTATTATAAATAAAACCATTTTTTCGTAACGATTTACAAATAGAGTTGAAGCTGCGGCGCATTTCGAGCTCGGAAAGTGTGGCGTAGTCTTTTTTCGTTAGGCCGAGTGGTCCCAAATAGATTCTTCTAACTTAAAATTAACCCGCACTCAACACAAATCCGGTCAAAAATAGAACATATCTGTTGCGATGTAGCGGCTTGCCGAATCTGCACGACAGGAAGGCACTAGTAAGATTTTACCGGATCGCTGTTGTAAATAGTCATAATAGAGAAATATTGGATTAATATTAGTAAAATATGCTTCCACTATAGGCAACTCAATATACACTTTCAACCAACTGTTTATAAATATTGGATTGTTCCATAAATTTGAAAAAACCAACAATTATGACAACAAATTAATCAGTGATGTATTCTCGGTCATATTCACGACCTCCCACCTCTCGAACAATTTATTGATGCTGTTTCGCCGGAAATCGCCGGGCCTGAACTTAAGTTGTTAAGCCAGTTTTTTTAGATCCTCATAGTTGGCGAAAGTTACGCCCCTTATTTGGTTGGACAGCGAGCAGAAGAGGCGATAATCGGTTGGTGTAAGATTTGGAGAATATGGCGGATGCGGATATGGAAAAAACCTTCCATTCGTGATCATTTAAGGCATCCTAGACGATGGTTGGTGTCATGTCTGACGTCATTCATTGTCATGGAGCAATATGTTAAGCCCTGTTGATCGGGTCGTTTCATTAAAGTAACCTCATTTATACAGTGCAGCTGGACGAATTGGCGTTCCTTGTCGACCTACTTGTTATTCTCCAGCATTTCCCAATACAGGGGAGCCTCACAGTCCCACCAAACGCAGATCATGGTCTTCTTGGGATGGAAATCTTGCTTAACTCTCGGCTTTGGCATGTCTCCTGTGGCTACCCACTCCTTCATTTGCTTCATATTGACGTCGAGACTCCATTTCTCATTTCCTGTGACGATTCTGTATAAGGATCGTTACATGAGACCTCTTGTTACTCGGTGTCGGACGAGATTTCGAGCACCTTTGTCGCGGTAATTTACAGTGGCAACCGTCCTCCTTTAAAAGTGCTTTAAGATGGTTCTCGTCGTAGTCGGAAGATCGACCATAACGGGGCATGTCGTCTAGGTCAAAGTTGCTATTTTTGAACTTGGCAAATCAATTTCGAACAGTTGGATCGGCTATAGTGTCACCTCCATATACGACGCAAATATCTCGAACTGCTTCTGTAGCTTTTTGACTACGACAAAAGGCAAAATAAAGCAAGTATCCAAAATGAATTTTTTTGCCTCCTGGAATTTCCATTTCAAAAGTCTGAAAATTAATTAAAATTTTAGTTAATTAATTAAAGTTTTTTCAGAAAAATGATGCCAATAGTTTTGTAGAGTAAGAAAGGGTCTTTCGAATGCATCTATACACATATGCATATACATTTATGACCAAAGAAAACAAAAAGAAACGAATTACAAAAACACCGGGAACTTATGTCGGATTCCCGAATAATTCTTAACCTTAAACGAATAGTGGCCTGCACCCTTTCCGCGCGATATGTATGATCTAAATTTAGTAATAGTAAATAAGTAATCTAAAATTGTAATCTCCAGAACGCATTCCACCAAACGAAGTACAGGGAAACATTTGATCAACATTGTTTTTAGAAGATAATGCTATTATTTGTTTAAGAGAACATTGTGCCTCGTTTAAAGTGATGACACTCTTATTGGACAACGTTGTAAATTTCGTAAAAACAAAATGTGTGATCCCTTATTTTAAACATTTAATTGAACCAAGCAAAGTTTAGTTTGATCTTTCTCAACGTAGTATGTCATCAGGTGATTAATCTGGAGTAGAAAAATATTTATATCATATTCAAAACTTTTTCGACAAGAGGTTTTTTTTGTTAGATTTTAAATTAAACAAAATGTCTAAATTTGATTTTGTTGATTAGAAAATTCAGTATATATTTGTTTTAAAAATATTACTACTAGAACGTCCACACTTGCTAACAATATTAGTCACAGTGAACAAACTAGCGACTTTTTAAATATATATTGGTGGTTCTATAATCACACATAAATTTTATTGGCCCAAAATACCGTAATTTTGATTAAAACCAAAAACCACTTTATTTACTGCATGTGGATGTTTGATCAGCAATGTAAACGAGTAGCATAATAATTAGATGTTAAATTAGAAAGGCCCTAATAATTAAATCGGTTATTTACTTATTGTCCATCCTATACATTCTTACAAAAAAGTACTGGGAAATGTTTATTATTTATCCAAATTTATTGTATCGCCTTCAAAGTAGGCCTCTTCCGAAATAATACACTTATGCCAATGAATAATCCAATTGTCAAAACATTTTTTAAACGCATTTTCTGGAATCGACTTTAGTTCTCGCCGCGAATTCTCTTTTATGTCTTCTGTCAACTGAAAACAGGTGCCTCGAAGTGGTAATTAGAGTTTTGGAAAGAGAAAAAATTCGGCCGGAGCCATATTAGGTGAATACGGTGGTTGTGCGATGGTGTTTGTTGAGTTTTTGGGCGGAAATTCATTCACAACGATAGCCTTATAAGATGGTGCGTGATCGTGATGCAAAATCCAAGAGTTTTCTTTCCACAATTCTGGTATTTTTCGACGAATTTCTAGGCACTAAAATCTCAAAAAATGGGGAATGCATGTATGTGAACCTTCAAGCATTTCAAAAACTTCCTCATCTCAGTAAATGAAAGCAAATAACTGAATCTGAGATTGAGTTTGAGACTGAGTTTATTATATAAATTACCGGAAGAAACAAAATTAATTTAGAAGCGTAAAAATATTAATTGATAGAAAAAAATGCTTGGTATTAATTAAAAATGGGTATTAAAATCACAAAAATTATTAAAAGTACTCTTTTATACAGACGGAAATATAAATCACATAGTTCATGACTAAGCAATGAAACAGTTTTCACGCAAAAAGGAAAGTGGTATGCGGTTTGGCATTATCTTTTTGAAATCAAGGCCTTTCTTTATTATTATTAGGTATTACATTTTTCCAACATAATCTGCTTTGAATTTAGATAGTCTTATTTCAGGGTATTGACTATTGGAAACACTATTTTTCCCCTATGAAATTTATAAATAAAAATCACCGCATGAAAATATTTATCTTCTCAGGTATTTAGCAAGCAAAACATTTGCTATACACAGAGGTTGTTTAGTTCGAATAAAAAAAAAGTCCTCAGATTGGGTGGGAAAATAGATGTCCTAATATACCTGAATGCTTATGTAAAGTCTAATGTTTTCCTACTCAGGAAGGAATAAGTAAGAAAAGCAGTCGTATCAATAATTTTCGCATTCTCTATTCGCCAGAAAATGTATTGACTTACTTTTTATTATTGGCATTTGTCTTCAATTAATCAGCTGTTTTTAATCCAAAACGTGCTACTATTGATATAATTAGTAAACAATTATTCAAAATGAAAATAGCAATAAAATCTGACCATATGCCCAGCAACTAATTCCTTATGTTCAATTTGTTTTTCCACTGTTGGTTTTAGGATGTCATTCTTAAAGATCTATTGAAATAGTCTCTTAAATTGTATATTACCTAATATTACTACCTACCTTAATATACCTTAATATTACTCTTGTTTTTTAGAGACAAAAAATACACGACACACTATGTCCTCTTCTTTAACATTACTTAGTTTCCATACACACAAAAAGTATTGTAATATCCGGAAATAGTAAAGTCAGATGGCACAAAGTCTGAATTGTATGCAAGATATATCAGAAGTTCAATTGCATCGAATTCTTGCAACGTTTCCTTCGTTTGTGCGACTGTATGTTGTTTTGCATTGTCCTGATGTATGACGAGGAACCTGGTCTCTGTCAATCAAATCAAAGTCAATTATTTTCGGTGTAGCTCACTATGCATTCGACCGATTTGCGAAAACTAGAGGTCCGCATTTACGGCTTGATTACTTGGAATCCAAAATTTTTGCTTATCGGTTACTAATGAATTTCTAACAGTTTCCTACCAAAAATGGTAGCGGCATTGTGATGATTTCCAAGCGACTAGTTTTTTTTTGGTTAAGCATAATTTATAACTTTTTCATTATTTCACCTTAAGGATAATATCTTAATGCTTTTTAAATAATTAGAACTGGAAATAAGTAAATAGGGAAGGAAATAAGGAAATTAGGAAATAGAAATATACTAAAACAATTTAAAGTTGCTTAATAACTTTATTATTCTCACATACACGATCATCATTCACTTTCATTAATCGGATGTCCAAAATATAAAGACAAAAAAAATAATAATGTAACCTAAATATAAGGTGCTAAGATATTTCTCTCCAATTTGATGCATAAAAATTACACATTCTGCGTGTAAAAATCTTTGTTCGGTAGACTGATGTTCAATTTACAAACTATCGTTACATATAACCAAAAGTAAAGAGAATTAAACAGTCATGGATGATTTGTACGTGTGTAAATATTTACAGCGACTAGAAAAAAAACTTGGCTTTAAATTTGATAGGATGTATTTTCACTGTCTTTTTTTATACAAGGATTAAAGTAAAGAGATTCGTGGCACATCATGAGTATTTCTAGCTAACAAAGTCTACGATCACAAAACAATATTAGAGAGCTTAACATAATTAAATATGGAAATACATCCTAGAGATTAACTAAAGAAACGTCTTAACGTAATGTACATTAATCCAGATATAGAGCTAATTATAATAAGAGAGAGAACATCCTCGATATGTTATGCAGGCATAATGTGGTTGCCTAAGAATTAACGTAAGAGTATCAAAATATATGATTTAACAAAAAAAATTGATACAAAGGAATTATGGTTTCCATTGCACTTATAGCTCAAAATGCGCGATTTCTGATATACGTAGAGATATAAACAATAAACTTGTTTATATTTTACATAGAGTTAATTTTGGTAAACGTTAGAATTATTGCCGGTAATTTAATTCTTATACAATGTTATTTAAAACATATTGTACATCCATAAATAACAGCAAAAACAATATATATAGATACCTCTTAAAAATTGAATATCTACTTAATTATACAAACAGTAATTTCTAGCAGTCATAAAATGATATCAGTTAAACTTACAAACTAAATTACTAATCAATACGGGGAGAAGATAAAAACCACTACAAATAAAAATGAAAAATCAAAATAAATATTTACAACATTAAAGAATTAATCGATATCGGGTCTATTGATTCAAGCAATAATCGATTACAGACAACTTATAGAAATAACACTGCAATAACACAAATAAAACTTCATTTCTTGATACACATAAATAGGCTTTACAACCTATCGAATTAATTAGCAATAGGGGACAAAAGCTTTTAATAATATTCCATTATCACAAATATTCAATTCTTTCCAGTAAAATCTATGTTTCAAATTAATCTCTTGTTAATTTATATACTTATATTGTCAAATAAAAAAAACAGATATATCACATTTCTTTTCGTTACAAGGTTGTCAAAATAATTGATGCTTACATCTAAAAAAAGTTATTGCTCGCTAATTTAACAAAAAAAAAATATATAGGAATAACATAACTATCTGATAATAACCTGAATTACTAATGACAAAGTTCATTAATTCAAAATTTATTATAACGGTTTTGTCAATGTGAAAAGCATTACAAAATATGAGTTCAATAACAAATTGGCATATGTGATGTTACTAACTTATAGTTATTGATGTTACTAAGTCAGTTGAATCTGGTCCCAATACTTATGTTTTTAATATTCTCATTATTTTCAAAGTGACTGAACACATTGTATCTTGAACAAATGATTAAATAATTATTTCATTAAAACTTAAATTATGCATTATGAATATCATAGTTAATACTACGTATTCTTCCCGATTAAAAGAATACTACTTACAGAGGAAGATTATGAGGAATCTGGAAGGTAGAACTGGACCAAATTCTAATGTTCATATTACTAACGATGGTTTACTTTGAATGTTGCTAATGATATGAGATATTGGCTCAAAATTTAAACCTTGTATGAAAATGTAAATGAACTTACGGATAGTTTTGTCGTAATTCAGGATATTTCCAGTTTTTCAAAGAAGGGACAGAGTTAATAATATTTGTGATGCATTTATAAGTGAATGGAAACGATTTACTTAAAATATAACCTAACTAAGAGTAAACTAAGTTAGAGAGCTGGGTTAAATGAGCTATCACAAGGGCTTACATTAGTGTGAGTTACAGCTCTTTGGCTCCTGGTTTCTTCCTTATTTTTGTGCTTCTTTGTGCTACGTACACAAAACAAAGAACAATATTTAGTTGAGTATTTTTACGTTTTTGTTCGGTAGGCCTTACGGAGCTGCGGATATGTTCAGTAGGGCGCAAATCGATTGTAACCACTACGATAAACAGCTGCCTGAAAAAATCCAACAAATAAAATAAAAATCAATATCATAATGGTGTCAAAAGTCAATCAAATATCAATTGTTTGTAATACTATTTTTCATGGTGACTTAAAATTTAGAACCCAGTACAATTTGATAAAGTGTTATGTGAAAAGTTTATAATTAGAGATTTATTTTTAGCTGCTTTAATTTAGCTATTTTTTTTTAACTATTTCTAAATAATACATCGCTACAGTAATCCATACATAAGCTAGATATTTTTTGCATGGCATTTTAAAATCAATGTTTCTGGTTAAGTAGATTATTAAAATACTTGCAGTGTTGACACTTGTTGAAAACTGCTTCAAAATCCTCAGGATAAATCTTTCATTGATGAAAAAAAGTGTGTGAAAAAGCGAAAAGTGATAAAGTCTGTTATCAAATAAGTTGTGTGAAAAGGCCGTGATAGAATTTTGAGAGCAAAAACTACTTTGGACTGGCTTCAAGGACTGGCTTTGGACTGGCTTCATCAAGCCGTGAATGAATTCGTGATAAGTTAAATCGAAAACATGTGGCTTTGATTAACAGAGATACTTCTTCATACATCAGAATAACGCCAAAACCATACATACCATCACCTTAACATTAAAGTGTTAAGACGATGTTAAAAAATATTTACAAGTGGTACGAGGGTTGCTATTTATGTATCCAGAATTGGCAACAATGGTATTGCTAGGCGCCATCATATATATATATATATATATATATATATATATATATATATATATATATATATATATATATATATATATATATATATATATCGTAAAATTTGATATTGTTGACTGTATTCGTACTCAGAACTTTTTGTCATACGGAAGCTCACTTCGACTTTTGGTGATGAAGCACAACCTAAAACATCGGTTTAGTGAATTCAATCGTGCTCATCGTTCGCTCAAAGACGAATTTAAAGAAGGTCGTCCAAAATCGGTTGTTGTGCTAGAAAACATCGATACTGTGCGCGAACTGATAAAGCAAGATCGTCATGTGACATACTGTGATATTGAGGAATACCTGGGCATTAGTATGACAAGCAAACATACTCAAGATTTTACATGAGCATTTCGTCGTGAAAAAGATTTGTGCGCGTCAGATTTCACATAAATTGACAATCGCTCAAAAAAAAGCTCGATTGGTGCAAAGAAATGCTCAAAAAATACAATTGTGGTACGTCAAAAGCCGTGTATAACATCTACACAGGTCTCGAATCTTGGATCTATGCGTATAAGCCCGAAAGTAAACAGCAGGTCGACTGCATGGGTCTTTCAAAATGAGCCAAACCCAACAAAAGTTGTTCGCGTAAGAAGCACTTCGAAACAAATGGTCGCTTGTCTTTTTGGGATAAATGGGTATGTGGCTACAGTGCTGAATGGTACACAACCATTTGTTTGCCAGAAGTCTTTGAAGAAATAAGAAAAAACAACCAGCGACGCAGGATCATTCTTCACCATAAAAACGCGAGACAACCGGGCCCCGAACTCAATATTTGACCGATCAAAACATCCAATTGATGGGTCATCCGCCGTACAGTCCTGATTTGGCACTTAATGATTTCTTTTTGTTTCCGTCCATGAGGATTAAACTACGTACGAGGTCAACGATTTATACGCCATAAGAAGCAGTTAATGCGTTCAAAATGCATGTTTTGGAGATACCTCAATCGGAATGGAAAAAGTGCTATGAAAATTGGTTCAAAGGTATGCAAAAGTCTATCGATCATCGCGAAGAATATTTTGAGAAACAATAAAATAATAAAAAAAGAAATCAATTTTATTTATTATTCTGAATACATAAATAGCAACTTTCGTACTTGTAATTTTTTTTTTCACTTTAGGACTTTAGTAATGGTAGAGAAGCTGTTGAAGATGAACCTCGTGCAGGAAGAGCTTCCATCTCAACCGTTGATGATCAACAATAATCAACAGTAAACTTGTGGTACAATAATTAATAGCTTTTGCATCCCGATAACGCACCATCGCACACTGTAATAATTATTTGTCAATTTTTCACTAAAAATCAAACAAATACACGTTTGATCCAATAAACAAATACCGCTCCACAAGTACCATATTCACAAGATATGGCACCGTGTAATATTCGTGAGTTCGCTGACTGCTTTGAAAAAGTTACCAAAAGTATAAAGACTGCTTCGAAAAATGGAAAAAACGTTGAAGAATGTATATTGCAGCGAGAGGAGACAAAATTCATTTGGTTTAATAAATACTTTGTTTTATTTAAAAAGTCATCTTACTTTTTGATCATAGTAGCATATAAAAATAGATAATAAAATGTATTTGGGGAATTAGAAAAAGCGATGAAACGGAAAAAACGATAGATGTATCACAGTGATAGTTACTTTGGAAAAGATCAAAATATAGTTGAATTCATAAAAAGACGGACAATGTTTTTAATTATTAGTCTCCATATTTTTTTTTGATTTTGACAGATTTATTATTTGATTATACTTTTTTTTTTTAATACATTAATATAAAATGATACTAATTATTTTTTTTTTACAATTTATTAATGGACATTTATCAAATATGCTTAATAAAGGCTTGTAGAATATAACGTTATTTACTGTGACACTAACATTGATATGAATTGATATAGTTGATTGACTCATTTATATTACGTAAAACAAAAATACCCGAAAAAAAGGCAATAAATTAAATTATACACAATACCTATTCGCTAAAGCAAGGAGGGTCAAAAAAATCAATTAGTTTTAGGAGGTTTTCCAAATGAACATCATTGTCAACGTTCAATAATTCTCTCTGAAATAGACAATTTAACAGATATGAATAGAGAAAATAAACCATAAAGTAGAGCAGTATTCATGTTGGTATATCTGTTATTAGCAAATATGTAAAATCGTAAGTAACTCTCAAGACCTATAAAAAATAAATTTAAATAAGTTTTACTACACACATAGTTTTTGATTACTGACACATTTCTTTAAAGATTTGTTTTGCGTTATTGTATTCTAATATGTTTCGGTATTAGGAATAAAAAATATAAAACCTGCAAATAATATTAAAAACTTATTTGGTTCTATTTTAGTTTCGTTATATGATGAAAACTGGCAATGTGACCGAGTTTGCACTCACAGTTCTCGGAAAACTGCGGAAATAAATCGAGTAAGTGGAAAGAGGTCATTATTCGTTTTCAGTGATTGTTTGCAGAAGAGTGTCGTGCGATGGTGTCACTCAATAGCAACTACCAGAGCGATGTTTTGGAGAAAGTAGTAAAGCGACTTAATAACACTTCATTTGTAAAAAAACAACACTTCCAGCAAGCTTGAATGCCAGCCCACAAGACGAAATAGTCACAGCATTGGTTGTAGACCAATTTGCTCGAGTTAATTTCTGCTAAAAATTAGTTTTCAGGAAGCCCGGACCTCAATACCTGTTGGCGGTAGACGACCACCCGACTGTTTGAAGAAATGTGTGAAAGCAAAACGAAACAAAAAATAAAATAACGTATACCTAAATCCCCTTTGATTTTCTATAAAGTACACACCTATGTACAATGTACAGAATTTATGGCAGTCTACATACTGTCTGGAGAAAGAACAACGCGTTTATTAAACACACATGAAAATACACAGTGCGCAAGTGGAAAATATTTAACATATTCAAAAAACAAGGAAAAAATGTTTCCTGTGTTCCACGTAACATTTTCAATCCTTTAGTCGCCATCAAACGCCAACAAGCATGCATATCTGGTACCTGAATACGAACCTGTTACGAACCATCGGATGGCGGAGCTGCATTTCAATGCTGCTTCCATCCGATTTGGCCAGTTAATATGGTCTGGAGCCTGGTCAATCCTTCAGTTGCTTTCGAACGTACCACTCGAAGCCCGACTGATGACGGCTTAAGGCCAGAAACCGGTCTCGGAAGATGCTTGTTGGCATTTGATGGCGACTGAAGGATTGAGAATTTTACATGGAGCACAGGAAACATTTTTTCCTTGTTTTTTAAATATTTTATTAAACATATGTCCAAAAGTTTGGAATATTTACAAATAGGATATCTACGCCTATGATACTCTAAAAATTATGATAGATATTTATTTTAGACCGTTTTTAAATGAAAATAACAAAAGCATTGTTTTGCTGATAACACAGGTTTTTTGATTTTTGCCCATTCCGTTGATTCTTTTTCAATTTTCAATCAATCCGTTTAAAAATGCCTAGAAATATGATATTTCATTTTAACAGATCAAGAGTAATTGCTTTGTTACAACAAGGCTTTAATCAAAGTGATACCGCGGAAATTGTAGGTGTTTCCTAAAGTGCTGCATCAAAAATTCCGTAAAGGATCGCCCCAGAAGTGATAGAAAACGATATCTACACAAGACCGGTAGATATCAATGATAGCTAGAAGAAATCGTCTGGAATCTACAAGTGGTATATCAAGCGACTTGTTAGGCTTGAATGAGTAAATGTTTCACGACAAACGATAACACGTAGACTGAAAGCGGTAAATTTCCATCGCAGAAGATCTTTACGTGTCCCCAAACTAACCTTTCAACAAAAAAATGTAAGATTGCAATGAGCTCGCGAAATGGTGGTCCATAGTCCTAACTGGAATAACAAGATGTTCTCCGATGAGGCGAGAATTCGCTTGGTTTCTGATTCACGAAGAACATTAGTTTGGAGAGCTCCAGGTCGACAAGCCCGACTAGAAACAGCTCAACCACGTATCCCATTTGAAGGTGGGAGCGTGATGTTTTGGGGTAGTATGATGAAGAATACACGGACACCTCTACTGGTCCTAGAGAGAAGAGTCACTGGTGTTGTGTACATTGAGGAAGTTTTAAATCCTGTTGTGCGTCTGTTCCGATGCGCAGAGGGCGACATATTTGTTTTTATGGATGATAACCTCCTCACTGAATAGCAGCAGTACAAAATTTTCTTGAAGATGAGGGAATAACTAAATTAATGTGGCCAGCAAATTCCCCTGACATGAATGTCATTGAATATGCTTGGGACATTCTGAAAACACGCATCAAGAAACGAAACAATCCTCCTCTTACCCTATGAGAACTAAAAGATGCTGCTCGTGAAGAATGGGTGAGAATTCCACAAACCTAAATTGATCATTTAATCGACAGCACGCCAAATCGCCTACAGGCCGTGGTTCACGTAAAAAAATATCAATAAAAAAGTGAAATGTTTAAATATTCCAAACTTTTGGACATATGTGTATATCGCCGTATCCGTTCTTTGGATCATATCCCAACGTCCAAAATTAGCAATTTCTTTTTTAGGATCCTTCATTACCTCGTCTTATTAGAACTATGCTCCAATGAATAGAATAATGTATTCATAAATATGAAGTAGCTATCCATTTCTGAATGTTCTTTAAAGGAAGTTGAACACCGTAAACACATGTATAAAATTTGGTTCAAAATATAATGAGTTTTCCTGCCCCATAATATATGCACTTTTTCCCCCTATGACATATATTGCAGATATTATAGTACATACCTGAGAAAAAAAGCTAAGAGTTTTGTTGTTAAACATGCGTATTCAATTTATTATTCATTAAATAGGTGACATAAAGAGAATTTCCTTCGCTGTAAATTTTCAAGTAGCAATGCATTAGAGCATATTGAAAACATTCGACGAACCATTATCGTTATTAAAATTGTAATATACAATATTTAGGGTAACATATCTCCTTGAAAAAAAAAAGATGTACATATTGATGTCGATCAGCATGTAACTATGCGTAAGCTTGCTAGCACTCAAATTCATTGAAAACCATGACCATTGGAAAAATGTTGATGAAATAAAAAGTACACTCGATATTTTGCAATTACTAACTTAAATAAATGTATTTATTATAAAGCATTATCACAACTTATTTTCTTTAAATCTACTTTCGTAATCAAAAGACGTAACAAGTGATTCATTTTTAAAACAATCAATAACTCGTGGATGAAAAATAAATTGTTTAGAGTACTATTTCATTCAAAAGATCATAGGCCAAGCGTAATCGGCCATCTCAAACAGCATCATAAACTGATTTATCAAAATCATCAAAAAAATTATTATCAATACGATGGAATTATAAGAAAATTGTTTATTCTGAATTTAAGAAACACACAAAATTGATGAATCGCAAAGGAACTGTATTCCATAATGGCACTGCTCGACCATGTGGCTGCCATAGAAGCACTCATTATATTTCTTTTATCACTTTTATCAATATATTCCTTTTTATCACCTTTGTATGTTCCTTTTTATCACCAATACCTTTTTTACTATGACCCCATTTTGTGATATTTTCAGAACTCAATATAGAAATCAACGCATAGACTGACATCGCCAACATTCTGGCTATGTAGAATGGAATGGAGTTGTATATAATGACGAATCATGACTTTGCATTAGCACGCATGGTGATTAGAAAAGACGAAGAGAAGAAAGGAACAACCTCTAGTTTTCTTTAGAGAAGCCTACGCATTGTATTGTAAAAATGATGAAGTGGACAGTTATTCCCTATGGTAGTAAATTACTTTTGGTGTTTATTTATTATTAATGCAACTGATAAGAAGTTAGACTTCATTATGCAACATTTATATACCAAAAGTTGGGTATAGCTTGGAAGTTCCAATTACACATAGTTCAAATCCTTTATCTTCTCATTGCCAAATGATTTTATGAGCTGAGCTGATTGCGGTGATAAAAATATTGTGTAGATCATTTTGTGATTTTGTTGGAATAGTATATCCTCTTATTGCTAATACACATGTAGTATTCTTCGTTTATAAAATGAGTTTCTCCATAATTATTTATGTGGTTTTAAATATGATCTTCAATAAATTGATTTGTTACAATGACTTGGTCGTTTCTGTGTACTCTTAGCAGATTCAACCAAATCGCTGACACTTGTCATATCACTCCATGTACCAATATATTGTATACCCTATATTTATATAAAAAAGAATCATAAAAATACATCATAGAACATTTTGATCCACAAACAATGGAGTATATATCAAGAGATAACTGCAAGGGTAGATTGAAATGATTGAAACGTATATCATTAATAGCAAATACTGTCTTCTTATTAAAAATTGTATTTGTTCATTTTTTTGAGCAACTTAATTATGTTTCTGTGAGATTGGTGGCCAACTATCACGTCCGAGTGGTCTTTTCCCATATGACTTTCTATTCCTTGCTACCTTAACTAGTCTTTCTGTCATTCTGATAACATTTTAATTCCAGCATCTCCGAGGTTTTCTCCTCTAACGTACTATATCTTCAATCATTCAATGTGCTCTAATTTCGCTGTTTCTCTTTCTGCCCCAGAGTGTATTCCTTGTTATTGGGACGTCAGTTCATTGTTTCATAACCTCATTTCCGTTGTTTTTAATAAATGTATTGTTATTGACGTGCCTGTTCGAGTGTCGGCCCCGTATATCATAATAGGTCTCACGATTTAAGCTTTATACCAGGTAGGTAAATATGAAACCGGAATTTTTGTATAGAAAATACATGTTTACTGTATGAAAATGATAAAAAATATTTTATTAGAAATATTGTCCATCGCTAATTATACATTTTCCCTCCCTGTCTGATAACTTGTGGATGCCATGCCAAAAATCTGTTGCTCCTTTGAGACAAAACCAGTCATCGAGCCATTTTCGTAAGTGAAGCGCTGCTCAGCAAGTGCGTGTCCCATCAAAGCAAATTAGCAATCGGACGGAGCCAAGTCTGGTGAGTAAGCCGCATGCGAAAGTATTTTCGAACTAAACGCCTCAAGCCTTTCCTTGTCCAGTTTTGTTGTGTGAGATGGTACATTATTATGAAGCAAAATCACATTGTGTTGCCTTTTTTGATATTCTGGATGTTTTTCAGGCAAAGCTTGATTCTAATCGATCATTCGATCATTTGTTGTCGATAGCGTTCAGTGTTAACTGTTTCGCCAGGTTTCAGGACCTCATAATAGATCACACCCTTCTGATCCCACCACCCGCAGAGCATTGTTTTCCATCCATAGCAATTTGGCCTTGCAGTCGATAGTTCGCCTGAAGTTACCCATGATATTTTACTCTTAGGATTCTCAAAATACTCACTTTTCATCGCCAGTCATAATGCGTTGGAGAAACGACTTTCTTTTGTATCTAGCGAACAATATTTCGCAAGGTTTTCGATTTTCCTGCTGTCTTTTATTCTCATCATGTGGAACCCATTTTCCATCTTCTGGATCTTTCCCATGTGTAAACGTATAGAGACGGCTTCTCGTGTCACATTTAATTGATCCGCGAGTTGTTGCATTTGAGAGTCATCCTAATCCAACAATGCTTGAAATTCGTTGTCTTCAAACTCTTAAGTGGTCTTCCACGTTCTTCGTTTCTCACGTCAAAATCGTCACTTTTGAATTTTTTAAACTACTCAAAGCAGTGTGATTTACCAAGAGCATTCTCACCGTAAGCTTCGACAAGAATTCGATGCGATTTTGTAGCAGTTTTGTTCAAATGATAACAGAAAAGCAATGCTATCCGCAAATTGTAGTTTCCAGGAACAAAATTCAACATGTTCAACGCTATTACAAACTATGCTGTTTTATGAAACTTGTATTGTTGTGAGTTGAAAATCTTTGTCAGATGTCAACAAGGAAATGGCGCCAATGACGCGGTTTGATGGTAACTACATTGGCCATTTATGGGTAAATTGCGGTTTCACATTTACTGGTAGATTTTAAAATTTTTATAGATTTATTTTGAACTCTATTTAATTTCTCCTCTTTCTCTAAATTGTATTTTTGAGATATCTCGATATTTTTGATGATTTATCCATCTGTTATTTCGCATCCGCTGTTAGGTTGCCATAGCTGGAATTTTTTACTCGAAGTAATAGAAACTAATATTTTGTTCAATTGGTTGATCATTTACTATCAATTTACATCGTATTAGTTCCTTTGTTATTATGATATACTGCAAGTAATTGATTTGGATATATGGTATAGTTGTACGTAAAAAAAAATGTAATCAAAACACTAAATGCCTCCGAGGAATGCATAGATTAGAAGTTATTTTAAGAAAAAGCATTTACACATTTAAGTGAATTACTATCTTTAACAAAAAAAGGAAAACAACAAATAATATTACACAATCAATGAACTACTTGAAAGCAACAATTGGGAAGTAACACCTGATAAAATTAATAAATGTATTTATCACTAATATAGTACTAATAGAATATTTTCGTGTTTATTTATTTCATCTGATTTGTTTCCTCAAAACTCAACAAAAATAAGCATTTGATTAGAAAAACAATGGCCACGTGTACTGAATTAACTCGAGGATATCAACAATTCAGCTAGTTGGTGAAACGTACACTCAGAGCATGAAATTAAATGATTTAGTAATTTTATATTCTAATGTACAAATAGAAGAGTATTGAGCCTCCTAGGGGATAATATTAAACTGTAAAATACAGTTTCAATCAAATTTGTTTTATCTCTCTAAATCAAATTTAACCAGGATTCTTATTATAAAACTTAGTTTCAATTTATTGAATTACATCGATAACTTAAATCTAATAATTCTAATACGTACCCCGTAACCGGCCATTGGGCCGATTCCGTGTCCCAGATAAGGATCCGCGTAGTCTCTTCCGTATCCTGCCACTGCTGCGTAGCCCGCCACCGGTTGCGCTGCCGCTGCTGCCCCGTACCTGGCCGCCACCGCCGTGTAGGTAGCCGCCGCTGCATAGCTGGCCTGCGGAGCAGTCGACAGGGGCGTTTTTAGTAAGGGTGCAGCTGCTGCTGCGGCCGCCGCGGCCTAGAACAATAGAGGCCATGCACAGCCATGCACATCTAAAGCGCAACTAGAAATAATCGACATCCAGGCTGTGCGATTATGGATGAAGTGAAATATTGGTCATTAGTGCTTTTTTATTCTTTTCTTTATTATATCAAGTGATTATTAATTTACAACTTTTTACATTTATTGAATCGCAAGAGGAACTATATGTTATTATCAATTCACTTATGTCATTATCTATTACTAACACTGATTATTATAAAGGGAGTACCATCATTCAAACACCTTTTAATTCTTCGTTATGTCAAAGTGCTTCTTTAAAATACAAAAGAGAAAAACATATCATAAGTTTCAAGATTCTAAAATATTATAAAAAGTCTGAATAGATAAAAAAATATTCACGAAATAAAAACTGTTTAACAAAACACGTAATAATAGTACTGAGTACGATGGTATTAAGGCATATCTAAATGTATTAAATAAATTAAAAATAAAAAAATGTATTGAAAAGATTTGTAATTTAAATTTTTTATGCAAGGAAATAAATTTAGACTTAAACCTTACTTTTCAGATTTTCTTTTGTGTTGAAAATCAGATGCCTTAGATTTTAAAAGCCCTTATTCAGTTCCCTTTATACTTCACAATAGTATGAACATAAAAAAGCACTAAAACAGGACCAGAAAAAAACCGTGAGAGTAATAAACTATGGGACCCCGAAAGAAGACGATAAGATTATAGCGGGAGTCCCTGTGGAAATCCCTTTTAGAAAGGATGAACTCTAACCTCATCTTAAGAAAAATAGGAGATATTTATTATGGGACCCGTCAACCGGCCTGGGTATTTGGAACAGAACTAATTCAATGATCTTTTATGTCGAAAATAACAATGAGACAGAAGATTTGCTTTTTCTTTCAAAAAGATGAGGTTAAAATTGTGTATATATATATATGTATATATATATATATATATATATATATATATATATATATATATATATATATATATATATATATATATATATATATATATATATATATATACATACAGTGTTTTCATTCCAAAAGTAGACACCCTCATTATTTCTTTTAGCAATGAAAATTAGCTCTAGGTTAATATAGATATCGAGTGGGAAGTTTAAAACCAATGTCCGTTATATTTTATGTTTTACCTTCTTACTTCCAGGCACATCATTTTAAAGGTCTTGAGAATCCTATTAAACTGCGTTTACAAAACTAAAATCGTTTGATTCGTTCTCGCAATAGAGGGAAAAATAAGTTTTAAAAAGGTTTTTTAACGGTTAGTTTATCGGAATCGCTTACAATGTTTGTTTTAATTTTTTTACGCACACCATTTTAGTTTTCCTAATATAAAAAGTAAGATAAGAGACTTGTATGCTTTAATGCACATTTTATTCCGCATTTCAGCTAAAATTAAAAACATTTTTATCAGAAGTGCCGATTTTCAACTATTTTCCAAGTGGTGTCAACTGCAGCAATTGTGAACAATGAATACTTTACAAGAGACAATTGAAATTATTTTTATTTATAGTGCTAAAGATAGGTGTGCTCGCAAAACAGTCCAAGTTTTTAATAAAAGGCATCCGGATAAAAATATAGGATATTAATACGTAATAAAACTTGTTTAAAAATTTGAAGATACAGGGTCCGTATGTAACAAAGTGAATAGCAGCCCAGAGTTCTTAATGAACTCACACAGATTTAAATTTTAGACCATTTCGCTGTTGATCCAACCACTTCAATTTTAAAAGTCGCTAAGTTAACAAATATTTCTATTGGTTCCATACACAAAACTAAAAAAAACAAATTATTTCCTTACATTTTTAGTATTCTTCAGCAGCTCAGCGAAGATGATTATGACAGAAGGATTCAGTTTTGTGAAATAATGACTGGATTAATCCAAAATGATTCGAATTTAATAAAGAATATTTCTTTCAGTGATGAAGCAACATGTTTCCTTAATGGCTTTGTAAATAAAAATAACTATAGATACTGGGATAATAACGCATACGCAGTTTCCCCAAAAGATTAACGTTTGGCCTGGAATTCTGGGGAGTGAAATAATAGGTCTGATTTTTATTGAAGAAAATTTAACCGTTGAATTGTACTTAAACTTATTGGAAAACGAAATCGACCCACCTAGAACACAGTCCTTAGAAAGCCAAATCGATGAAGAAGAAAACCCACTTTTGGACGAACATATAACTTACTTTCAACATGACTGCGCACCACCACGCTACACATTACATGACTGAATCAAAAGTTTCCTGACAAATCGATAGGCAAAAGAGACGGTGTGGAATGGCCGACGATATCTCCAGATATAACGCCACTGGATTTATTTCTTTCGGGTTATCTAAAGACAGTTGTATATAAAACTCCGCCGCTGGATATTGAAGACTTAAAAAATAGAATTACGCATACATGCAGGTTAATTAACAAGGACATCTTTCAAAATGTTCGAAAATAATTCGAGGACATATTTTATTATTGTTTAGCTAACAGTGGTGGACATTTTAAGCACTTAATTAAAGTAAATTTTTGAATAGTGTTTTTAAAAGTATGTATATTAATTCAATTCTGGTAAAATGTTATTTTCAGCCGTCGGTAGTACTTCTCCCCTCGATATCTAAATTGACTTTTTTTTTGTCTAAAGCTAATTTTTATTGCTAAAAGAAATAATGAGGGTGGCTACTTTTGAAATGAAAACAATATGTATATGGTTTCTCTAAAAAAAATCTTAAATAATTGATGAAAACTTGTATACTATTATTATCAACTATAATAACCTAAAGCAACCGTTAAAGCATTATTTCTTCAATAAATATACAAGGTGAAAGGATTATGTATATGTGAACTACCAGTTATAATGATGATTTGAATGAAAAGATTTGAACAGTGGCCTCTCATAAACGTCGACCACAGATAATAGCAATAAGATTTGTTAAACTTAGTTCCAATTGACCAAAAAGTCATTAATGTATATTATTATAGGGCGAGGGTCAATCTACGAGGTCATTCGAAAAGTTCTCGGTCTAACAAAGAAAACACAATATTTTTGAGCAACTCAACACATTTAGGCCAACGTCGTTTAGGCCAACGCATTTAGGCCAACGTCAACTTTTTAATACCCTCAGTAAAATGTTTTTGTCCAACTCTGCAAAATAAGCAGTTGTTTCAGCTTTGACTTTTCATCATTTGTCCAACTATTTTTTCATATGGGAAGAAGTATTCCTTGTAAGTCAAATTCGATGAGTACGGCACTTGCAAATACTTCGAAGCGTAGGTCATGGAGTTTTGTAGCAACAACCCGAGGCGTGTATGCAGGTGCATTATCGTATTGAAAGACACTCTTCTTTTTGGTCAGTGAACCGTAAGCGTAATATTTATAGTGCTGATCCCGTCTTTTGCCATGAAGTGGTGTATTCTGACACCAAGAGATAACCAAAAAATGATAGTCATAACTTTTTCTACTGATGGGACCGTTTTCGCTTTCTCTAGACAATTTTCACCTGGTCCTAACCACTGTTTGGACTGCTGCTTCGTATCTGGAGTATAAATATGAGTCCACATTCCAATTACTGTTAAAAATGCCAAATAAACTGACCAGAATAGCTTATAAATATGCCTAAACAGAAGTGTTTATTCGAATGTGTTCTTACTTCAACTGTGTGTAAAACATCGTGTCCACATGTAGTGGGCAGAGTCAATAAAGGTATTTGCAACTCGCATACCTTCAGTGAACCATCATTTAGTGCGATATCATGAATTTTTGTGACTATTTTTGGGCGTCCATTGGCAAATCAAATGAAAACGTAAAGGTAGCGCACTGACTCCCACCCATGTTGGGTATCTTGCGCTTTCACTTTCAACTTCTTGATATAATCTACAAGTTTTTGCAATATTTACAAATTTGATTTAAAGTAGTTTAATTTTATTAAATTAAATAAATATGTTAAATTACATATTTAAGAACAAAACATAATTATTTAACTTTGAAAGTAATAAAATTGTAAATAGTAGTAATTATTCTAAATAATCCTTTGTCCTTACAGATTTTCTGTGTTTTCCCTTTTTTCCGTGCTCTTATTGTCACCAGGACAGTAGCACTCATACCGGCTAACATGACAATATCAGATATATTCATGAAAGTGAAATTATACAGCTAACAATAGTTAATTACAAGATATAATGTTTTTACAAAACTGTCCTTACTAAACTCGCCAGAAATGTTGAATAAAACTGACGTAAACATGTGGACAGGAAAGAAGCATGCATCATATTGAACGGAAAAGTTGAAGTGTAGATATACTAATTCATCGTGTTCAAACGAAAGGAAAGAATCCTTTAAAATGCAAGTTAAACCTTTTTTGCATATCTGTCGGGATTAAATCCTTCAAAATAAACTGAAATATTTATATAGAAATTCAATTTTATCAATTTTTCAGAAACTATCAAAACAAAATGAACTTGGAATCACGCCATCTAATGAATCATACTTGATTAATATCATAATCATCATACTTGCGCCATCTATGTGTAAAACCGAAAATTTTTAGAATGAGCCTCGATCGAAAACTGATAATGCTTGATCATGTCAACTGTAGTCTGTTTTTGACCCAAGTAATTATTTTATGTCCCCGAAACTTAAAATTCGAATGAAATTCCAAGAAATCAAATATTCTAAGATTAGAAAAAGATTATTGAAATATTCTCATTTTATTTAGGGAATACATTGTATTTCGAATAAATAAACATATTTATTATTCTTAAGGTTTTTTTCGGGAATTCCATAATTTCTTTTTAGACTACTTGTATACAGGGTGCGTCACAAAAATTCGGACAAAACCAATAATTTTTAAACAAAATTTCAAAAAAACAAAAATTTTTCAAAAAATCCTTTTTATGTCTTTAGATGAAACCATCTATAGTATGTTTATTCAATAAAACGCCGACCTTCTGAACCTGAATTATTGGATTAATTTTTCCCTGAACCACTTTGGAATGGCGGTTAATTACATGACGGTCTGTAGAGTCTGCAAGGCTACATACCTCTTTCACCATGGTTTTTAGTTTTTTTTAATTGATACAGGATATTTGCCGAAAATGTTATCCTTGCAACACTACGGATATAATATAAAGCAGCTGCAGCGAGAAACTCATTCCATCATGAGAGACATTATTATCAGAAAACATTATACGACTTGTAGCTCTAGCTTATTGGGCTCTATCCTGCTTCGCATTAAGGCTGTATTGTAAAATCACTCATACCAACTTTTATAGCCAATATTCACAACTATTTTCCCGGTGTCCGAGAGTTCACAAGTAGTTACGAGAACTGTCGGAGTCCTTGCCATCCAATTTTGTAAATGCCTCTTCTTCTTTGCCGGGCTGCAGAGTCTTCTTAGGTACATCAGAAACTCCATATAACGAAACAATATTTTCGCACGAGGTAAACGGTCGGTCTCAGGTACCTAAAGAACTAAATTATTTCGGTCGCCGAACGTCCAACGCGAAGACTTTCAATTATCGCCGCTCTTCGCTTCGAACTCGATTTTAACAGATCAGCCATTTTGAGATTATATTACTTTACTAAAATACAACACGCAGGAAAATTCGCATTGAAAATTGGTAAAATTTATTGAGACACCCTGTGTATGCTACTGTTTAATGGTTTTTAATAAACTATATATATGTAATACTTATGATTATATACATAAAAAATCAACAAATTCATGCTTCTTACATTGTGGACTTTACAGTTCTTTCTAAAAGTTTGTGAGCTCAAAGAACCCGAAATCATATTTGCGAAAATTGGCGATAAAAGTTGATGTCAGCAATTCATTCGACAATGCAGCACCCTCTGTTTGCAAGGAAAATTGATAGAAGAAACAGTTATTATTTCCTGGCCACCCTGTATATACCCTATATATATATATATATATATATATATATATATATATATATATATATATATATATATATATTATATATTATATATATATATATATATATATATATATATATATATATATATATATATATATATATATATATATTATATATTATATATATATATATATATATATATATATATATATATATATATATATATATATATATTTCAAATCTATGAACGATTTAATTTTTGAAGAATATGGATACTGATATGATTTCAGTAATTTTAAATTTAACAGTTCAAATAGTAACCATAGAAACAACTTAATAGAATTTATTATTTATGTGTGAGTAGAACTATTAAATTCTAGAACAATTTCTAGGTCTATTTTTCTAATATCTACATAAAGTAGTATTTACAATAGAAGAAAATACCATGGGATGTGTTGTTCACATGCAAGATATGTGGTTGTGGTGTTGAGTTAATTAAAAAATTAAAAATGTATCGAGCTAAAAATGCAGAAAAATGCCTAATAACCTAATCGAATCAGCTGAAGATGTTAATAATAAACTATATTTTAATTGTTTCTTACTATTATATCTAAAAAATAAATGATTTCCGTTTCAGATGGACCAATATATATATATATATATATATATATATATATATATATATATATATATATATATATATATATATATATATATATTGTGATTGGAATGCATTGTTACATGTTTAATTATTTAGAGTTTAGTTCTAGGATGGACCTAAAAGTCCAAACCAAACCTAAAAGTCAGTAGAAAGACTGATGAAATTAAAAATTGTTAAACATAGTAGATTTAACATCGTGGCTTATTGAAAATTTCTGGCCATTTAAATAAGCGATAGTCTGATGGCACTAAGTTTGACAAATAAGGCTTGTGTGGCAACAATCAAAGCATAACAGTCAATGTGTGCCATAAATAACAATATTATTTGTGTGGGACTAGGTACAGATCTGGTGAAAAACGACTAAAGGACCAAACCAGGACACTATTCATAATTTTTTTTAATTCTAAATTATCTAAAAGACTTGCGTAGTATTGTCCTGTAATGCTACAGTTTTTTTTTGGATGGTACTCATCCGAAGGACATCTTTTGGATCAAAAAAATGGAAGCGATTACTTTTTCTGCAAATGTAACAGATATTATTTTTTTGAGGAACTTTTGTTCAGGGCAAATAATAATGAACCCATATTTCATCTGTAGTGGTAAATTAGAAATGCATCTTTAACACTTGTACCGACTATATTTGAAACTCGAACCATTTTAAATTAATTTTTAAGAGGCGTTAACGTCTAAGGTTATCCATCGCCTTTCAGCATGTTTATTAATAGAAAAATATAGAATCTAGGCTTTTCAGACAATTCTTCATGTCATTATGAATGTGATTTTTGTAAGAAACCTTTCAAGAAGAAGCTCTTAATGAAACCACGAATTTCAACACTATCCTTCTCGGCAATGGCTCTGACATGCTCTTAATTAAACGGCTGTCATAAGGAAACTAATGAACCCAGCTATCCAAAATTTCACTATTGATAATCTGAAGGCGTTGCCTTGCCAATGCATCACAATTTTTTTGACACAGCGGCATCTATTCTTCACGGAACGAACTATAAACTGTTCAGCCCCATCGTATACGATGCCTAAATCTAATTCTAAAAGGGTTATAGAATAAGTTCGCTAGTCATAATTTGCAATGCTGGTTTACTAGATTCACTTTTAAATTGTTTTCATTGCTATTGCGCAGCTGAAAATCTAGATTTTGTGTGAAACTTTTTGTGAGTGTACATTTGTTTAATATAATTTGTGTGTATTACATAATTTTATGCATCATTATTATATCTTGTTTTGTTATTCCAAAAATAGTTCTGTTCGGCCACCTGATATCATTCAAGTATTCTCAAGGAAATAGTTGTTAAAAATGCATGCCAATAAGTGTGAGAAATTGCTATCCTATACGTTTATTAAGAAATATTATTATTAGATAGGACGGATTATTATTAGATAGGACGGATAGGATTGGATTAGATTCACCAATACGACCAAAACTTTCAGAATTAGCAAAACAAGAGATGAGAGAATAGGAGAGGAATAATCATTTTTCACTGAGACACAGTCAGACTTTATACGGAAATCTTACCATTGTCTACTACACTACGACACAATATTTAATCAATTTCTTTCCAACAAAGTCAAATTAAAGTATTGTTGTCATTAAACAAAAGGCCTTGGATTTCAAATATGCTACAAGAATAACAAATAAAAATGTACGCAAAAAATGGCAACCATTTCCTGATGTTTGTGTACAAAATTTCATTAAGAAATCTCAAAGCGTTCTCGAGATATTTGACCGTTTTCATACATAATAGCGACCCTGGATATCATGAAACATCCGGAGGAAATTGAGGTTTTTTTTCTTATTCTTCATAGCCATCGGACCTGCTACAATGTGATTATCACTTATTCCAATAATTGCAAAATTTTCATAGTTGGAAAATCCTTACTGATGAAGACCGTATTAAATATTAAGATCGTTATTTTTATAGAATTTTAGCAAATACGGGAAAACGGAGTTCATAATGAAGGTGGCAAGAAGTCATCGACAACATTGGTCAAAATCAAAATCTTTCCAATAGGAGTCTCAGAACTTTGAAACCTAATAGCGGCAACACTGAAATATAAATGTCACTCTAGACTGCTGTGTTCAATACATTGTATCAATTTTCCATGGAAAGATACATAAGAGAGAACAGAGCGTAGAAAAGTTGGAACACGACTCCTACTATAGAAGAAAAAATCCGACGAAGCGTATTTCTGGCTTAATGGGTTTGTGAACAAACATAACTGGCTGAACTTGGGACGATGAAAACCATCCAGTGATTCAGGAGTTACCTCTTCATCCTCAGAAAGTCACTGTTTGGTGCGGATTATGGGTTGAAGGAGTGATAGGACTTTAATTTTTTGAAGACGATGGATTGTATTACTGTTAATGGTGAACGCTATAGGAATATGTTAACAGAATATCTTTGGTCTAGACTTGAAAAACAATGTTTTTTTTTCAACAAGACGTTGCGACTTATCACACATCTCGTCAAACTATCCATCTATTGCAGGAAAAGTATCATCGATGCATTATTTCGCGAAATGGTAATGTCAACTGGCCACCAAGATCATGCGACAGCCTTGGATTATTTTTTGTCGGGTTATGTTAAACCTCTGGTTTACAGAAACAAACCTTGAATAATTCTTGACCTTAAACGAAACATTCAAATCACCATTGAAAATATACCACGTGAAATGTGTGAAAAAGTAATCGAAAATTGATTCTTCAGAACGCATTCCATAAGACGAAGCCGAGGGGGACATTGGACAGCATTATTTTCAAGACTTAATGGCACTATTGGTTCTTCAAGATAAAATAAAAATTACCGTAGTATATAATTATTTATATACTAGATATAGTATAATAATTACTCCACAAATCTTTATAAAATGTTGAGAATTGCTAAATAAAACTTTACTATGTTCCTATTAAAAACTGCTAATTATATTTAAAAAGCGCGCATTTATTTTGACCAAAAGTATTTTTCTATTAGAGTGCTGCATATTAATGCAGTTATTTCATATCAACCGCTTTTAAAAAGATATGATTTATTCATAGATTTTGTAACGAGGTCATACTCCCGTTAAACCATTCTTGTTTTCGATTTTTTTAACAAAAAATCAAACATACTATTCCAGAATATACGATTTTTTTTAAAAATAGAGCCTTGTGATTTCACATAGCTGAATTAACACTTTGTGGATTATATTTTGAATTGAAACATGTTTCAAAAGGTAATTTGGGAGATTATAAACTTATACCTGATGTCGAATAATAAGGGCCGATTCTACAATGCAAGATATATTCTTGCATTATAGAACCAGCACTAAAAATGCTTTGAAGGCTAGAAAAAATGCTTGTTTACGTGAGATGTCCGAAAAGTTCTCGGTATAACACAGAGATCGCGGATATTACATGCCAGATACTAAGTTCCAACAGTGGATGGGAGCAGGTGAAAATGCGCCAAAGAATGTAAAAACGGTTCCATCTTCAAGAAAAGTTATGATTAGACTTTTTCTGAAGTTCCCGTGATATGGTATAGACCACCTGGCAGAAGGCAGGACTACCACCGGGAATATTTCGCTTCACTACTAAACCAATTGATGAAGGGTGCTATTAAGGCTATATGTCCATATCTGACCAAACAACGTTTTCTTTCACCACGATAATGCGTCTGCACACACGTCTCAGGGTGTTGCTGTAAAAATCCCATGACTTACATACCTTCGAAGTCCTTGCACATATGCCATATTCGCCGGATTTGGCTCATAGCGATTACTTCCTCTTCTCAAACTAGAAGAAATATCTCGCTGGACGTAGATTCATTTCAAATGATAAGATCAAAACTTAGACAACAGCTTGTTTTACAGAGTTGGACAAATCGGAAAAAACTAAGGGTGTTGAAAAGCTGAAACCTTAACATTAACAATAATTTTTTAATTCTAATGTTTTTTATAGGACATCAGTTCTAAACTACTAGTTTAGTTAGTCTAAGAACTTTTTAACGATGAACATTTGAATTTTCTTTGCGATCGGTATAACTGGTGATTTTTTTTGTGTGTTCGAACTTTCAATAGGGTTCGCTATCAAACGAACTGTGAGTCTGCGCGCCTTTGGTGTCAAAATTATTCAGTACTGTCTGGCAAATAATAGAAAGCATCATAGAAAGTTTAACATCAGATCAACGGTTGCAAATTGTCGAAATTTATTGTTAAAATCAGTGTTCTGTGCATTAAACGAGCTGTCGACTACAGAGCAATGTAATGGCCGACAAATCGACAAATTCCGAATGTATTTCACACTGCTCGATATTACAACAAAAACAAAATAAACAACTGTGTGTTTCGAAGAGAATATCGCCGCTGTTGCTGGCAGTGTTGATGAGGATCCAAATTTATTAATTGGGCGCTGTTCACAGGAAGTTTGGCTTTGTTATACAACTAGTTGGAAAATTTTGCGTAAAGATCTTGGTCCGAAGCCTTAGAAGATCCAGTTTGTCCAAGAACTCAAGCCGCAAGATCATCTTTTGCGTCGTGCGTTTGGTGAATGGTGAAATTTAATCGCAAAATTTTGTTCAGCGATGAATCTCGTTTTTGAATGAGATTGAAAATAATCCGCAAATGACCTAACTATTACCGTTGTATCCATAAAAATGTACCATGTATCCATAAAAATAGTGTGGATTGAACGCCGGTGGCATCACTGATTGGCATTTTTAACTTAAATTTCTAATTTAATCAAACTGAAAAGCACGTTACCGTTAATGGGGATTGTTATAGAGCGATGATCCGATTTTAAATAGTATTGCCAACGCAATAATCGCTTTATTGAGAGAACAATTCGGTGAGAAAATTATTTCGAGGAACCGGACCTGTTAATTGGCCACCAAGGTCAATGTATTTAACGTCTTTAGATTTTCTTTGGGGTTATGAAAAATCGTAGATCTATGCCGATAAAGCAGCAACCATTTACGATTTAGAAGAACTCATAACTCGGACAATGGCGGACATAAAATCCCAATTGCTTGAAAAAGTGGTCGGAAATTGGATTGACAGAATGCGCTTTGTCAGGAGTAGCTGCGGCGGACATTTGTCCGGAATTGTTTTCAAGCATTAATGCAACTGAATATTATTCCCACAAAATATATAATTTCCAGACCTCTAATTTGGTTGTTTTATTTGGATTTAAATTTCGGACGCACTAAAAAAACACCCTGTATTTAAAATATATGCCTAAAAAATGCCAAACTTAAGTAATAAAAATCAGAACCAACAAATAGTTATTCAATCGTTCATGAAATGTCGTCAATCGAAATGTCGTTCATGAAATGTGTCGAAAAATCGTTCATGAAAAATACTGCTGTGAATAGAAATTGCAACACCAACAAAAAAGATAGTTAGGATTACAAAATTTATAAAAAGTAGTAAAATGATTACCTTATAAAAGGTAGTAAAATTATTATAATTATGAGGGGGTACACCTATAAATAGCACAGGAAATCAGTATCTTGTATAACCCCCACCTGTTCGAATAACTGCCTCAAGCCGGAGTGGCATTGTGCGAATCAGGTTCTGGATGGTGGCTTGGGGGATATCAGTCCATGCCTCTTGTATACGCCGCCAGAGGTCATCCTTCGTCGCCGGTGGATGTGGATGACAGGTGACTAGTTGATCAATCATGTGCCATATATGTTCGATTGGTGACAAGTTAGATGAACGGGCAGGCCAAGGTAATATAGGGATATTGTTTGTAGCAAAGGAGTCAAGCACAGTTGGTGCTACGTGTCATTCTGTTGGAATGTGCTTCCTGGCAACGTCCGAAGAAATGGTAGCATTTCGGCGTCTACAACCTCTGTCAGATAATGTTGAGCATGTAATGATGTAAGTATCCTTCGAAAGCGTATGAGAGTGCTTCGTGATTCATAACTTATGGCACCCCAAACCATTACTCCACATTGTGGTACCGGGTGTCGAACTTCAATACATCTCTCCTTCCCGTTCACCCTGACGACGTCGGACGAATACCCGTCCATCATAGCTCAGGAGTGTGAACCTAGACTCGTCAGAAAAGATAACATTATTCCACTCCTCATCCCAATTTTGTCGCGTCTGACCCCATTCCAGACGACGTCGGCGGTGAGTAGGGGTCAGTGGCAACCTCAATAATGGGCATTAAGTCCGAAAGTCCTCCCGCAGTACTCCTCGAACAGCACTGGCAGAGAGTGGGCGATCGAGTACAACTCCCCACTGTTGCGCAAGAACACCTGCTGTGGCTGTAGTATCGGTCTTCCCGTGCACGTATACGCGGTTGAGCACTAGATCTCGGACGACGACTTGTGGTATCTTCCTCTTGCCACTGACGCCATATACGGAAAATGGTATTGGCCTGCCATGTAACAGAGCAGCAATGTCCCTTTATGACATACCACCCTCTCTCAGACCGACAATACGACCTCGCTCAAACTGGGACACTTATTCATACGGCACTCGTTGTCCTTCGTTCTACGCGACATCTTTTACGGCGACTAACGAAATACCAGACTACCTACCTACCCAGACCGTACCTCAGCGGTTTGCTACCATCCCGGTAAATAGGTGGTAATAGCTACCCCCTTCTATTACCCTAATCTTAAACCATATTAGGCTGTATTTGTAATCATTTTATACGTGTTATACAATGGGCTTTACCTCGAATTTTCATTTCATTATCTATCTGTTTTCCTAGTGTTGTACTCTCTACTCAAAGTAGTGTATATACATACAGATGGCTTTGTAATGAAGTTGCAATGAAGCCTTTATTAGTTTTACAAATGAATGAAGTAATTAAAAAAACATGCCACGCATTTCTACGAGAAATAATGAAAACAAAAACAAATCCCATCTTGTTAATTATTCTATCGATGAAATTAAACTAAATATGTATATACTTATAATAATGAACGTTTGAAAATAATAATTACATTTTATACTACGCTTATGTGTCGACTAGTGTTTAATTATTTCATAAATACTTTTTATTAACTAATAATTAAAAACAATATGTAATAAATAAAAATATTTGAAATAAAGTTAGGCGTTTTCTCCACTTTTAACTCAATTGGTTTTTTTATAGGTGTAATATTCTGTTATTTGATAAAAAAAATACAAAACCATACTTTTAATATTGTTTTTGACATATTTTTATTTTAGATGTATGTATTTTTTGTTTTAAATAGAATGAGACTATTAAAACTTTGAAAATCTACTACACTCTTCATAAAATGATAAAGTATTGTGGTCATCAAATGTATTTAAGTACCTTCTTTAACTTAATTTATATATAAAAAAACAGTATTGAATTGAGTCGGGACCTAGGCCTTTTGGTCTTTTAGAAAATTAAAATTTATCGTGCCAAAAGCAGATCATCACAATGAGATGATGTAAAATATGTAATTTGATTTAATTTTCTGTTTACTTATAAAACATATATCTTTAAGAATAAGATTGTAGTATTTCCATGAAATTTTTTATTACGACTAGAACTGAAACTATCACGGGTACTGATAAATATCCATAGTTTTCTACCTATATTCTAGTTAATTATATTGATATTTATTGAGCTTATTGATACATTTTGAAAATTAGGTGAACCCTATAATAATGGAAGAGGAAAGGGTGGATACGTTCCATATTAGACATTTAATGCTTTATGAGTTTCGAAAGCACAATGCCACTAACGCTACAAATTCCATATACTGGTCCCTTTAATAGTAAGATCGGTTGTTGGATGAAATTAAAACTGATCCCAAACAAACTATCCAGGAATTAACCATAAAGCGTAAAACTTCATGGTTCACAACACAACGGTGTTTAAAACAACGTAACAATACAAAAAAAAGGAATGTGGGTGCCATTAACTTGAAATCAAAATTTAACGTGTAATGCACTTTTGCTCAAATTAAGGAGAGGAAATGACAAGTGGATTCAACCACAGTTAACCCCAGGACAACCACTCCAAAACCAGGTCTTCAAACTAAAAAAGTTTTACGGTTAGTTATGGTGGGATTTTACAGGAATTCATTCATTCATTCATTATGAGGTGCTGAATCCTAATGAAACCAAAAGTGCTTGAACATTATTGTGCTCAGCTTGAAAGACAAAACATAGCTTTGGTTTAAAAACGTCCAAAACTGTTTAATCAAAAGAGTGTTATTCTAAGGCATGACAATGCAAGACCTTATAATGCCAGAATCACAAAAAAAAATCAGAGGGTTAGGCTGGAAAGTATTATACCTTCTCCGTATTCTCCTAATGCTGCATGGTCAGATCATGAACTTTTCAAATCTATGGGCCATTTTCTTTTTGGAGAAAAAACTCGGCAGCTATCAAAACTGCACTTGAAGAATATTGTATTTCAAAATCACCATCATTTTATAAAAAGCGAATAGAAAGTTTGTCAGAGAGATGGCCAAAGATTATTAATAAAAGTATTAAACTGTACTTTATCATTATTTCTAAACAAACAAGAGATACTTTTAGACAAGAAACAAATCATGCGTTGCCCAATATGCACTAGAACACGATCGTAATATACGAGGGTCGTTCGACAAGTTATTAGCTTACTAAAGAGCAACGGGATTTTTAAGATTAGAAAAAAAATTACCTAGTGGCATTCCAATTCTATACCTTTGGACCAACTTTGCAAATTTTGACCCATTATTTGAAGTGAATCTTCGATTAACGAGTTCCTTTTTCAGGTTTGCGATTTCAAACCTTGAATTGGTACAGTAGTGAAGCGTAATACTCCTTGGTGATTCTTCTCACCACCTCATCCAGCCCTAGTTTTTTACCGTCGGAAACGAAGGAAAAAAATCCTCTACAGTGGAATAATTTCTTTTTTTTTCTAATTATTTTTGTACATCTATCGGGGATAAACCGTCCTTAAAAAAAACTTTTCGAACGAACTTTTTTTTGATTTTATTTTAACTCGAACTTCCTTATCTATTTTCTGGAATACGCCAAAACATTACTGATATGCTTTACTTGATCGCCACAAACAACACACGCCACAAGCTAAACCTTCGCAACAAGCTGTTTAACGAATCATACTTGATAAATATTATAACCATTAGATCATACTTGACCAGACCATCATAGAAAAATAGAACTTAACATCAATTATATTTAAAGGGTCTTTCAAATTGAGGTTTTTCAATTCTGGAATAAAACTCCGAATTTGCGTTGATTTCAAAAAACTTTTTATTGATAAATGAAGCATAATGAATGGCATTTAAACACGAAAAACAATATCTGTCAAATCACTACCACTTCCACAGACACACAGACGTCCACTCTCTTTGTCAAAATGTTGAATAACATTTTGGTATAACTGTGTCTCTATCTCACAAAGTAAAATAGTTCAACGGTGTCAAATCACATAATCTTAGTGGTAAATTAACATCATCTCAATAACTCGTCCAGGAAATATTGTTTTCAATAAATCAATTGTTTCATTAGCAGAATGAGGTGTAGCGCCATCCTGCTCGAACAACATATCCTCCAGATCAATATTATTCAATTCAACCCACAAAAATTCAGTTATCATCTCACGATATCGAACACCATTCTAAGTTATAGCATTACCAGCAGCATGCTGCATGAAATACGCCCCATTTACACCTTCTGACTATAACGCACACCAAACAGTGACTCGTCTATGATGTAAAGGTCTCTCATAAATCAATCGTGGATTTTCCTCACCCCAAATTGTTGGAGTGATTTGTTTATTCTATGAAACAATTGAAAATCCCCCCCCCCCCCCCCCCCGAAATAAGCCAAATATTACCTAATATTATACCGAAAAAATACGAGGAGTGAAGAGAGTTAAATTATTACATTTGAATTGAATATATATCCGAACTAGTGGACGTTGCGCACAGTAACGCCATCTCTTGTCGAGTAGTATATTTTTGTTGTTTTATTTACTTCAAACTAAATCCTGGCTACGCCCGTGGCATTTTCAATTTAAAAAGTGTACTCATACTTTTGTTGACCACTGAAAAGATATGTAACTATATCTAATGATTTAGTGTAGTGACATATAGAAACATGATACAAGTATGTACATTTATTATATACAACAAACCTATAACTTATTTACATGTAATAAAAACAATCTCTTCCAAACGAAAAATATTTTCTTAATTAACTGATAAATAATGAGACGTGAAGTCGGGGGTCTGCTTTTTCAACCGTTCATCCGAAACAGCATCCGCGACCTCCGTTTGCTTTCGTCCGCGTCGCTAGATGACGCTGCCGGTCGCAAATCTTACGACATAGCGCCGGCTGCGTCTCAGCCTCGCCAACGAACGACGAATCGTTTCGTTGTTTCCCCCACCCGCTTACCTGCAGTCTCGTGTAGTTCGGATCGGCGGCATGGGCTGCTAGAAACGGGTCATAGTAAACTCCGCCATCCACTGGGAGTGTATTCAGAACGGGTGTGTAGCCATGGAGTGCTCCTGAAAAGAAGATAATGTTATAGTAAAATAATTCTAGGCGCTATTATTTTTACTACTCTTGGTGAGTGTTTTCCTTAAGATATACTGGGGAACAAAAAAAGATGCAACACCCAGTATACAAATATAAATGAAACAGAAAATAGATTCACTGGAGAGCATATCTTTAACACACAAACATATGCATTTTTTGCTCGGTTCCTTAATGTTTCTATATGTAACTGCAAAAAATATGACAAAATAAAAGGATTACATTTTTTTATCATGTTATCGGGCTCAAGTCTTCTACATTCGTTGTAAAACACTACACTAAATATTTACCACTAAACACTAAATCACTTTTTTAACTTTTCGACGCGCGTTTCGGTAAGATACTGAGGAAGTTGAATCATTTTCTGATAATGCTCACATGGGTAGCGGAAAGCACGTTGAAAAGTTAAAAAAAGTAATTTGGTGTTTAGTGGTAAATTTTTTCAAGTTTAATGTGATAAGGCATTTTTCATATGCTACTATGCTAAGCAATATTCTTATAATTTTGTGGCGAAAATTTTAAAATGTTACGAGTTCGTGCATCACGTCGCTTCAGGAAAAATCGCGAGACCATTGGACTTGCTGCCTTTACCGTTAGGAAGACATGGCTGAGATTACGAGTATGAGGCTCTGGTTGTTATGACCTCTTGCAACAAAACAACGCAAGACCCAGACACTTCACATCTGACCAGCTCAAAAATTATCGAATTGGATTTTGAACTTCTCCCTCACCGAGCATACAGCCCCAACCTTACTCGGACGGGAGCTCCAAGGTTCACTTTTTGCGAGGAAAAAATTAAGGACTGAAGAAGAGGTAGAAACTAACTGCGTCGAGTTCATCACCTTCACCTAAAAACTCATCATAATACCGAAGAGGTATATAGTTAGTGGTTTAAAGATGGGTTGAGGTTATCGAAAACAAAGACCAATATTTCGAGAAACAACCTCAGGTATACATTTTTTAAACAGTGAATAATTATGTGCCTCAAAAGTCTACCTCTACTATATAGTATAGTCCGTTTCAAGATATTCCGTTCAAGGAATCTTCTATTTTAATAACATGGTTAATCGAATTTATCCAACTTTCTTTGGGAATACTATCTACAACCTTCCTAATTAACGTTGCAGCATTTAGAGTCTGATAAATGTTTTCTGCTCTAACATTGGATTTTACCTGATGACACATATGCTTAATTGGATTAAAAATACAGTAATACGGGGAAAGTATTCCTTTTTAATATTAAATGTCTTTAATATTTCTAGATCACATTTTTTATATGTACTTTCGAAGTATATATCGTGTTTTAACATATAGTTCTGAATATCCAATTTAGTGTTATTTGAATTAGGAACTTTATTTTTTTGGCGGTTATGATAACTAGCATTGTCAAATACAATTACGCTTTCATTAGGCACATTGCGTAAAATGCTATTTATAAACCAATCTTCAAAAAGTTCTCCTGTGGTGTAGTCATGGTAGTCCAAAGTTGAATGTTTAATATTTTTGGAGGACAACCGTAAACAATTTGTAACCCATCCATCCTCGGAACCAGCATGTAAAATTGTAAATCTTTTTCCCTTGTTTGCTGGGGCTTTGGTTTGACATTTTCTTGATGTATCTACCCATCCTTTTGCTGGTGCCCCATGTATATCGAACAATATTTCATCAAGATAGATAAAGGGACGATTTTCTAATCTATATTTTTTTATAGAATTTAAGTAGTCAAACTACCATCATCGCAATCGTTGTGATTCCATTAATATTTGTCTTTTATTAATGGTCCGATATGCAAAACCCATTTGAGATAATATTCTCCGAAGGCTAGTTCTGCTGCAAAGATTGTTGGTTTCATCTTTCCTTAGTCGCTGTTGCAATGAATGCAATACAGGCACAGTTTGCTCTTCATACATAGCATAAATTTTGCTTCGAATTAAGTCTTATTTGTCGCTTTTGTCAACACATTTGCTTTTACCAGAATCACTACGAAATTTTTTGGCTTTAATTCGCTTCGTCACAATATCTTTAACTGTAAACAACGGCGTTTTCGTTAATGAAGACGTTTCTGCTGCGGCTAGATTTACATTAAGCCCCCTATTCAATAAAGAAACATATACATTTTTAAGAATTTGCTTAGCATCGGACGATAAATGTTTTCTTTTAAAATTAGCATTACCGGAGGCACAATGATCATTATATTACCAAGAATGCCACATTTTTAGCACATTTAGAATAATAAAAATACGTTCGAAATTATAGAACTGCACTGTTTAAGAAAAGAGTGCGAACTAAACTAAAATATTTCGAAACTACTAAACCAGATATAAAATTAATTTTATCTTATTACCTGTTATTTTATTAAACCCGATCCTGTTTACGTTTTTTTGCAACTTTTTTCGTTACGACAGGGGTTGTTAACAGTTTATTGCAGCCATTCGGTCAACGATATATCTTGAACCACACTATACTAAATTGGTATACAATAGTTTGACATAATGAGCCTGTTACGCAGTTTCCTTCTTATTTCGTACAACACATTTCAGTTGAACTACAGCAGTTTGAAATTTCTATAACAGTGGTTAGTCAGAGTTTAATTTGAAAAGAAAAATCTCAAACACTGATCAAAATATACATCCAGGTTTTTTGCAATATTTACTATCGTTATGCCCCCATTATTTTGGTGTAAAACTGTATTGTTAGAAACCTTTTTTCTTCGAACAAAAGATAAGTATCTTAGATTTTGCAGGATTTAGCCTTAAGGAGGTACAAGCGAATCATATGGAAAAAACGAATATCCAAGTCTTAAGACATTTGGTGATTGTGACAAAGGGTATATAATCGAACTATGCTCAAAATTTCAAAATTATTCACCGTTTAGTTTTTTTAGAAAATTATATTTTCAAACCGTTCTTATACATAGTCTCTTATGGTACAATAATTTCCATCATTATTTTTTCACTATTAACTTTATAGAATAAATTATATCACATGATAAAAGTATAATATTTGCAGTGTTATTATATATGAATAATATCGGGCTACCAATATAATCATTTAAATAACTGAAGTCAAACTTTTTTTCAACTTTCGATTACTAATAACCAAACACTCGACCAAAGGTTTGGCAACATCGCACAATCAGCTGAGAAAAAAAGAGATTGAATTAAAGCTAAAAACGGAGATTTAAAAGTCAATTCGTCACTTTTTATAAATAATAATTTATATCTATAAATAAATCATAAATAAAAATTGTAAATTTCTGTAAGTATTTTAAGTTCTAGGAAATCAAAAAAAATGCCATCATTATTTTGACTCATATGTATCGCTCGTAGTTCCATAAATTGCAGTCATTTGTACAACTTGATAAATTTGACAAGTCAATTTGATTTTGAATAAGATTTTACGTACCTGCTAACGGGGTTGGATGTCTGGCAAAGGCAGCAGCTGCTGCTGCTGCTGCTGGATAAGCTGCTCTTGCGCGTCCTCTTTGTATCGCTGCTACTCCTGCTCGTAGTGTAGCTGCATCCGCTGGCCATTGAATTACCGGGACTAAAAACGAATAATAATTAATAATAACGTCATTTTTAATAAGAATTATTAGCAACGTTTTCGTGGCCTTCGCTAGAAAACCGCGATCATCTTTAGAAAAATGTTAAATTAATAAATTTATAATAATAAAGTTAAATTAATAAATTTTCGCCTGGGCTGTAATTGATTCAAAAACAATCTAGAAGAAAAATTAAACCCTAAGACCTTAAGAAAAACCTTAAGAAAAAATAATTCCGATCAAATATCATGGCCATAATATTATCGGAGAATATTGTTCGGTTATCGCAGAGGAATAATGTATAATATTTATTGTACTGGGTGAGGCAAGAATCACCATTCTGATTTAGCGCCATTTTTTTTGTTATATTTGCGACAATTTGGGTTATGTTGTTGGGTAGAGCACACGTGCAAGTTTCATTATAGATAAAGATACCCTAAAAAGAACGCAGTGAAAGTGTTGTAGTTTATATAAAAAAAAACAAATTAATTATTGTAATTCAACGTGAATTTCAAGAAAAATATCCTAATTATCCGGCGTCCCATAAAACATTTTATCGTTTATTTAAGCAATTGCAAGAATTCAGAGGTCCAAACAAATTGCGAGGCGCTGAAAATATTGCACGTGTGGACCAAAGTGTGAAGGGTCTCTAAAAACGGCGATTCGACGAATTAAGAATTTCTCCACGCAGTTTACGTTGAGTTTTAAGAAGTGATTTATACACATTCCCTTATAAGATTCAAATGGTCAAGACCTGTTGCCTACAGGCAATAATAAGCGATTTTTGAAGGAAAATGTACACATAAATAAGTCCCAAACCATACAGCAACTCAAAGACAACATCAGTGCTGAAATTGCTGCATTAGCACTAAATATGTTGAAAAAGTTAAAGAAACTGTGATGAAAAGTGCATAAAGTTACATTGTTGATAAGGGCTCATATTTGATTCACATAATTTTTAAATAAATTTGACATTTAATTTGACAAAAATTAATTCTCACAAAATTAATACACGCAATAAACATATGTAAAAAAATGGTCTTGTTTTTTTAGAAGTTTTAAATAATTAATATGGTAGCGTGACATTTGTCCCACTCTTTAGTATATATAGTTCTTATATATTATAGTTCCTTTCCATAGTAAAAGTTGAGTGTGTATTTTTTTGGCGATTTTTTGTAAAGACATTTTGATCCAACATTTTTGTAGTAACACTTATTGAATGGAGTAACATGTCCATTGGGTTAAACTGTTTCAATTTTTTTTCTGATAAAATTATATCATTAAAGATGTACAAGGGTGAATCAAATATAAACCAGAATTGTTTTATACATATTTATTATTTATAGAAAAATACAAAAAACTATTGATCATTTTTCGACATAGTCACCCGTACGCTCTACACATTTTTATCAGCGGTTTGGAAACTTGTGAATTCCTTGCTGGTAGAAACTTCGAATTTGGGTCATCAGCCAATTCCGCACGAAATCCTCAACATCTTGAATGTTGTCGAATCGTACCCCTCCAAGTTTCAAGGGCGCAAATAAAAAAATAATCACAGGGTCATAAATCTGGGCTGTATGGAGGATGCTCAAGGGTTTCCCAATGCACATTCTCCAGTTTTCCTCCGTCAAAACCGATGTGTGTGTCGATGTGGCAGTAGTAGGCAGCATTAATCGTACCTCGATCATGTAGAAAATCAATCACCGAAACTACCTTCCAGTCGAAAAAAACGGTCGCAAGAACCATACCGGTTAAGAGACGGATTCGTATTTCCTTCGCCATTTTTGATTCTGGAGTGTAATAATACACCCACGTTTCATTACATGTCACGATACGCTTCTAAAAAGTCTCGAAGCCCATCGGGCATACATTTTATTGAAGCCAAGATGATTTCTGATGATCGTTTGAGCCCTTCCAAAGCTAATACCCAACCTTTAAAGCAATTTCATGAATAGTGTTCCGCCGGTCTCCTTCGATAAGGTCGCAAACTGCACCAATGTTGTCAACAATGACATTTGACCTGGGACGTCGATTATGACTTACATTTACCACACTTTCTCGTCCACTCTTAAACTTCTTCGCCTAACCAAACCCTTAGATCTTAGACAGGGTATCATTGCCAAACTAAACCTTAATATTTCGGATGGTTTAACACCTTTCTTGTTTAAAAACTTTATTATAACCCTAATTTTTAAACAGTTATTTAAAGAAAACCTTTCATGGGTTAAGTTTAATAAACTTTCTTTTTTCTAACATTTACTTTTGAAAACATAAGCACTCACCTGTTGGAAGTGCTGGCGGTTTCTTTGTTTGTACCCGAGCTGTTGCATTGTTTACCTAGATTGGTCATAAAAAACATTCTATTAAAAAGGGTTCTTACTTAATCTAATACAACCACTTGTTTTGAATATGCATTTGAATATAGGGATAAATATTAAAATAAACCTTCGAAACAAGTGCTTATATCAGACGGCAAGACTGCGGAACTTCACAGAAGCTCACAGAACTTACCAATCGTTTCTTATCATTAATACAAACGTAAATGAATTACCTTAAAATCAGACAACCGATTAACATTAAGCAAAATGATTAAAATCTGGTAATAATCCGATTCATTTAAATAAAATTTTGTGAAGCGGAGATTTGCGGCCAATTTCCTGTACAGAAATAATGGAAATGCTTAGGTATAATTTTACGATGTTTCGATTAAAGTATGTATGTACAAAGTTTCGATTTAAGTGTTGAAAACAAATACAAAAATGTTTCTGCATTAGTTTCCACATATCATCCATTCCATTGCAAAGTATAATTGTCTCTGGCTAATCCTTTCTGAGAAAAGCGAATGCGTGTTTCTTTGCAGCATAATAATCTGATCACGAGAACTATGTAACTTATTTTCATTCTTAGCTAATTCCATTTTAACTCGATACTTGTTCGATAATTAGAAGAAGAATATTGATACAGGCATATTATAATAGAAGGCATTAAAATTTGTTTAATCCTTAACTTTAGTTTAGTTCTTTAGTTCGATTTTAAAAAGGTTGATACCGAGTGGTAGTTTTTAGTAGCTATACTATCAATTTAAATAAAAGTACATAAAAAAAACAAGGTCTAAAAAGAAAAGAAAAATAGTAAACAAAAGTAATGGAATCTTCTTTAAAATATTGAGATGAAGCAAATAAAAACTTGTATTCATTATATTTATATATTATATTCCATAATTCAAAGACGGCTAAATACACTATAAATAAATTCAATTATTTTAATGCTCATTTCCTGTTGATGCCAATATGCTTAGCAAAACATGTGTCGAAAAGAGACGCGTTGAGTTAAATTTTTAAATAAGTTGTCTGATTTTAATTTACAATAAGCTTAATTTTTAAAATCACAAATAAAATAACATTTCTCAATATACATATCATTATATTAGTTGGCTCCTAAATTAATTCACATTCGTAGCACAAAGTTGAAATATTCATATTTGTATTCAGAAATGTTATTTTGAAAACGGCATTCTAAAGAAATAAAACGGTTAATTAGAATCTTTCGAATTACAAATGCATGACAGCATGAAAATTTACTAACCCACATCGAGAAAAGAGAAAGTGTAATGAAAAACCAACGTACGTTCGAGATTGCGACAATTATGGTAAAAAAAATATAGGTTGATTGATGGGTTCGATTTCGATAGCTCCCCTTAAAATTTTTATAAGGCACATTAACTCTTCAGAATGCGTTTTCCAAGGAAAGTAGTATAAATAAATGGCATTCCGTATATAGAGTGGCGGTCATATAGACCATGCGTTATAATCGTTTTGTGACCAATTTTGGGGAACAATCCTGCTTCGTTACCTGTACATTTTACGACATTATTACTTAAAAATCAGCATGGAATTTACATTAGTGATAACGAGAATTATACAATTCAGAAAAAAGTCATAATACGACAACAAAAACTTGATGATATAAGTTATTATATAAAATATGACAACTGTACTAGTAAATTTGTCACTTCTGTTAATAATCAATCATTAGTTAATTATTGTATAAAAAAAGATTCTTCTAATAATCTTTACATCTAGATATTTCTCAAAAATACCATACTTTTACAATTTTTTACTTGATATTAGATAATTCAGAAACTAATATCATATTTGGCTGCATGAAAAACCATTTTTTTCCTTTTTACACAAGTTGTTCACAAAAGATGAATTTTTGTTCTAAAAATGGCCTAGTCTAATCGAACTATTTAGTCATAACGGATAAAATGTATTATTTTAAACGTTGAATAATCGATCAAGTTAATAACGATTATTTACGAGGCCCGTTTGAAAAGTTATCGGCCTGACATAGAGATAGCGCAAGTATGGCCAAATTAATATGATATTTGTCCAGTATGATTCGTAGGATGGCATAATGTGTCCAAGTTTCACTTTCTGTCGATCGAGTAAAACAAAGTAGATTTGAAGAAAAATTAATAAGTTGGAACTGTTATAAAATATTTTCTTTAAATGGATTTAAGCTCGATGAATGTACAAAAAGATTTAGATTAAGACTTTCAAAGAATTTCAAAGAATCTTCTCATTTGTTGCCGATAGTAAAATGCTGGTTGCTGAATTAAAACTTGGTCGTATATCCATTGCAAATGACTGAACGATCGGGATGTCCAAAAATCACTACGTCCGACAAAATCGTCGCAAAAATCCACAATGTCGTATTAAATGATCGCCGACAGCAGGTAAGTAAGCTTGCTGATATTGTAAACATTTCTCAGTTTCTTCGACGTTTTAAAATACCAGATAAAACCTGGATTTCAGAGACAAAGCATTAGTCCAAACAGTAGGTGGGAACAAATATAAGGGAACGAAAGAAAGCGAAAACCATTTCTAGCTGCAGGAAAAATACAAATTACTTTTTTCCTGAACAAATTGCAGCTATGTGCAAAAGTATTAGGTACTCTTAGAAAAACCCACCATTGTAAAAACGATCGAAATTTGTCCATACGTCAACTTTGGGGTGACAGCTTGGAGGACTGTTATTATCACCATGATAACGCGCCTTGTCATCGGGCTCAAGCAACAATGCGCTGGTTCCGTAATAATAGAGTATGTGTGTTGGAATGACCGGCTCAGTCTCCAGACCTATCACCTATTGAAAATCTTTTGCACGTTTTAAAGAAAAACGTGGCCAAGTATCACTGCCGCGGAAAACCCAACTTCAATAAAGAATATTCGAGCAATGACAATTCTTCCGATTTATGTCACAAGTTGGTATCGACGATGTCTAAACGCTTAAAATCGGTTATTAAAGCTTATAGTAGATGAATGAAATATTAAATTTGTTGTCAATAAATCATATTAAGTAATATAATTGTGAAGTTATTATTTATAATCCGGCCTTGTTACTGTTTTTCTTAAAATTTGGGGGTGCCTAATACATATGCACATAACTGTAGTTTGGACATTAATGTGCATTAAAATATTTACTACTGGTCTGATTGAATTAAACACAACCGGGAATCAACTAAAAAAGTGCATCTGCACTCACCTCACCGAGTAACAAAAACTGGCGCGCCTTTATACTTATTAGGGCGATCAGCTAGTCACCTAAATTTGGAACACATTAGTTACAGTTGATGTAACTGTGTAATGTAACCACATTGTAAGGAATTTTGAATTATCTAAAAATCTTACAATTCTGATGGTATAAAATATAAATAAAAAAAATAGTGATTTTGATAATCAAGTAACTAATGTGAAATATTTTATCAAGGTAGCATTTCTAGGCTATCATTTAATTAGTTTTTTCCATCGTTCACACGTTTTACACTTCTCACATTTTTTCAGGCAAAATCATAATAATGGTTTATGTATAAATATTTTTTAGTTTATTTTACTATCATATTTTATCATTATTTTATTTCACTAACATGATGCATCTTTAAAAGCAAAATTTCGAAAACCAAATCTGAAGCTAGTTTGAATTAGCCTATGTTCGTATAATAATTGCAAATATATGAAAAAAATAAGAATTTTAATTTATCTGTTGATTTTCATGCAACTTTTAATGAAAAACGTTATTTTCTGAATGACCCAATAGAAATTTATAAAAGCTGATAGTTACTAAGTCATATCATTATTGCTTCATGACAAAATTGCAGATTTACAACAAAACTATTTATTCAAATGAATCACTTCAAATGCCATTTATATAACTTTTCATTTTATTTTCTTATTACTACTTAAAAATAAGCACTAACCTATCTGACAAACCACAGAGCCTTCAAATATCACCATTTGTCATGTAAGCCCAAAACGCATTGCCCTAATATACTCGACAGAAAAATGCGCAACACCGTAATTGAATTAAATAAGAATCTTTATGAATATATGAATTTTTATAGAATTTAATCAGTACTTTCCGTTAATCGAATAATACTAAAACTACAAGTATTGTATATGCGTTAAAACGATTGTATAAATATATGATAAAACTATCGTGTGATATATCAATGTTTTGAAAATATCATATAAAGATTTTACCAATAGCAACGCCATGGTGAAAATGAAATAGAACAAAAAACCCTTCGAGGTAAAAATATTCCTTTTTTCTAAGTACGATGGATTACTATTGTACGATGGTATTCTATTCTGAATATGAGAACATTTAAATTGACATGTCAAGTTCTTTAAAGGAACGGATTTGATTTTCATTAATGCAGCAATCGGTATTCAAGCCTAATGCATCAGATGTTCGTGGTATATAAATTAATAATTTAGTAACATCTTCCTCTTTCTGCGGTGCTACAGACCCTCAATGAGTCTTGACCTCCTTCAACCTTTGTCTTCAGCAAAATCGATCTCTAGCAGCACCTTGCCAGTTTTTGATGAACAGTATCTCCTCTTACATTGTCCTGATACATGTGCCTTTGATCTCTCTTTCATTCTGTTACCCACTATTTGCTCTCCCATTATTATATATGATAATTGGCTTTCTAGCCTTCTCGGCATTAAGTTACCAAACTTGTGAGTTACCACACAAAGTCTACATATATCCAAATGTTTGCATAACTGCTTCAGTTCGAAGTTTTACTTGGTCCTCTAAATTATGTTATCATTCACAGCACCAGAAATTCTTCTAGTACTCTTCTTTCAAATACTGCAAGCATCTCTTCTGTTTTCTTTATGAGATTTTACGACTCCATAAGTTACTATTAGCCGAATTAGTGGTGTATAGATCTTAACTTTAGTACTTATTTGTGGAAGTTTATATTTTAGGACAGACTGCAGGAAGTAAGTAGTTTCGTTACTCTTTATAATACGATTCATACATTCACAACTTCAGTGTTGTCATCGCCGATTATCCAGTTCTGTTCTCTTTTCCATCATGTTCATTCATATATTCACTCACTTCATATATATATATATATATATATATATATATATATATATATATATATATATATATATATATATATATATATATATATATATATATATATATATATATATATATATATTGCTGTCATTGCTGAAAACGACAATTTTGCTTATTTAGAAAGATGCCACCAAAAATGAGTTTCAGCCAAAAAAAATGTTTAACCAAAACTTCCAGTTGCTCTACAATCAAATCAGTGGCTTCAGTTATTGAGTTAAAATAATCTTGTAAAGAAGTAAATCCAAATCTTTTCGTAAAATAGTCAGGTTTATTAAAATGCCTAATTCTTGAAAACGATGAAGGAACCGATAAAGTTTCCTCTTCTACAACACTGATATTTACAGCACTATATTTGCTTAGTTTTGAAATTTTGTTGGTGATTTAGATGTCGTGTTGGTGATTTAATATCGTGACGAAGACGACTTTTTTCAACAATTTGACGAATAGCAAATGAAATAAGTTAATTACGGGTACCATCATCTTCACGAACTCCAACTGATTATGGACAAACATTGAAGAGTACATTTTACCACGATGAATTGTCAAAATAAATTAAATACAAATAACAACTTGTAACATTAATAGAATTTAAAATACGACCATAATGACATTTTAACATAATATTGTAGTTATTGGTAAAAGCTTTACTTATTTTTTTATATTTATAAAATCAAGAAACATCAATCACAAGTTGCAAAACTGTGATAAATTGCAATCCTTCTATGATTTGAGACACGAATATGAATATTTCGGGTTGGACTAATTTATCGAAACTTAATATCTTGAAACTGCTCCAAAAATTAATCACTAATCAGAGACGTTCAAATGATTTTTTTTGCAAAACTAAAATGTAGTTTGTTCCATTGTGAAGATACAAAATGAAAATTTACTATTGGTGTAAGAATTTTAATGCAATTTTATTGCATGTGACACAGAAATAACCAGCTATTACCGACTTAACGTTTAACAGACCACTTGTTTCAATTGACGACAACAATAGGGTTTAATAGAATTAAATTATTCTAAGCATTGAACTAAATCATTTCAAACTGATATACTCTACTTTTACTTGGTGAATATCTATGACGCAATTGTTTAATTTAGTGACCTAAACATGCAATGATCCATTAGAATTGAATGAATTTCCACTTCGTTCATTTGATAAATTAAGAGTTTTCGAAAACTAGAACATAAACGACATATTATCAATGTTATTGAACAGAATTTGCAGACGTTCTTCACACTGAATCAATATGCTGAGTGTACTAATGAAAAACTAACGGTATGAAGTTTTGTAGTGCAGTGGCATACTAACTGAAGCAAATATTGGTTTCCACAGAAAGATGTTTGGTTTGATGTAACTGATTTATCGAATCTAATAGGTATTAAAATCGATCTATTTACAGAATGGAATCAAGAGAAGATAAAATACCTCGGATAAGTGTAAGAAGACGATCTGCAAGAAATCTGCTTTCATTATATTTTGAACATAATTTATTATACATCTCTTTAAGACTGGATATTAAAGGGAGGTGTATAAACAAGTTGAGAGTCAAATAAAGATGAAGACCAACCGGAACAGAATTGGTTATGCTAATTTTTCTAATATTTAATTTGAATTTAACTTTCTTTAATACCTAATCGGTAAAAAATAATTAATTACTATATTCAATAGTTCTGTAGATATTTACAGTGCTCTTTAATATTACTTTATCTCACAAAATTGCTATTAGTAGTATTAAAATGTTATATCTATAATAGGTTCAGATACTGGTTAAAGTAAATAAAATTGATATAATGAGAAGCATTATACAATATATAATTCGAAACATTTTCAAGTCCACAAAATAATGAATTTAAACATAAACAAGTTGAAGAAACAAGAAAGCAAGAATGTATATCAAATAGTTTTAAAGAGCAAAATTCAATATTTTCAAAATTAAAAACAACCACAGTTAAAAGGTTAGTGGTTGAATATTCATGCAATGTAGTGGAATATTTAAAAAACGAGATATTTTTTTCCGTGTTCCAAGCATTTGCCCATTCTTTCGAAAACATTTTTTTTTTAACTTTTATTGGTAGAAAATATAAAACTACGAGAAATCCTTTTACATCCGATTAAAGGAAACCCTCTAAAATATATTTATTAAATATAACTCTCCTAACAACTTCTGTAACACATCCTTATTTTAAATTAGCAAATAATAGAACATATCTAAATTCAGTGTTGGTCTGCAGAGATATTACATTGAAATGTTTTGGCTTGGTGACTTTTAACAACAATCCATATAAAATAGTCTAACGGATTCAGATATTAATTTATTATTATTAAACGGATATAGACTATTATCGAATTGCAAAAAGCAAATTGTCGCGAGAAACCCGCTTTATCCTAGTCCTGTTGTTGTACCCGCAAGGTCCGGCAACCTCGGCAGTGTTTTTCATTCTTTAATCGTATACAACTTGTAGCGTAGGTTCTCTTCTGCAATCCGACACATCATCGACTCGTTCTCCCAAAAATGTGTTGACAATAAAGAATGTCCCTGGTTCTTAGATTCGAGCTCTTTCTAGATTTGTGGGGATCCTTGCGAAACGAAAATTGCCCGGTTTTTGATGAAACATCTTGTATTAATCGTTGTACGACTTCTTTTTCTGGGACTTTGTGAAACCTATGGCGTCAAGTTACAAACAATTTCATAATTCAAAACCGAGATCCGACATGCAATTAGTGATATTACTTCACATCTCTATACTAATATATACACCGAGAGACAGGATGGACTCCCTTACAGCAGTGCATCCGAGAGAAGGCAGAAAAGACCTTCCTGCAGATTGCTGTTCACCTCAATCAAGAACTGTGACAACTGACGGACCATCGTCCAAAGGAAATCGCGGAACGGGGTTGCAGAAAGTGTAGAGGGCCGAAACTCCAGTTGTTGGGGGACTAAGCTGACTACGCCCAACGAGGGATCATTTCATATTTTATCTTCTAGCGTAGGATACACAACATGGGACTACCATGTTCTGCACTTGGGAAAAATAAAGAAATTGCAGCAAAGTAAAGTGAGCTTTTCTTTTAAGAACAGGATCAATAAGACAATACGGTAGGTGTCCGTAAGTAAAATGATATACAGCTGAACCATCTTAAGTGAATTCGGCAAATGATATACATAAAATAATATATTAAGATTCACCCTCCTCTGTTTACTTATCCTGCAGAGGAGAGTGGTGCGAAGCGTTCTATCCGAAATCGTCGTAGTGAATTAAACTGCGGATACACCAAGGAAGATAAGACAATGGTCTCGCAGTGGCCCAGTGTCACGGGAGATCATTGCCTCATCTACCTGATGTGTAGTTTCGGGATTTCTTTTAGAAATAACCTCCGGGGCAGGTGGGTCCAATTCTGCGTGCCGCGCGATCTCTACACTAATGCCAACCAACATTTTGTCAAAGAAAAATAGATATGTGAACAAAGCCGCGAATGTCATATGATGGGAATTTCCGAAGCAAAAGTTTTATAAAGCATTTTATAGGAACATATAGTACAAATCAATTGTATAGTTTATGTAAAATTAATGTTTATATATTTCTATTTTATTCTATTTTTTACATTGTGCTTTTTCTTGTATATGAAATACATCCTGTCAAATATTTACAGAAAATTGTTCAATAAAATTCGGAATATTGGTTTAATCATACAAATTTATTTAATTGCCCTCAAAATAGCCCCATTTGATACTTATCCCAGAGAATAATAGTCGTCGAAATACCTCTTTCCGGTAAGGCCTTCCAGCTTCTTCTGACAATTTTCATTTACGGTTTCAATGAGGTTACATCATCTTTACAACCAAGTGGTAATTTGAGTGGGAACAAAAAGTCACATCGGGCTATATCGGTCCAATACGGTACTTAGTAGGCCAATGATATTCATTGCTCAAAACATGAACTAAAATGGTACGAGCAGATTCGTGAGACATGTCCAGATTCTGGGGCATTTCTTAAACTTATTTCACGACTTTCCATTTCACGTTTCCTTCACTTTGTCGATGTTTTCCTTAGTCGAAGACGGTGAAGGTCGACTGGAACGAAGCAAGTCTTTAATGACTTTTGGGCATTCTCTCTTCTCGACATGCTTTGTACTACTCGTATGATCAAGTTCTCAATAAATAATTGATTTCGTTACCAACAAAAAATTGGCAAACTTTTTGATCAGTATTTTTTTCCATTTAAAAAACCGCAGAACTCGCAGAACACTTGAAGTGTAGCTGTCTAACCTCACCACATCTGCCCTAAACAGATGTAAACAAACTGTCAGATACCGTCAAAACTATGTGGTAATTAGGTACATATGTAGCAACCTAGGATAAAAAAATATATACTTTTAAGCAGCCTTTTAAATGAACAATTCCCGTTATTTATTTAACAGAACGTATATTTTTACAGATTATGGAAATACGGGAGGGACCTAGAATTGGTACAAAACTTCTGCATAACGAAATATAATCATTTGAAAAAGCATAGGTTCTAAAAAGATAAATTATTGAACCAGGTTTAAAATTTTTCATATTTAGTGAAACACTACATTTATTTATATAAGATGTACGTAACTATGGCTGGTCAGCTACTAATATTGGTCTTATTAACCTTTCGCAGATGGGAGTGCGATAGGATAATGTCTTTAATCTCTAGACATTATTATTGATCTTGGAGCAGAAAAACGAGATTTAATTGAAGCATAATTGTTGTTTACACAAATATTTCGAATCTATATATGCATTCTTGTTATCATCATAATTATAGTCATTTTACAGGAAAACTGAACAGAACCCATAATATTTAAACTATTTCTTTTAAAATTATGTCTATTTTTCACCAAGTACATTTCTGAACGTCTCTTAAATATCATTTTGCACATAATCCAATGATAGTTAATTTTTATTAGAATAATATGTAAAGCACTTTACATTGATGTAAACGTTATCGTGTTATGTTTGTGATAATTTTAAGATAAAATAGTAAAAAATAATGTCTTGACGAGGTAGAATTATGGTCGTTTTGGGGCACATGACAAGTGTGGCATTTGAGGGTCTCGTTGGTCGGGGTCACAAGTGGGTAATTGTGGCAATGGGGCGCCGCCAGCGCTCCCGCCCGGCTCGACAGCGTTGGCGACACCCCCCTGGCCTTATCCACTTACCTCCTCGGCGGCCCGTGAGCGGGAGGGAGGGAGATCGGAACTACAACTGTCGCGTCATCAGCGCAAGCCATTTAAATGGCCGACACGGTCTAAAGACAACGTACAGACATTGGAGAACCGATACAAGTGACTTACAGATTTCTTTTTTATTTTTGGTACTGATAGTGTGTGCGGCAAAAGAACGTCAAAACAACACGTGTGAAGCGGGGAGGTGCTACCGGTTAGTCACTAAAGCCAGCAAGCCAGCCACACGGGGGTTTTGACCTTGTTTTACCGGGGAGGGACGGGACAGGCCAGTGCTACACGTAGAGCTATAGTCATGCACACCTCTATTTTTCTTCCCTCAACCACGGTGCCGTGTAGTCGGTCTCGTGCGCGCTCCGCATCAGCACTATTTGCGAATGTTACAAAACCGAACCCCTGCATGCAGAGACAGACAAGACATGCATTATAAACAGCTCTTCAAACTCGTGCAATGACATGATGACGTTAGACATTAGACATGCCTCTGTCTAGAAGCCTCATTCAACACTCGCTCGCTATTCGGCTCTTTTAGGGTTAGACTACGTTATACTGTTAAGCTGGTTGTGGCGACAAAATGTCAATAATTTCCAACCAGCCACAAGAACTTATTTTGTGTCAATACAATGAAGACGAACTTGTTTACATACCGACTGTCATAAAACATTTAAACTCTAAATAATATTTATTCCAATATAAGACAAAATTGCATTATTTACCATATGGAAACAATATATTCTAACAATTGTTCTTCAATTATTCAATTAATATTTATTTAATCATCTTTACTGTAAGAACTTTTAAAATTAAATTGCAATCTTTATTGAAGTTTTCTTCAGTAATATTTTATTACAGTAATTTGTTACCTAATTTCACAATCTTGTTTCCACCTTTATGGATCCTTTATAAGCAATAAATAATTTAAACAATACGGTTTTACTTTCGTTGATTATTGTAGTGAATAAATATCATAAATTTAAAGTAATCATGCCCAATATATAATTTTACCGTTTCTTGAATACATAGATTATATTTAGATTTGATTTGACTCTAGCAATTCCCCGATGATAAACATAAACCAGAAGCTTTAGAATAATTATTTAATTACTTTCATAGCTATTAGGTGGTTTTATTTTGCATCTCCTTAAAAAATGGCATTTTTCATGACCATATAGCCCATTAAAAGAATAGGGACTTCCAATAAATGTTTCTCTTCTCCACACAACTCTTACTTTGTATGCTACATCATCATATTATAAATTTTGATATAGATATTTTAGATCTACCTACATCCTATTATAGTTATCAAATCAGTCGAGTAAAAACATCTCATTAGTAACTTTTAAAACAGTTTTGTTATCTACATCAAAAGAATCAAACCAAAATTGCAAACTAGACGAAAGCATTATTAATGGCGGGACAAGTATCACGCTTCTTTTGGGGTCATTTTTCTGGATATTTATGACAGTTTGAGTTTGGATGATGTGCAGTACAGACGTGCAAGTTTTATTATAGATAAATACACGCTAAAAGAACGCAGTGAAATTGTTGTTAAAAAACTCCGAATCGTCCTTATAAAATGATAATTTAACGTTTATTCAAGGAATTACAAGAATTGGGAAAAGTTAGGATAGGCCCTGGATTAGAGGTTCAAGAAGAGTGCGAAGCACTGTAATTATTGCACATCTGGAGCAAACTGTGGAGGAGTCCTGTTGCGCAATTGGGAACTTCTTTACGCAGTTTAAGACACATTTTGAAAAGTAACAATATGAAGCGATTAAAATATTGTAATGCCATCAGATCTCCTGATTTGACGGTCCCGGATTATTTTTTATGGGTATTTTTGAAGGAAAAGGTTTACACAAAATTAGCCCCAAACCATACAACACGTCAAGCAATCGGACGGAACATCCGTGCTGAAATCGCTGCATTAACACCAGATATGTTAGAAAATTTACGGAAAATATGCTAAAAACAGGCACAAAGTTGCACTGCTGACACATTAGACATAATATTTAAAAAATGATTAACACAAAATCGAAATAAGAAATAAACATATTTATAGAGATTAATATACTGTCTTGTTTCGTTTAAAATTTATAAATAATTAAAATGGTAGCGTGATACTTGCCCCACCCGTTACATGGGGTTATAAAGGCTCGTAATTTTAAATCAATCTGACAAAACTTAAAAAATCCTATTCACATACCGATCGTTGAAATGATCAGTGCTCGTACACATTATACAAAACAACCTTAAGAATGCCATGTTGTTTGGTGGGTATCATATTTGTCTAATAGTTTTATTAGTTCTAATGTTACATTCCGGCATTATATTTTGGTCATTGATCTGATAAAATCTTTTCTGACAGTCGGTATGAAAAAAAATGTTCTTTGAAAACTAATAAAACAAGTTGTTAATAGATGTATTAATTAAAATGAAGAATAAATAATAAGGTCGATTCTAGATGAAATTAGATAATAAATGTTACAAGATCGCCGCCTCATTTGGATCGTATCTATCTACTGGCGACTCCCTTACACCAACATAACCTAGTCTACACCCACTTTGCTCAAGTTCATCAAATATATGAATCAAAACACGCATTCTAGACTTCTAGGGGGCTTTCTTTTGTCAAATAATATATGTCAAAATCAAAAAATACCATTTCACATCTTAGTAAATTTTCAATTTGTTTTTAAATATGTTTCTGGCTGTATATCGACATCAACAAAACCTAACCTAAACAGACACATCTGTCACTAGCTAGTCAAGAAGTCAACTGAAACGTTACAGAGCTGCGTAAGTAAGTTTACAAAACAAAAAATAAATAAATAAAAACGACTTTCCAAAAAAAATTTAAACTAAAATCAATTTTCCACAAAAACGTATTTTTTTTAATCTATGGATTAAATAATTCGTTAGTTATATATTGCTATCAACAAGGCAATTACATTAAAACGGATACTTTCTGTAGTATAGGTATGTTTCAGCAAGGAAAGCCTAGTTTGGTTTTAAACGGGTTGGATAGTTGTCCTCATACACCTGAATTTTACTAATTAAAAAGAAAACTTTAACAAAATCTCAATGTGTCATTGTAAACATGTTCATACTCATATTAGAACCATTATCATCTGTTAATATCAATAAGCAAAATGTCTTTATTCTGTAGTATACAGAGTGTTTCGTAGACCCAATTGTGAATTGTCATAATTTTATTGAGATGTTCATTTAGAAAAAAATTTGAAAAGCAAGATAAATTAAAATATAAAATCCCTTAACCGAACATCTCTGATACGGCTAGGACAAGTTCAAGATATGGAAGTATGTAGGACGTTTACAAGTTCCTGCATTGGAGTAATTGTGATGCTTTATTTGTTTTGTTCATGTCACCGTGATAATATAACATTGTTTGGTGAATAACATTGATAGCCAAATAGTTTTGTTTACATAGCGCACAGAAAACAATTCAGCGAAAACAAATGCATGCATGAGAATTTACGAATTTTCATGTGATCTAACTGAACAGTGAAATTATTAATAAAGGAAAACAGATGGTAGTGTAGGCAGATGACCTAAACCTATTAATATGCTCTAAAAGGTCACCAGCAGAAAAATTAATATAGACAAACAAAAGTGATGGAAATGAGAACTATCGGAGATGAAAACATTGAAGCTGTGAATAAATTTACTTATCTAGGCAGTAAAACTAGACGAAAACAATATGACAGGTGAAATCACATTATGACATATGCAGATCAAGGTCGATAAAATACTCATTCGACAAGTCACTTATGGATGTGAGATGTTGATGTTCACAAAGAAAATAGTGCTTGGGATATTTGAAATAAGAGTACTCAGGAGAATTTTTGATGATGTGAGCAATAATGGAAATTGGAGGACTAGGTACAAATTTGGATATCTGGATATATTTGGATATCTAAAGATCTGGATATTGTAAACTGTGAGGGTTCAACGACAGAGATGGGCGGCACACGTGGCGAGCATATCAGAAAGTCGAATACCAAGGAAAATTATGGAGTGACGAATTGTGGATACCAGACATGTAGACTAAAGGACTGACAATGATGGTGGCAAGACAATTTATAGAGATTCTGAAGAACTACTACACAAAAAAAAACATCAAGGAGCTACTGAAGGCCGATTCGGATAGGGGTGAAGATTGTAGCACCACGGGAAGAAGAGGAAGAAGCCATTGATATGAAATAAATACATACGATAAAGCATAAACATTTGGTTGTAAAAAAGCCTATGCCAGCTTTCACCCATCCGCTCAAAGAACTGACTTTTTATAGAAAAAAAATCGAATTAATATCTCATCCGCCATGATATCGCATAAACATCTCCAAAATTGGTTCAACTGAATAAACATGTACATAAAAGTGTACTGATGCAAAAGGAGAATATTGTGAAAAATAATAGTCATTTGTAGTTATTAATTTACGTCAATTATTATTTGCAGAAACTTCTAAAATAAACTATCAGTTTTTAGTTACTGGCTATTCCTTAAAGCTTTAATAGGAATTTGATGTATTTTCAAGCATGATAATAGTTTGAAATTCTAGCAATCAAACCTTGTTTAACAATCTCAAATTCTTCCAATTTAACAGATTCTGATGTTAGCCATACAATCATAAAACAATATTTGTGAAGATACAACAGAAAGAAGATTCCAAGAAATAAAACTATAATACAAATTTTTATTAAAATTGTAGAGCAAACAGAAGTTCTTTAAGATCAACCTTATTATCCTTTATTTTAACAATGTCTAGTGTATTGTATAAAAATGTGGAAAAAAATTATATGAGCAATATTAATAAGCAAATAATGAATCAATTTTTTTTCGAAGATTCTTCATCAAACATATTTAAAATTTACATCATACCTGCTATCACCATTTTGTAGTAGACAAGATTAAAATGGACATTTAAATTCTCCAACAACCAAAATGAAAGAAGTTAGGAAGAATAATAATAAGAAAAAAGGAAACAATAATGACTTCATCCATATAAAACATTGTGTTATTATATAAATAAACAAGACCGAAAAAATAAAGAAATAAATTCATTTGAAATTAATATTAAAATTTTTGAACAACCGTAGTAGTGTCCAAAATGAACGAAGTCGGGAAGAATGGCTGGAAAAGTAAGCAATAACTTTATATATAACATTAAATCACAACTTTTAAGACCTGCTCAATTTACTGTCAAATTGTTCGTGGTATAAAAACATAATAGTGAAGAAAATATTAATTTATATCGTTTTGCTATAAATTGAAACACCCTGTATATAAAACAGATCTTATTTTCTTTACAAAACCACAGGCCGTTATATTTAAACCATTTTAACTAATTTTAGGTTTTTTTTCTTATTTATACGGTCTACTACTTTTAGATTTATGTTTAACATAAATCAATTTGTGTTTGTCAAATATTTGAGTTATATTAACAGAATGCTAAGATCCTATTATGATCACACAGGGTTTCCATACAATAATGGATAAGATAACAGTATATTTTATAAAATTAAATAATATGATTTAGAACAGTTATACAAAATTCAATTAACTGTTTATTAAAGAACGTGTTTTGAGAGTGACCTATATACATTCGACGATGAGATAGATTAGAAAACAACAAACACCTAATAAGGACTTGCATAAGCAGTAATACCAAACATTACAAAAACAATAATGTGTGTGTTTTGTACAAAATTATTGTTGTGCGACCAACGCTTTCATAAAGGAAGTTTTTATAACCAATTTGTCCGAGTCTAAGTGAATATTTGCTAAAAAATATACTTTTGATCGACAATGAAAATTTAGCAATGAGATGAAATAAACTCCTGAAGAAAATTATAATTGAAAATATAGATCTAAAATTGCCTTGCGTATAATGCTTGATATTGATCTGTTTTTCCTGATAAATAAAAAATGATTCATCAGCATTTCTACTAGTTGTCTATTTAAAAAAAAAGGTAGCGTGACATCCATCTCTAAATATTCATACCAATCATTTTACTGGCACAAGAAGTAATACAAAAACAATAAATAAATCGACACATGCTTTTAATGCCTGATAACTCAACATGGAGGTACAATGACACTAATGTTTAGTGATCTAAATCAAGTTATTTATTATAAAACTACTGGTGATCTTTGATCCATTCAATAACAGATACCCTGTATACTCCGAACCAAATGTGTTCTCACAACTAATACAGATGTTTTAATTAAAAAAAAGTAAACATAACGACATTTTGTTAGATCCCATGAAATCTGTAAAAAGATTATGGTTATAGAATGATAATTATTATTAAACGCCATTAAAGGTTACGTAACTAACTACTGGTGAATTTTATTATTTGTGTATTTTAGCGTGTATGGTAAAATTAAGTAAAAGCTATCTAAATCTAGAGCACACATCCCAAACACCGTTTAAAACCACACATAAACAAAATAACAGACAGTTTCAAAAAAGAAAATTCACAAGGCAGAAGATCTAATAGGGAAACTGCACCATTAATGAAAACCAGACACTATTAATGTACAATTTGATAAATAATATTTATATAGAATCTGACACTTTCCACGTCCATAAAACTAATCCAGAGATATATCGTTCTGCATCAAGTCAGCTAATTTTGTTGACTCTAGAAAATATTTTCTCGGTCTTGAATAGTTTTCTTAATAAGTAGTAGATAAAGAAAACAGAAATCTTTAAGTATTTTTACATTTCTTTTAGAATAATTTTTTCATTGTTTTCAATTTAAAGATATTTGGTTGTTCGAAACGTAATTTTTGTTGTCAATGTTTCAATTCTCAGTCATATTTTTAACTTCGTGATTCACTATCCACATTGCTATAATAAAACAGGCCATGCAATCGAAGTTGGATATGTAATTTTTACACTTATTCTGGTCTTTATAGGATTCTTCGAACTTAGAATGGTCCATAGCGTTATCTAGTTATAACCAAGACATTTTAGTGCTCTGAACTTTAAATCATACGCAAAAAACATTTGCATCGGTTCATAAGAATCCTTGGTATGATGCAAAAGGTAACGGTTATTTTACTAGCCCTGTCGGAAATAGCGATTGAGCAAGCTTTCTAAAATATATATGAAGATGATTACCTTGATCCTGTCTATAAATTTCTTTTGTTCACACGAATACGTCGATTAAGGACAATGTAATTGAACAAGTGCTTCAAATGTTGAGTAAACATGACCATTGGGTAAACATAACATGTACAAAATCAAGAGAATAAACGTATGGTATCTCTCATACATTTTGTCCCATTTTGTTCTACATTTGCTCACCATAAGGATATCATCAGAACCATATTTCGAATAGGAATCGGTGAATATCAGGCAGGATTTAGAGACTGAAGCTCAATAATAGATCACTTGTTCATAGTCCGTCAAATAATTGAGAAAGCAACAAAATTTGATACTCCTTTATTTCAGATGTCCATAAACTTTAAACATGCGTACGACCTCGAACAACAGTAGTATACGAAGCCATGGAAGAAATGGGAATGCCAGCTAATCATATTAGATTAATCCGGAAGACGATGCTTAACTCTAAGGCAGCAACTACCTATGATGCAATAAAAGAGAAATCTAGAAGATGCGGTCTAGAAACAAAGGTGGTGAAAAAGTCCAAAATGAGAAAAGAATTGGATAATTGAAATTTACATATCTGGAAAGCAAACTAGACGAAACCTACATCGTCGGAGAAATCAGAAATCGTATGATGAAGGATTACAAATCGACTTCGCCCTGCAGTTTGTTCTTAAACTTATACAAAGGATGGATACACGGATGTATAGATGGTAATAGAAAGAGAGGTAGACCAAAGACTCGGTGGCAGAACAAAGTAAGAAGAGAGCTGCTGGAAATCTATCAGGTTAGAAGTGAAAGTTGCAGGTCAAGTCTCAAGTTAGTTTAGTCAATGCTAGGGTTTGGTGTAAAAACCTGTAGAAGAAATCACATAGTAAAAACTAATTCTAAAAATGAATCAAATCCATAACCATCTGCATTTATGACTTCAAGAGTATCTTGAAATATTTTTGAAAGAAAATTTGATACGTACGCCCGAAGTATCACGTACAAGGAATCTAAATTGCAATGAACTGGAAAGTAAGGATTATCGGAACAAATTATATGAACCAGTTCAAGCAGGATGTTATTTCTCTGGAATATGTTATAAGAAATACCATATGTACCAGAAAAGACGTTTTGCGGGGAAGTGTAATAACTTTCTTTCATTTGAAGAAAACGGCTGCTGAAAGCTATCAATTGTTGGTTGAAGCTTATGGTGACTATGTTCTAACCCAAAAAAACTTATGAAAGATGGTTTAAAGAGTTTAAAAGTGGGGATTTTGATATAAAATACAAAGAGTATCCAGGACAGCCGAAAAGGTTTGAAGATGCAGATTTGCAAGCATTATTGGATGAAGACTCATCTTATACATTGCAACAATTAGCAGAAGCATTAACTGTTGCGCAATCTACAATTTCCGAACATCTACACGTATTGGGAAAGATCCAGAAGGAAAGAAAATAGGTTCCATATGAATTGAAGGAAAGAGGGAGAAGAGAAAGGCGGGTTCCATATGAATTGAAGGAAAGAGAGAGAAGAGAAAGGCGAAAAACCACTTGTGAAATTTTACCTGCCAGACAAAAAAGAAAAGGTTTTTTGCATCGAGTTGCGGCAGGTGATAAAAGTGGATTTATTTGACAACCCAAAGCGGAAAAAATCAAGAGTATACCCAAGCCAGGCTTCAATATCACAACCAGTTCACAATAGAAAGCTTTGATGTGTATTTGGTGGGATAGGAAGGAAGTTGTATATTACGAACTGCTGAAACGATTACTGGCGATCGATACCGACAACAATTGATAACATTGAATTGAATCGAAAAATCATTGAAGGAAAAACGACTAGAATACGCTAAAGGACACGATAGTCATTATTCAATATGACAATGCTCAGCTACATGTTGTAAAATCTGTAAAAAACCATTTGGAAAAAGTTAAATGTATGCCCTACCCCTAGCGTCGTATTCACCGGACTTAGCCTCTCCGAACTACCACTTATTTCCATCGATGCAGCACGGACTTTCAGAAGAACACTTCAGAAGAAACCTTCTTCTTACGAAAAAATGAAAATTTGGCTTGACGAATGGTTGGTTGAAAAAACCAAAAATTCTTTAAGCGCCGAATCCATTCTTTGACAAAAAGAGGAGAAAAAGTAATAGCTAGGGCTAATATTTTCATTATTAAAATAATTTATTTTGATATGGAAATAAACGCTCAAATTTTGCGAAAAAATCAATATTATTAACCGAAACATCTAATATTATTGGAACTGCCTTAATACATGTGCCTCTTAATATTAAAGTCCTGCTAGTGGAAGACAAGGGTTCTTGGAACAAATATGATGATCGAGTTCAAAACTACATTTCGAACAGGTTAATAGATTATTTTCTTGGCTAAAATTGATTGTTATTTTTAGTTCGTAATAGTTATTAGCCAATAAAAAAAACTAATTTTATTCTTATATGCCCTTGGCATTTAGTTAGATATTCTAATCAACTATTTCCGAAAAATTTACAGTTAAATGTAACATATCCAGACATTTGGAAGTGCCAGATTCTATTTACGTAAAATAAAGAATAAATAATACAGTTTCAAAAGTGATATATGTGTATTCAAACTAAAAGTGTTTGGTTTTGATGCAAGAGTAAATGGATATGAAGTTGACAGAACATGTCACTTTAAATAAAACAAAATTAAAGACGATTTGACAGCTGCTACAGCACAATCATTATATGAAAAAAACCAAATTCTCACTACGCCATCATATGTCATGTTTAGTATAAAGTCATAGTCAAATTGCACAATTGAACGGTAAATGTATATATAAAGTAATATATGTATATGTACAAATTCAACAGAAAATCGTTTTTGTTTACAGAATCTGAAACATCGTTCACAATCTGAAAACCTTCATTGTTTCTGAAAAAATTTGTAACCTTTCTATGATTAGCACAACATCATTTACCGAAAAAAATAATATTATTTACTCCTAGCTCGGCTATGCTAAACGGCATTTCACAAAAGTAACATAAATGTTATACATTATAAGTTTTAAAAATTATTAAGATGGCTTTAACTGCAAATGTTTAGCAATTAAGATATAAAAAAGATAATGATAACAGCTTGTTTGGTAATAACTTATAACGTGATAGGAGAAACAGTTATATGCCTTCAGGAAATTGTAATACTGATGAAAAAAGTTGTCTTGACTGATATGATATGAAAAATTGATATGACCGAAGATAAATACATTTTCGGTTGGTTAACGCTCTTAATTTTATTTAATTTTAACTTTTTCATATTTGAAAACATGTATTGTGAATCAGAGTTACTCGGAAATCTAAAACACTATATATTTATGGGAACCTGATTTATAGGGTTATAAAAATAGATTTTTCAACTGTAGTTTTAATGAATAATAATATATTCACAGAACCTCTTAAAATTTTAGACCAGAATTTAAAGAACACTCCCAATTTTGGGTTGAAGATCATGGCGATGAGTATGTAATAGACCACGCAGTGTCCTATCTGTTCGACTTTCTTACTCTTTCAAAAGAAATTAATGTTGTTTTAACATATGTTCTGATAACTAAATATTTAATTAAGACTATACGTTCTTAATTAAGACTACACGTAAAAACAGAGAAACATTAATGTACTAGAGTAATCGAAACAATTCTTATCAATCACAGAATGATTTTCCTTTTACGTCGTTGCAATCAGTGATTTTAAAGAAAGACTAAAAAACCTAAATGTGTTTTCCCCTAAAGTTTTTGTTCTACTCTGTGGTGATTTTGACATTTGCATTTATATTTCACAGTTTCAGACTTACTAAACTCAAAGAGATTTACAACTATTATATTTAATAAATGCGCAAAAACCACTGAAGCAGTCCGATACATTTGTCTGTACTCTTATGAAGATACTATTATAAAGATGTACTCTTATGAAGATAATGCAATTAATCTAAGGGTGACTCACAGATGGTTTGGAAACTTAAGAAATGGCTGATTTCATCTCAAGGATTCATCTTGTTCGGGACGACCGACAATTTTCGATGAACCACGTTTTGACCCCTTTCTAAAAGAAAACGTCCATCAAAACCATAAGTAATTCCATCAAGAAAAAGGTTGTGATCACAAGGCTATCCCAAACCACCTGCATTTAATGAGAAAATACAAAAGTTGTATCCAAAAAACATCAGTATTCGACTTACTCTCTCGCCATAAAGGAACTCAAGAACACAGATTTTTATACCCAATCATCATAGGGGATGAAAAATGGTGTGACAATATCAAACTCTGAAAAACTGAAAGGAATTGGTCAATTCTGGAGAACAAGCGGCATCTTAGTTTAAGCAAAATGTTCATTCTATGAAGATCTAGAACATAAAATATTTGAAAGAAACTACTTAGCACTATAGCACTTTTTCAGCTTTCAATAAACTTATTTTCTTAACAAAGGATTCAGAAAACTATTGGAATAGTGGGAAGACATTAGAAAACGAAGACTTATTCCCTAACCTAAATAATAAGTCGACTTGAATCCATTTTTTATTGTGTAATTGTTAAAAAGCCGTTTTTGAAAGGAGAAATCGAAAGATTTTCATGCCCATGGTAAGCGCTAACAGTGCTATAGTGTTATATGACTAATGGAAGTTCATTCTCAGCGCTGTATTGACTGACACTTGTCAGAAGCTACTTCTAAACGTTCTTTTGACGTTTTAGTCATCGCATGGCAAATGTCAAAAACCACTGTTAGATCTCAAACAAGTGGAGGATTGTGGCTAAACATGATACGTTTAGCCACACTTGTTAGTTTGACAGGTTTAGTCACATTTGTTAGTTTTTTTGCTCTTTTAAAGCAGGTTCCCTCCTAATTCCGTCACTGAGTGGACAAGAAAGTGGATAAAAAAATTATATCATAAATATTTGTATAATTAAAACCTTAATACCAAATTTATTTGTTAAAATGTTTAAAGGATAATTAAAGGTTGTTGTGAGTATTTGTAGCATATTAAATCAAGAAGAAAGGACCTTGATGCAACTGATTTCATCAGTTAATTTCATAACTATTTTTTGTGATTCAGATGTAAAATAAAAAAAATCATTTAATAAAAATAATAAAAGAATCAGAACTGTAATCTAAATAATAACTTAATATAATGAGAACTATTTATAATGAAAATTAGTATACAGCGAGCTAATCAAAATAACTTGTTTTCCTTACAAATCTTGGACAAATAAAGAGACAAATATAACATCTAAATATTGCTTTAAGTAATATATAAGTATTATTCTAGATTCAACACAAACATTTGATTTTATTTCCTAAACAAACATAGATAAGCTGCAATTTTTCAAAATTAGCAACTAAAAATAAACTTCGAAGTAAATAATAAAATGTTGATTGATAAATGCTGTTAGTGCTAACAATATCAAAAATAGTAAACACATGCATCATATAATAATTACACTGTATAAAGTTATCAATAAATGTTGTGAAAGAGAGCCTACACAGCTTTGCTGCTATCAAATCTAAACGTGAACGTTTAAAACGACCTAGAGTGTTATCCGCTAAAAAAGCCCATAGATAAGTAGTGCACGAACGTTCTGCTGTCAAGTGCCTAGAACAAATACATTTAAATCCGATGTAAAACATTTACAAGTCCAAAACTCGAAACTTCCATGCAAGTTAACAACTAGAATTTTCATCTCAGAAAAAAATAAAACAGACTTTAGTTAGTTCTATTGGATTATCTGGAAAATCCTGAATCTTTTCAACCTCAAAAAAAAGTTTTGCATAATATTTGGCGAATTCGATAGGTCGAATAATATTTCAAAGGCTTTGTTCAAATATTCTAAATGTTGCAGACTCGACTTGGAGTCAATACGGATCGTTCAGAAATATTGTTACATACATTCAAGTATATACTGAACATATTCCTTAAATAAATATTCGACTGTGGTATCTACCTCGTTTTCCAACATGTCCTTACGATCTTTTTTGAACAATATTTTCATATATAATAATATGTCCGTTGGTCATAGTCTTGTCTCTTGTCGTAGCTAGAACTCCAATATTGTAAATACAGATGTATCCAAGGTTGGAAAATATGTATTCAAGGAAGTATTGGAAATATCTGGTTAGGAAATATTTATATGCGACTATATCTCAGACATGTTCATGGATAATAGATCCGATGATCCTACCAGAGCAGATCAAGCCAAGAGTTGGGATCTAAGTTGTTTTAGAGTTTCATATATATCTGAGTATAAAATGGTCGTAAAAGAATACTACCTGCAATAATTCCACCCTTTCTATCTATAACACCCTCCAAAAAGTGTATTCCCTTCAATCCGTCTACTACAATAGTGAGTCCACAAACAAGATATTATGAACATGGTAAAGTAAATGCTTCTTATGCTATTGAGGAATATTTATGAATCTAAATATCCTTGACGGAATACAAGAGCTCTACTTCATATACTAGTTCCATTCCAAAATATCAGTTCTGTGATCAGTGTCGCGTCACATCTTATAGCAAAATCCAAAAATTGCATTATTCTTTTCTATGCCCAACTCATCTACAACCATTAGAATCCACAACAAAAAATTGTTTGTTTTGTAGATTTTCACAATCTACTTATCTAAGATTAGTGACAAAAATGAATAATCTTGGAAGATAATCCAGAACTATCGATACAGTGGCATGCCGATCTCTAAAGGCAAGCAATCTCAGTTTCCTTCTTTGTGGAAGTCCAGAGATATTGTGTTGCCCCTTGAATATTGGAATAGTAATGCTTCTTTTCCATTCGCTTGGTATTTTTGTCTTGAACTGAAAACTCATTCAACCAGCATCATGTAGTTAGCTGTAATTTGATTTCCTGTGAACTCTTCGTAATTTAACATATTAGGTTACATTATTACATCCTATAACAAAATTAAACTGATTATATATACAGTGTGTTATGAAGGTCGATTGAAAGCCGTGAGGGGGTGATAGGAGAGATAATTTCAAATGCATTAAGTCAACTATGCCTTACTACAAAACTTTACGGTTGGCGCCTTATTTGCGATATTCAATTTTTCTTAGAAATATCCAAATTTTCATATTTAGCTCACAAATGGAAAGTTACACCATTATTCATTTTTTTGTTCTAATTCTTGAAATATGTATCTGATTTGTTAATATCATTAATAAACATACGTGTCATAAACGTTGAATAATGCCGTTTCAGTTAGGAAAAATTGATCTAGCAGCAAATTGTGGTTTTTATAATGTTTCATTTAAAAAAAAAGTCATCTCAGATGTTCAAATAGATTTAAAAACAACTCTGTTTCATGCCCTTTTGAATTATGAATCACGCTGGTAAACCACTAGTACATTCTTGGAGCTACAATGAAAAAACTTGTAACGTATTTACGTAAACAATAGTTGATTCCAAACAAAAGACTGCCAAGGAGACCGCCGTTTATAAAATCGGCAATTTATTCATAGTACGGCTGTTTACACGTTGAGACGTGTTTCTTGTGCCTTTTTAATGGAATTCGAGTTCCCAATTAAATTTCTTCCGATCACAACCGCCCACAAGTTAACTGATAATTTGAACTGAAAAAATTTCTTCCAATGAGGATTGTCTGTTTTGTCTGCGTATTCATGGATACTGTGGTTCATCGGCCCATGAGATACTTTTCAGAAACCATCTGTCTTCCATATCACTATTTAACAAAAAAATGACAAAACCGTATTCTATGCACAGGATAGTATTCCTCAAGATCTTGTACACCTGTTCCATAAAAGGAAATTTTCATGAAAAGGATATTTTCCTTCAGTATGCATGGTGTTTCAAATTTTCCATATCGACCATCAGAAACCATCTGTCTTTCATATCACTATTTAACAAAAAAATGACAAAACCGTATTCTATGCACAGGATAGTCTTCCTCAAGATCTTGTACACCTGTTCCATAAAAGGAAATTTTCATGAAAAGGATATTTTCCTTCAGTATGCATGGTGTTTCAAATTTTCCATATCGACAAGCCAAGATTACGAGCTACTGCCCTGATGCTCGTTGTGGGATCTTGTTCAAACCATCCATCTCCAATATTACTATTTAACAAAAAATGACAAAATTATATTCTATGTACAGGATCCTCTTTCTCAAGACCTTGTACAGCTGTTCAACGAAAGGAAATTTTCATGAAAAGGATATTTTCATTCAATATGCATGGTGTTCCAAACTTTCCAGTCGACAAACTCTTTCAGGATTTGCTCATCGTCTGATACACGATATATCCCAGAATTAGTCCCAGGCTCTTTATAACGAACATTTCACGTTTCGTAAATGCGACGATATGTGGTATAAAATAATCTAATATTGGGCAATCTTCTATTTCCGAAATTGTTCCTGGTAGAATCGGCATCCTTCTGATCCATTACCATCGAATCTGACGTATATATACAGAATATCTGCATATTCTTACTTGGTAAAACTAGCCAAGTTTTATGCGAAAACAGCGGAACTGTAACTTGACACGATAATTCCATCGTGTCATCACACGAAACTCGATAAAAAGGGCATAAGAAACTCGTCTCAACATTAAAGCAGCCGTACTACGAATAAAAGTGCCAATTACATAAACAGTGGTCTCCTTGGCAATCTTTGTTTGAAATCAACCATTGTTTACGTAAACATATGTTACCAGTTGTTTCACGGTAGCTCCAAGAATGAATCAGTTGTTTACAAGTATGATCATTCGAAAGGGTATAAAACAGAGATGTTTTTAAAACTATTTGAACATCTAAGACTACTTTATTTTAAACATGAAACGTTCTAAACACCACAATTTGATGTTAGGTAATTTTTTTTTTAATGAAACGCCATTATCCAAAGTTTATGACACTGTATATGTTTGTTAATGACGTTAACAGAGCTAATATATGATTGAAGAATAAGAAAAAAAAAATAATGGCGTAACTGCCCATTTGTGAATTAATAGTATAACTATAAAAATGTTGATATTTTCAAGAAAAATCGGAAATTACAAATAACTCAAAAACCCCAAGACTTTGTACTAAGGCATATTTGGCTTAGTGCATTTCAAATGACCTCTCCTATCACTCCCTTAATGCTTTGCATCCATCTTCGTAACACCCTGTTTATATTGATCCTGTTCATTTATTTTTAATTTTTTCTGCCATCTTCCTGAGAGCGTTGCTTGAGTACATCTATGTTCAAAAGTTTTCAAACTTTCCAGACAATCCAACAGAATGCTAGTTCATACAAAGAAAGAAAATAAAAAGGAGATAAACAATAATAAAACGTTTCAAGAACTGTCCAAGCTACATACTGTTGTTTTTATAGGCACGATCAGACACGAAATCCGATTATGATATTAATGCCTTCGCTAACACCTAGAACTAAAAATTGAATTAGGGTTTTTCTTCGGTCGTATACCGCAAACAGAACGTGTACTTTTCGATCTAAATTAAGCACAAAAAGCTGTGTTTCAGATTTAAGAATGCAATAAAAACCACATTTTCTGATAAGCCATGCTATAACTACATATCTATAAATCCTGTTATATATTTTTTGATTATCTAATACTTTTAATATAGTTCATCTTTCTATAGGATATTGTTTATATCAAGATTGTCCATATTGTTAATATTTTGCTTTACAATTAACAGTCATTTGCCAATATCAATCATATATATATATATATATATATATATATATATATATATATATATATATATATATGTATATATATATATATATATATATATATATATATATATATATATATATATATATATATATATATATATATATATGTATATATATATATATATATATATATATATATATATATATATATATATATATATGTATATATATATATATATATATATATATATATGTATATATATATATATATATATATATATATATATATATATATATATATATATATATATATATATATATATATATATATATATATTGTCAGAAAAAATTCTACCATATTTTCAGACCACGTCTATTCTTTATCATTTTTTCAACCCTTTTATCAATCCTCTTAAAGCTGAATATATTTTTGGGGTGATCTACACCCTAAAATTGTGGAGGACTGAAATCGATTAGGGGATTTCTAGCTTTGAGAACAAATTCCGTAGAGCTATATATACTATCTTATGTATAAAACTACGTATTAAAGCATTCCATTCCATAATTTTTCAATTAAATACTCTTTTGATTTTCTCAGTTTATAATAACGGTTATGTACAGGATAACGCTAAAAATTGACAACAATATAAAAATGAAAGTTACGAGTAGAGAGGTAAATAATAATGGAAGAAAATGTGCGATTACCATGTGTTTCACCATTGTACATACAGTTGTTGCATTAATGCTGCAGATTTTAAAATGAAAAACAAAATTTTAAAAATTCTTAATGTCTTGTAAGAAATTATAAACTAAATCATAATTCAAAGAGTTATAAAAGTTTAATATACTTTTTTGCGTAAGTGAAGAAACAGTACAGAAGAACGAAATAGCTTCATCATAAGCAATATGGCTTAGATATTTATACTGATTATAATCAATTGCTTATATATCATACAAATGTCACATATTTTCAAAATAAAGCATCAGGCTTAACTTGAGTAACAACCAAAATATTTCTGCTTTATTACAATTTCCATCATGATAAAAATTGCTAGAGAATACACAGTCTGTTTAAAGGAAAAGTATATTCATCATCTTTATTCAAAATAGATTCATTTTGTGTCAATAAAATATTGTTCGTAAAACTTTTTAAAGCATCCTGGAAGTAATTTTTGGAATTTGCTTCAAGGCCAAGGTCAAAGCCTGTTCATCGCCAGATTGAGTTACGGAAATAGCCAGAAGCCGTATAGTGGGAATGGTAGAAAAAGTATAATTTTTTTGGTCAAAAATTAATCAATCTTTTTGGTCACATACAGTGGATTGAGAAATATATATCAAGTTTCTCAATAACCCTGATCAGGGTGGCCGAAAAAAAAATTATTTCAAAATTCCCCGATAATACCCGGTTTTCCAGTAAAATTTGTCATACATTTACCTGATTTAGAAATGTTATTCGAATCATTAATATATTTAAAGTTTTATATTTTTATTGTCAATAATTAAATCTGGTATAAAATTCACAAAAATTACATGTTCAACTATCAATTCTTCTATTGGAACCTTTGGTGTGAAACACTAAACTTGAAGAGATTTACCACTAAACACCAAATCACTATTTTTCAACGGCTCGGCGCACGTTTCGCTAACCATGATAGCATCACTATCTTTCTTTATTTAAAAACTATCTTTATTTAAATAATTTATTTTTTCATTTCATTCATTTTTTAGTACATTTCCATAGCTGGTATTTTTTATAACAAGTTAAATAATCTTATAAAAAGTAATTGAAAATAAGTCAAAAGTAAGCAAAAATAAGACAAAAATAAGCTAATGACTAGTATGAACTAGAACAAATCAAACCTTTCATATTTGTTAGATAACATTATTGAAGATCTTTAAATCGATCATAGTTTTTTTTGATACCAAATCTTTTTCTTTCTTCATTTGCTACACGTTTTCTTTTAAACTCTTCTGATTCAGTTATTGTAACTTTTTTTCGACGTTTGATTTCTTTTAACAATTTTGAACGTGAGTTCCGGTTAATAAGTTTTTAAAACATCAAGAATTGCAACATTCCCATTTGTTTCACTTAGGATAGTCATATATTAATCGTTGAGCAATTAAAGTTTCGTTTTTCATATTCTCAACTAAACATTCAAAATTGACTGATTGTGGATTGACCAAAAAAAATTAAGAGTTAATAATCAATAAAATAAATGATTTATGCCCTATCATTGACTATTCTATGTTGAAAATGTATAAGTTAAAATATATAATGAGAAGTTTCATGATTAAAATAAATTGAAGATATTAAAAACATTCGTTGTCGCAATTAAATGTCCTGAAACTTTTTGATATTTTTACAATTCCCTGATAATTTCGGATATTCCCAGTTTTTTTCCAGTTTGTGGCCACCCTGATGATATACAAACGACAATGATTTCTTTGACTTTTGATTTTTAATCTCCTTTTGGACATTTTCTTCAATTTGAGTAGTTATGATTTTATTCAACTGGATCACCTTCCATGCTTTTCTCCGTCATTACAAAACTGTAAAACATTCTTACAGCGCATTGCTCCATCACCATTAACAGTGACAGTGGCCAAAGCTTCCGTAATACTTTTTTAACCCAATGAGACTCAAAGCTGAGACTTTAGTCGAGACCAAAAGCGTTTATTGATTACAAAATGGTCACTAATCAGTTACATTTTCCACTGAACAGGCTGTGTATCTAGGGCTGTACTGATCTTGAAATCAGGTAAAATTGTTTACATACTATTACAATACACATTTTCATTGTCCCATTTTTTGATAAAGAAATGTATTTTGTGTAGTATTTTTAAGTATTTTAAAATAATTCGTTAGTCTTAGGGTGTTAAGATAGTAATTCAGTCCAGATACATTTGTCTGATAAAATGCAATTTTTTCCTCAGATCTAAATGTGTAATTAGAAAATTAAATGTTGCAACATTTATAGATAAACTTAAACATATTTATTCAACTAATTTGATGCAATTTTTAATTATCTGAAATTAAAAATTCCCTTATATCAACTTTGTTTAAATTCCCTAACATCAATAAAAATTTAGACATTTAATTTTGTATAATTTTAATTTGCAAGCTAGAGTGAAGTTTTATTATTAACACTGAAGAGGTTAAACAATACTACTATCAAAATTATTTACTCTTATTGAAGATATTAAAATAAAAAAAGAAAATATGGTTTTCCTATAGTGGAAATAATTCTTCTAAGCTTTTATGTGTGGAAAAATTAAAATATTCATTTCCCTTTTATATACCCCTAAACATACTTTTTAATAAACACTTATTGTAGTAGATGATTTTCTGCACGTTTTTCAGGTGGGAGTAAAGCGAATGAATTCACTGTATGTATTTGCAGCATCATACCATTAGTAACCAAGAATCGGTAAAAAAGTGCAGCCCGTGCGTTTGCTTTAAGGCTTATTGTTGTATTCCTATATCCTTGTGGTATGTTGAAAAATATGGATTAAAAACTTAAGACTTCTGTACTGAAAAACGCAGCCTTCAGATAGAGAAAGAACTGTACGAAACCCTGTAAAAACAGAAATAGTCAGAAGACCATGTAATCTACAGCGTTATGCTCGTCGTCCTGCAGTTTAATTCAGTTCAGAGTTCACGATGCTTTTTTTCAGCAGTTGAAGTTCCACTCGTATAAAATTAAAAATGTGCATGTAATGAAATATCACGATTATGGGGATCGCATACATTTTTGTCATCAAAATTCTCAGATTTTTTGGACGAAAATTAAAATGTTATTAACAATTTACAGTGAACAATAACGGATGAAGTACCTCTTGGGTTTTGTTATTATACAACATTTTTGATATCCTCGCTGAGTACATGAGAAACCCTTACATAATACAAAAGGTCACAGTATGGTGAACAATATCATCATCTTTTGACGTATAATTGGAGCAACTACAGAGGCATTTCATGGCCAGTAAGATATTGCAAAGCTGAGATCCAGAATTCAACAAGAAATAATTCACTTTGAGTTGTGTCCGATGGTAAGGCGATAAATTCAAAACTTTACTTATCTCAACTTGAGAGAGTACCCACTGTTCCGGTCGAAAAAATATCCAGCTTTGGTCAACTGAAAAAAAAACCTCCTGCATTAAGACAACGCAAGACCACACAGTTCACATCTAACCACTTCAAAAATTAATAACTGGACTGGGAAAATTATTAACTGGAGTCCCGGCCTTGCTCCGTCAGATCACCACCTGTTCCGATCCATGACATACTTTTTGCGAGAAAAATAGCCACGAACTGAAAAAGAAAAAAACTGGCTGCGTCAAGGTTTCCAAAGACTCAAAAGCCTCCGCCTCCAAAGACTCATCGTGTATTGAAGAGGAATAGAATTAGTGGCTCAAAGATCGATTGAAAGATACATTTATATAAAAAGTACCTCAATAATGCAAATACTTTTGTTACACCCTAGTACCTTGAAATGTGACCGAAATTAAAGTTCTCAAGAAATGATATTAAGCAAAGTATAAATTGGTAAAGTTTTTTGCAGTTACAAAAATTATGTAAATGTATTACCCCCCTAAGTTAAAAGCTATGTTAGCAAATAATATAAAAAATAAACCTGAGAAAATATGTGACAAGATAAGGGGTATTTAAATCAAAATAAGTATGGCTATTGTTTGCAAAACTCGAACGTTCACTGAAGCAAAAAAAAGTTATTTTAATATTAATATTTATACTGCTGTTAATATCACCATTTTGAATAGTTAATCTGAGAAAATGTAAATCAACTTTGCATTATTCCTAATATTTCCCAATAGCAACCCAAGAATAATGAATCATCTAGTATAATTTAAAATGCATCTAAAGATTTTAAAGAAATATTACTGATTTGAAGAACTGACAAGTTGATATTACAATATCCTATATTTGTAAATTTTACAAAAATGCAAAAAAATCATTATACGTGTAAAAATGTTTTTATAATTGTTCAGTGCTAAAAATTAACCAAAAGAAGGCATATGGTAAGATAAAAATGTATAAAACGATAAAATTGATATAAATAGTTTAAAATATGTTTTAGGACGAAACTTTTTTAAGACGACCTACCAACTAAAAAATAAATAGCAATTATTAATATAACGTCTTCTAGATAAATAAATATTTGTATTAAAATATTTAATATATAACTATGATAAAATTTGAGCGGATTTGAACTAAACAACTATAAAAACATTAATAAATTAAAGTATGAATTTATTTATTAGAAATAAATTTATAATATTAGGTGTGTGCAAAAGATTAAGTTTCTTCCCAATATCCCAATTCCTTATAAAAAAATCAGTCTTAATGTGGCATACAAAATATACAGTTCAACATTAATCGAATAATATGAGGACACTAAATCATGTGGGTAATTTTTTTTGCATATCAAAGATTTTAATTTTTTCATTTAACTTTGTCAACCAGAATTTTTATTAAAAACTTGGAAGATATTTATTTAGATCATCTTCAATCATTAGGTATTGAGGTGTTCTGCTTATAGAACTTCTTCCTTCCCTTCTTGAATTTCGCTTCATAAAAGTAATCGTTGCTTACGAACAATGTTAAACAATACATGTTTATACTGAGGAACAAAAAATGTACAACAATTGTATCGCTGTTTTATTTTTGTTGCAGTATGCGATTGCAAAAACTGTGTCAAAGAAGAATGGCTCGTAGAAAAGGTAACGCTTAATTATCATCTCTTGCCTGCGTTGAAGTCACACCTGGATGGGACAAATTTCACGACGACGAGGAGTTGAAAGAAGAGGTCGTACGCTACCTGCGCGCCGCGGCGGGAAAGTTCTATGGCACGGGTATACTAAATATGCAACACCGCATGAAACAATGTATTGATCGCAACGGGGGCTATGTAGATAAATAGTTGAAGTCTAGGCTTTCCAACGATGTATAATTAATTGCAAATAAATGTGATTTTCTTTGTAAAAAAAAATTGGAGACCTTATTTTACGAACAACCCTCGTATTTTTCATATGATACTAAGATACAGCTCAACCAACATACCTTGGCCTCTGAGATGCGCAAAAGAGAGAGTCACTATTTAACAGAGACAGAGAACCTAGAGTTCCTTGAATATACAGTACTTAACCGATGTTAACACCACGAATGCACTGTTTCGAATGGGCTATCAGGGCGTTAGGCTACTGCGCATGCAAACCTCGGAGGCCAAGCTATGTTAGTTGAACTGTAAGCAGTATTCTTGTGATTCTCTTAAAGTACAAAAATGCCACCTAGTACACGAGTTATCGGAATTTGAAAAAGAAGGAGCTAGTGGTACGAAATAATCAGGTTTAAGTTTTCGTGAAATACACAGAATATTGGACATTGCTGTTTTTTCCATTATAGGGCCATCGATAAGATGATTTGAGAATCAGAATTATACACGAATACGAGGTTATCGTCATTCTTGAAATATTCAAGGACGTGACAAACGGCATCTAAAATTTCTTACTGAACGAAATCAACATCAAAATATGTACGTGATGATGTTGTTGGAGTTACATGATAGTTGTTGTGAGAATGACTGTTAATTGGCATTTGCTTATGACAGGGGCACGCTAATCGTCTTTATTAGTGGCTTTCCCTTAAAGCGCGCCACAAGATGTATTCGTTAGTAGAATAGTGCTGAGTCAAACTAAATAGGACTCAGCCCGAAACTCTATTTAGTTCACTGTTGAATCTAGAATTGAAGAATTTGAAAGAATCAGACGTATTGGAGGTGAAAAACGAAATTTAACTTCAAAATTAATTCTTTATATATGTTACACATTAAATGATTCCACCAATGATCATGAGAATAATTAATTTTTAATCCGAATAACGCACATATGATGAAGCACAACCGCCTTCTTAAACCTAGAGTGTAACAAAACCATTGGTTTTTTTTTGGAGGTTTTTAGTTAGTCACTGTTAAAAAAATATATATCTGGAGGTTATTCCTCAAAATACAGGTCGTTGTTTTTGATGATCTCAACCCATTTTTGAACCAGTAACTCTATTCCTTCTCGATACCACGATGAGTTTGCTCTTAAAACGCTGACGACCTTCCCATATCTTTAGGACTCACATCTATATCCCCGGAACTTTTTTAAACCAGAGCTGATCTATACAAATTTATACGGCACCTTCTCTCTCTACTTAGTACTAGTAAATATTTCGTTCGATTTCAACCTCTGAGGAGCGGAGAAGAAGGGAGGAATCTTTTATTTATAAACAAAGAAAAAACGCAAAAACTTTTGTTATATCTTAGTACATTTATCAGGCGCATTTAGGTAGCTGGGAATTTTAAATTGGTAGGAAAGCTAGAGTAGTCAATAGAGAGAAAAAATATGAAACTACAGCCGCTATTCAGTCAGCGAAATCAAACAATTACGGCCATTGTATAAAAGGTATTCCTCATCTAACATATCGGTCGATAAGTAAACGGTCTGACATATAGATGGCGTCACTTACGAAAAATCCTTACCAGTGGCCGATTGTGCCAATCTTCAAACGTCATGTATCAATTTCATGACAATCTGTCTACTAGTTTCTGAGTTGTTGTGCTTTAAGTGCTGCTCCTTTGGTAATTTTCAAAACAAAGATAAATACTGTTGAAACAAAATAATGGCTTGATAAACATTATCCGGACTCTGCCCCAGGAAAATCAACCATATTGGTATGCTGAATTTGAACGTGGTCGTACAAGCACCGATGATGCTGAAGGCGCTGACGTTCAAATGAGGAGGTGTCACCAGACAACATCAGAAAACTTCACAAAATTATTTCGCAATGGATGAAACACGGATCGATCACTATACTCCGGAATCAAATCAGCAGTCAGTTGAGTGGATAGTAACCGGTAAAAGCTGTTCAAAGCAACCAAAAACACAAGCATTGGCAGGCAAGGTTATGGCCTATGTATTTTGGGATGCGCATGGGATATCGTTCATAGATTATAACAATCATCATAATTATCGTTCATCGATCAAACAAAAAAGTGTTGTTTCACCAAGACTGTGTCACAAATGGTTGGTAACGATGGCTAAATTGCATGAATTGCTTCCTCATCCATCGTATTCTCCAGTTCTGGCCCCAGCGACTATTTTCTGTGTTTCCTCAGAGCTCAAAAAAATGCTCGCTGGAAAGAAATTTCGTTGCGATAATGAGGTAATTGCCGAAACCGAAGGATATTTTGAAGGCAAAGATAAATCGTTCTATAAAAAAAAAGTAGAAATGTTGAAATAGCGTTGGCATGTTTGTATTGCTCTTCAAGGAATGAAGTCGAAATGTGCAAAAAAAGTGTGCTTTACTTGTTAGACCGGGGACTTATTGACCGATATGTTACATACATATCAAACCTTCACTCAAATATCAGGCTTTTCAGCCATCGGCAGATTTGTACATCTTCTCTGAAACCCATATGTATTATTAATATTTGTATGTGGCTACTGCTCTATTAAAAGTCGTTTATAATACAGCTCCCTTTAAAATTCCGCCAGATACAAAATAATATTTTTATAAAATTATTCACTTTGATGAATCGTAACCAGTTTTTGGTGAAATTAGCCCAAGAATAATAGTGACCTCCTTCAAGTTAGATGATATTAATTTGATTAATAACGAATCTACTAAAAAGATAAATTCATTTAAGAAATAACCTAAATCTTTTGCACACACCTAATAAAATATGTTTTAAGAAAATAACCTGACTTAACGCATCACGATTTGTTTTACTCTTTAATATTAATATTCGTATACAATTTATACACTTGTGTAGGTACGTACGCAACATTACAATGATACAATCAATTAATATTTGTTTTGTTAGAAGAAACATTTGCATAGTTTATTGTTTCGGTATAAATACAAACCGACCATGTTATTAGCGGATTCCAAACATGAATACTTGGAATAGTAAACAAATAAAACTTCAACGTGCCAATTAGTAATTTTAATTACTTGGCAGTCTGATTCAATGGTATTTTTACCGGGTTTATGCATGAGAAAAGACGAATTGCATGTAGAAAACAAATATTTTTCGTTTGATATATTTATATGTTGCTTTTGAGAGAAAATCTCACTTTTCCTGTTATTGAATAGAATAGCTAAAAGGTTCCATTTTTATGGATGGGGTAGCACAGTAGTTTAAAAATACTTAGTCAATTCAATAGTTAGTCAATGAAGTAAAATAAAATCATCATAAAATCATATGCTCGTTAATCTATTACAAGGGTAGTTCGAAATGTTATCGGCCTGATTCATAGATGAGGCAGATATGACTAAATGTCTATCTATCATATTTGTGAAGCAGGATTCATTAGCTGATGTTTTAGACACAGTTCCTTGTGTGTGGCAGTCGAGCAAAGCAAACAAGTTTTGACAATTCAAGCTGTTATAAAGTATTTGGTTTTAAGGGGTTTAGACCCGACAAACTTTCCAAAAAAATCCAGTTTCCACTTTCTGAACACACAAGAAGACTTTACTTTCGTGTTTGATAGTTAAAAGAAGGCTACTGAATTTAAACTTGCTCGTACATCCAATGAAAATGATTGAACGACAAAAATCCACACTATCGCATTAGATGATCACATTGTGAAAGTACTTGAAAAGTGAGTGAAAGTACTTGAAAGTAAGTGAGCTTGCTGACATTATAAGGTCTCGATAAACCATGTCCCTTATCAGTCAATCAAAAACATAGTCGACGTTTCATATAACATTGATTCACAATTACATGCCAGAAATGAAGCTGTAGTCCAGCCCGCGATTAGCGAATTTAGAAAGCGTATACTCGTTTAGGGCGCGTACTCGGCGACTAGTTTAAAAATTATAGATAATAGTAGGAAAATTAAAACGGTATTGGTCCTTGGAGCTTACTGGAGTAATCAGTAAGGTCCTAAGGCTGGAAAGTTTGGAGACCCCTGGTCTTCAGGAAAAGCCATGGTTACGGTTTTCTGAGACTCTCGTGGTGTATAGACTACCTAGGGGGCTATATAGACCGGGGAATATTACTAATAGAAGAGTGGTAGTCAAAACTAGATGTCCACATTTGGGTAAAAACAAAGTGTTATTTCACCACTATAATGCGCATGTAGACACGTCTTCGGTTGTTGCGGCAAAACTCGCCAAAATAACTTACGCTTCGAAGTGTTTCCACATAAGCCATATTCGCCGGATTTGACATCCAGCGATTACTTTCTCTTCCCAAACCTGAAGAAATCTGGACGAAATTCACTTCGAATGATTAAATCAAAGCTGAGATAATTGCTTATTATGCAAAGTTGAATAAACGCATTGTACTGAGGGTATTAAAAAGTTGGAACGTCGATGGTATAAATGTACTAAATTTCAATTGGTTTCTTTGTTAGACAGAGAACTTTTCGAACGACTCTCGTATAATAAGTAAAACACAGCAAGACAACAATATTTTGTGGTGATGTGATAATACCACCCACAAAAATGTTACATTCTGAACATGTAACTGTTCTTAGTACATTACTGTCCCTTAAAATTAACCCGTATTCACTGAATTATTTGTGCAATGCCAATATTTTTCATTTTTTGAAATTCAGAAAAATATAACAAAGGTTGTCGTAGTTTTGAAATTTCCGTTTTATTAATGGTATATTAAATATTTTAAAAATCATCTAATTCGTAAGTCAAAGTGAGATCTATCCTATTCAGGACATACTTTAAACACAAGTGTATAAATATGTAAAAACATTTTCAATATAAAAAGAGTTCCAAAATTTAGATAAAATAAAAATTTTAATATACAAAAAACGCAATGGAAAAAATTCTGAGAAATATGAATTTAAACGCAGAAAACTTATATCGTTATACAATGAATTTGTGGTACTTTTAGCAGTACACAATCTACAGGCTTTAAAAGGAATAATACCCGTAACTTTTCATCTACCAAAACTAGTTTAACAACAATCTATGAACGACCATTTCTGCATTAGTAGAATTGAGATGATACAGTACTTTTAAAATTATAAAGTTACTTTTTTTCTATAAATGTTATAATTATTCACATAGACTTTGTAGTATATTAAAATAAAGCTTTAAAAAAGTTTCTAAACTAGATATAGCACTGACACTTGCTTTACTTAATTGCACAAATTGTATCAAAACACTCGAAAATTGCAAATTTGAAAGTTTCGTTCGACGTTTTGGAGACGAAGTTTATCTAATTAACAAATTCCCTTTGCGTGTAGAGATTTTCGAGCGTTTCTCCGCAATAACGCTGATTGATTAATATCAGAAATTTAATAGCAACATAGCCGGCTCAAAACTATTTCATTAAAATAATATTTATATCGAATGTTAACATACCTTGGATCCTCTTTCATTAAATATAATTTCTACGTCTAGAATTGGACCGAATTGCTGAAAAAGAAGGAAAAATATTAATGATGGAATTTGTTAAAAATATGTTTAAAAATTGAGGTTCATTTCTTGATCTAAAATTGTTGATATCTATTACCTACTTTACTCAAAGTATCTGCATAATTTTGAAAGTAATTTTGTTTTTAAAAAGAAACATTTTATTATTCTTTGAATAGCCGGAAAATACTTTTGCCGATTCTTGTTATAATACCGCCAACCGCTCCAAAGGACCACAATATGATAAATGTGCCTCACGACCAGACTATGAATGTAACATTTTATTTAAGGCTTTTGAAACGAATTTCGAAATGAAAGGCATACGTCCCACTTATGCCAGACATCCTCTGATACATTAATTCTTCTACTAGAGCCTTCGAGGTGAAGCACTTAGTTTGAAGAGCTTTACCACTAAACACCAAATCACTATTTTTAGTAATTTATCGATGCGCCTTTAAATTGACTCATCTCCTGATGATGCTGACATGGTTGGCAAAATGCGCGTCGAAAAGTTGATATCAAAAAGTGAATTGAAAAATCTCTTCGATTCTATGTAGAAACCTACATACAAGAAAAAAATTGTGATGAAAAATTACTTAATAGCGGTACTTTTTAGATAAGACTGACAATGCATAATAAACTATATGAAATAATAAAAAAATATGATTACGATGGAATAATTGTAAATTTGTAAAAATCAAAGTAGAAATTTTAAGTTGCTATTGATTCAAAACAATATCTGCATGCAAATAAAGTAAAACGATTTGGGTTTAAACATAATGGCGAAAATGTGTGCCATTTAAGATTTGCAGATTACTACACATGGTCTTAATATCGAAAAAGCAACTACGATATTCCAACGATAAAACACATGCGCTAAACAAGCTGTTTTAAAGATAAATAACTTAAAAGCTCAAATAATAACCAGTACGTATTTCAATGACCACACTGAGACAACTTCCCACAAATACTTGTACAGAAAATATGCATTAGCCGAGATCACCAGACCTGCGCATTCGGTAGGAGAATAGAACTGACATGAATAAGCTGCATTTGGAAATATCAAACATATTTTTAAATAAACACTTCTAATATTAAACTCGAAGAGATTTACCAGTAACTATCAGGCGCCCCATCAGTGCTTCGCTAACCATGTTAGCATCATCAGGAGATTTAATCTGTTTATATTCAATCTGTTTATATTCAATAAGTTAAAAAAAGTGATTTGGTGTTTAGTGGTAAATCTCTTCGAGTGTAGTGTTTCATATCGAAGATTCAAATAAACGAATTGAACTTCCAATGTGTTTAAAAAAAAATCTTTAGTCAATGTTAAAAAATTATTGACTTGAGATCCCAACATAACGCTTTCCAACAAGATGGAATGATTATAATAAAGAAAAAATCAAATAAGGTTTATGTCCAGCAATTGAAGAAAAACGGCGAAAATTAGCCAACAGGAAAAACGTCATGTTTCATAATGATAATGTATCACCGCACGTTTCAATCAGGATCCAGCAAAAAATGTTGAGCATTATTTTGGCCGTTTTGCACTATCCTCTTTACTCACCGGACATCGCACCCTTGGACTACCATCTATTTCGCCCCCTACATAATTGTTTAAATGGGAAATCTTTTTAAAACAGAAGAAGAGGTTAAAAACAACGTGCCAAAAATGTGAGCAATTAAGATGCATTTTTTTTTAAAAAGGCCTACCACTACTTTGGCAAAATGTTGTAAATAATAATAGCAATTACATAATAGACTAAATAAGAATTTGCACAAACTATTTGTGTTTCTCTTTCTCTTGAAAAATGCCTACAAACTTTCCGGACAACCCGATACAACACCTAGGATGTCAATCCTCGACGGAAATTTTGCTCTCGGAACAAGGGTAATATCTTCGGGGTCGTGGACAAGCTAGCAGTCATTTTTTGCAGTTGAAAATGTGTGTCAATGGAAAAAAAATCATCAAAATAGATACTGATATGGGATACGGCAAACAAAAAAGTAAGCATTTTTGTTGTTGATTTTCCCGTTCCGGGTTAGCTGAAATGAGCTCATGAACTCTTTTCAGAACCATTAGGGTCTTGTCATCGGATCTTTTCAATGGCTCGTTCATGTCCAGTTCGAAAGAAACCATATTTGGACTTCTCTGAAACTGTATATTTGACTACAATGTTGTAAATCGATTTCGGGTATCGGAACTACTGAATTATTTTAATCGCAATTACTTCCAACGTTCAGCGCGAAGACTTCCAATTATATCCGTTCTTCAGGCATATTCAGCTCTCGATATTAAGAGTTCAACTTCTTTTATATGTGCTTCTACAAAGAATAATCTAGAAAAATAACAAAAGAGGCCTAGCGTTGAAGTACAATACGGTGAAAAATTCAAATTGAAAATTGTCCGGATGCTGGAGAGGCACCCTGTTTATTAATGTATTACGGTAACATACAATTACCATACTGTTTGTAGTAAATTTTCGCCATTCCAATAATAAATTTATGTAGCACGTACACTTCCTTACTTGCATTTATTATCGAACATTTTTAAAATACAGTTCATTTACTGAAAAAAGCGGGCTTAGTTTGCGGCAATATATAAATATTCATCTTTAAAAGAGGGAAGGAAAACGCAAGTTTATATATCCACAATCACTAAGTGTTCGTGTCGAGAAATGCATATCGTCATGCCATATCGAAAAGGGGTTACCAAACCATCAAAATCGATGGATAGAAAATTAATAATTGCTAAAGAGGTGAAGAAAAACTGCATCTGAGCTCAGTGTAGAATTGTTACAAGTCTTAGTAAAACAAATTTATCTGAGAACGATAAGAAGATATCGAACTTATATGGCTACAAGACCAAAAGGAAGTAACATGGCTACAAGACCAAGGAAAGCAAGAAAAAGGAAGACTACAGTCAAGAAAAATGTCGAATTTTGGAGTATTTAAGGGATAGTTTATAAAATCTTACTTTAGGTATTGGGAACCCCAATTGGAATTTCATATTTGTAAATATATAAATGGCGCACCTGTAAAGAATAAATCCCACAATTCGCGGAATCGACAGAAAAGGAGGAAGCGTAATTAAATTGTGGCTGCCTGGGGATATCTGGCGCAAGCCTAATGCTTTGGATGGTCGAATAACTTTTACGAAGCATATAAATGTGCCTCAAATGGTACCAACATTTATTATTTTTAAGATACTATGTAAGCATAAAAACATAAAAATCCGTCAGGGAAAAGAAAAACAAGAAATAGATCTTAACAAAAGGAAAAAAGCAAACAAAATGTGTTACGCCATACTTATAGGATTTTTGAACAGAAATGATATAATAAAGCAAAGAAAAATAAATATATAAAAAGTCGTAGACAGACCAATCCTTACCTATGGATGCAAAACATGGGTCCTCTTTATACAAGCAAAACAAAAATTACTGATGAATTAAATTACGAAGATAGATAAAATCAGAAATGAAAAAATAAGATAAGATTTAGACATAGAACGTTTAGATAAATACGTAGAACAATGACCACTAGGATCGTGTGGGCAGAGAATGGGGGAAAAATATGCCAAGAGGCGGCTATATATAGTGACGAACAGGAAATACTCAAACAAATTAAAGAAATGTAAATATAATTAGTTATTTTGCCAAAATTATTTATTGAAGTGAAAACTTCTTTAGCCGCGTTGAGCGATTTTTGCTAGGGGCAAAACTTATGGGTTCGCGTCACCAACACGCTAATGACGTGTTGCATCAGACTGGCGACGCGCAGCGACTTGTGTACATGTATTCGCATATATACACTATTATATTGTATATACTCGACTGTATCATATGCGTGTTTGACTCTAATTAATTTAAAAATTAAAAAAAAAACATTTATTCCAAAGTTTCAAGTTTAAAGTTCTGTTGGCAGTCCCCATTACTGCCTACCATTTTTTTTTATCCAAAATACATCCCTTTCGCATCAATACACCCCTGGGCAGATTCAACCAATGCTAGCATAGATTTTTTATGTCATTTTTCGAAATCACGCTTCAATAACCCTCATACTGCTTCTTGAACTTGTGTAATATTGCTATAAAATCTTGCTTTCATGGCCAGGTTGAGTTTCGAGAACAGGAAATAGTCACACTGAGGTAAATCAGGTGAATACCGAGGATATTGAAGTATACAGACTTGTTTTTTCGCCAAAAACTTACGAATAGCGACGTTCCTGTGAGATGATGCAATATCTCAAACTGAACAAATTTCCGTTTGATGAACGACATTCCGCTTATTTAAATCCTTTGTCAAAATTTCGTGAATCATGTCTTCAGTCGTATTTAATTCCTCCACGATCCATCTCACGGTCGAATTCGCATCGTAGGCGATCATTCCATGCACTTTTTCCATCGATTCATCGCGATTTATTTTTTGGACACTCTGGCTTTGGATCGCCTTCCAAAGTATCACGACCGACCAGGAATCGCTTATACCACTTGAACCCCCGTGTACGGGATAAGTAATCGTCACCATAAACTGTTTTCATCAATTCAAATGTTTCTGTAAGTTTTACCGACCTTGAAACAAAATTTAATATTAATTCTTTGTTCCATCGTGTGTATTCGTGACGAGGTGAGAAAAGGTACTGTCACTTTAAGCGTTATAACTTGACAATCCGTTGATCGATTCTAATGATGGCGGTCTTTTTCTAGAGGAGATATACAGCTTTCAGATTATATATTGTTTCAACAGATGGCGCTAGTAGCTTTTTTCACACACACACACATATATATATATATATATATATATATATATATATATATATATATATATATATATATATATATATATATATATATATATATATATATATATATATATATATATATATATATATATATATATATATATATATATATATATATATATATATATATATATATATATATATATATATATATAAAAACATAAATATTTTAGTAAGTTAAGTCCGGGACAGCAGACAAGATATAAAGAAAATTTTAAATGCGTCCTTTCACGAAAATGGAATAAGATAAAAGATGAAGAATGTCATCAATTCCAGGATGATTTTACTCGTGAACATTCAGCCAACCTTACTAGAAGTTGGGGTAAAAATAATTGTAAATACACGGTGTACGTTATAGTCGCCTACTTCTCCAGACTTAATCCTTTTTAGATTATATTGAGTCACAATATTTGGAAACGTGGATACAAATATCACTGGAATAAATGCTTGATATACACAGCTATATTGTGGTGGAAGAAACGTCTAAGAGAAATATATTAAAGCAAATAAGGATATATTGCATAATTTAATGTTGATTTGTATTAAAGGGGCAGGTCAATACAATTTTAATAAAAATACTTTTAAACTCTATTATATACAACTTAAGAACCGTTATTTAATCCCGCGGTGTATATTATCTTTACCACAGTATTTTATCTTTATGGTAACAATAATGCAATATATGGAGAAAATTTTCATTCGTTTCAAAGAATGCTTCATAATTATTGGCCTTATTCAATACAATTAATAAAACCGATTTAATGTATTTTTTTTTTCTAAATTGTTTTAAAAGTCGATTATTAGTCATGATTTTTTAAAAAATATGATTTTTCATAAACAAATGTAATATTGTTCACACAGTAGTAACTTTCATAAACGACACAGTAATTACTGAGGATATCTGTTTTATTTAGAATGTTTTCGATATATTCAACCATACATAGAACAAACAAAACGATCCGATTTACGATTCAAGGTTACTTACACCAAACATGGCCCTAAGATCGGGGTCTCTAAACCTAAATGGAATGTTCGAGACGTGCAACCTCTTGGGTTGGTTCGCGAGCTCCGTAGCTGCCTGCGTTCCTTGGGCCTGTTTTGTACTGTCTGATGCCTCTGAGGTAGGCGGTTGTTGTGCTGTGCCATTTTGTTGATGTTCAGTCTCCTAAAACAACGAAAAAAGAAAGAATAAAATATAAAAATATCATCGAAATTAAAAAAAAAAATGCAATAATAGCTGTTCAATAATGTTTATGTTTGATTTTTTATAGTATTGTCAAAATATTTTCACGTGCAAACCAGTTTCAATATTAAACAATTTAAAAATCGTTAAACGTTCGCGAGCTATAAAAATAATCTGATAACAGGATGTTAATGACCTTATTACACATTTTGTATAATGCGAATATTTTATTTTTATTGAGGTACCAATTAATATTCATCGATGTAAAGTTGTTTTTGCAATAATTTTCATTGTGTTCGAAATAATGATCAATTTACCAATATTATAACCTAACTCTATTCCGCCGAAAAAGTGTTAGATGTACAATTTAATTCGAAACCCTTCGCGAAGCAGTTTCTAGCCCTTTTATGTGCCATCAAGTGAAAGCAGTTTTACGTTCAGCAAATGCTCTGAGTTTTAGAACACTCTCACAAAATAATAGTGAACCTGAAAAATGTTGTTCAATTTCATTCTCAAGATGGACCTCAAGTACTACTTGAGTTCCATCACTCTTTCCAACATTTGGCAGGTCGGCCTTGTTGTCTTTTGCTGCCTGGCTTGGATATTTTTACCTTTTTTAGCTAGTCTTGTGTTATTCATTCTTTCCGCATGCTTGTTCCATTATTTTCGTCCTTTTTTATCAATTTCTTAGGTAATTAGGTAATCTAAGTTGTTTTGTTGCCTTAGATCTTCGTTGCTTACTCTATCCTTTAATGTTTTGCTGTGAATTGTTCTTGGAATTCTCATTTTCACGATATTCATTTGGAAAGTGCTACTTGTATCGTACCTTGTTTCGGCTGTATAGGATTTAATTGGATTTACTACTGTTTTGTGTATTTTCACCTTGACTTTTTATTTCATGTGTTTGTTTCCGTATACTACATCTCTCAAACATCCTACTATTCATGCAGATTTCATTACGTTGCTCGCTATTTCTGCACCAAGATATGTTAAAGAACAACAAAGTAATAAAAAGAACTTACCCACTGTCGATATAGTTTTCATATTGCTTTAGATTCTTTATCGGACTTGAAAACGGATGTAAAAACCGTTAAAGGTGTACTGCTCATTAATGAAATTTTCTTAACAGTTAATGTAGCATATGCGGCAGATCTTTTTTTGTCTGGGCTCTTAAGCAGCTGAATAACCCCTTTATAAAAATGTGGCCGCACAAAACTAAGAATGGAGTAGCGTAGACAATGTATTCAATAAAAAAAAATTAAAAAAAAAAAAAAAAAAATATATATATATATATATATATATATATATATATATATATATATATATATATATATATATATATATATATATATATATTTTAATACATACACACACGCACAGGTGGTGTTTTATATCGTTTAGACCATGTTGGAAGCAATTAATTCTAAGAATAAAAAACATAATAAAAACATAGTCAAAATGCGCATTTTTATTTATACATATAAACTAGTAAAATTGTTATATACGGAAAAAAAGAGAATCAAATTTGAATGATATTATTTTCAAAAGATAAATAACTACTTAACTTCGAATTAAATAAAAACATATGTTTAATTCAAAATTAAAAACAAAAACTTTTTGTTAAAAGATTTTATAGGTGACGTCAACTTTAAAGATCGACGTTTTTGTATGGTGTTCTAAATAGATTCCGCACAGTTATAATTGACATGTACTATTGTTGCTACTATATTTCAGAAAGAATGAAAATTAATTAATCGGAAGCATGTGAATCGCCATTTTTGCAAGATAATGTAATATCTTCGGACTGCCATTGTTGTAAATTCTAATTTTATTCACAAGCTTTTACTCAAATGTAATAGCCAAAATATTTACTTTTTAATCGACAAATGTTTGGTTTCATTTAAAAACGATTGGTTACAGGTGATTCAAACATTTGTTAACGTGAAAATGTACAGTTTGAAAGTAGTATATACACATTATGTTTGAAAGTACGTAACTTTTTAAATTGAAAAAAAACTAGCTCTATCTATTGAAACAATATATAATCTGAAAGCTGTATATCTCCTCTATAAAACGAAACCGCCATCATTAGAATCGATCGACGCATTGTCAAGTTATAGCGCTTAAAGTGACAGTACCTTTTATCATCTTGTTACAAAAACACGATTGAACAAAAAGCTAATATGAAATTTTGTTTCAACTCTCAAACTCTGTAACTTATACAGAAACATTTGAATTGACGAAAAAAGTGTATGGTGATGATTACTTATCTCGTACACGTGTGTTTGAGTAGTAAATACAATTCCAGGACCATCATCATTCGTGATGCAAAAACAAAAATCGCGTTAAGTTGGTAAAAAAAGTGCGTGAAATGATCGCTTTTGATGCGAATTCGACTGTGAGATGGACAGCGGAGGAATTAAATACGATCAAAGGCATGATTCACGAAATTTTGTCAAAGCTTGCGTTTCAATTCACGAGAGAAGACAATGTTGATTTGTTTTTACGACTCTAAAGGTTTCCTCGTTCCTCGGGAATTCGTTCCACAGGGTCAAGATGACACTGGTGAATATTATCTGGATCTTTTGAGGGGTTTGTAGAAGAGAATCGTTGGCTTGAGGACCGAATCGCCAAGAAGTTGATTTTATTGCACGATAATGCACCCACCATCTTACAGGACCCTTGCTATTCGTGAATTTTTGGCAAAAAACAAGTCTGAGTGCTTCAACATCCTCCATATTCGCTTGAATTATAGCCGTGTTACTATTTCGTGTTCCCGAAACTCAGAAAGAAATAATTTTGGTAAAATAACTAATTTTTTTTATTTCAAAAGTTTAGTTATTTGTCGGACATATTGTGTATATTACTCGTTATATAATAACAAAAAGAAGCATTTTATAATTTTTGTGATACATAAGTAATTTAATTCATATTGCTATGTGAAAACGTCAATGATTAGAAATAGAAAAAAAAGTAGAAAACATCGTTTATTGAATTAGGCAAACTCAAATTAAATCTTAATGTAATAGACCTTTCAAATTGAGCGTTTTGTTAAATTTTCGAATAAAACACAGATAGTGTTGTGAATCTGCTTTGGTCTAGTCTCATTTAAGAAGTGTAATGTATAATATTTATACAAATGAAATCGCACATAATACAACAACGCGTTAAAATTGTTGAATTATTTTATGAAAATAGGCGTTCAGTGAAAAGTATTTTTAGAAAAATACGTGATATTTACGGTTTGCACACTCCTTCATCTAAAAGCACTATCAATCGAATTGTCCAAAAATTTCAAGAAACTGACTTGGTGAAAGATAAAGGATGAGGAATCTGTAGTCGTAATGGTCGTTCACAAGAACATATTGATTTGGTACGTGAAAGTGTTGCTGAAGACCAGAAAATTTCCATTAGTCGACATTTATAACAATTTGGACTCAGTGAATATATAAGATGGCGTATTTTACGAAACGATTTACCTCTGAAGACCTATAAGGTTCAAATAACGCAGCAACTAAAGCCACTGGATCATTCAAAACGTCGTGTATTTGTCAACTGGGTCAAAGAAAAAACGTATGATTTTTCTCAAAAAAAATCATCTTTTCAGACTTTTGCACATTTTTAAATTGGCAGCTATGTTAATAAACAATATTACCATATTTGGAATGAGGAAAATCCAGACTGGTTCATGAGAAACCTTTACATCCGAAACGAGTCATATATTTGGTTTTTATATTCAAAATAAAAACTTTATGAACTATATCTGAACTACAGATAATATAGCTTTCACATTACAAACTAAACACGAAAATTTTCACTTAATGGAAAAACTTTCATAGTTTTTTTTTTCTTTAACCATCTGTTCGAAGCAACAGTTCCAACTTTCACAAAATATAAAGTTCTGAAAATTCCCCTCTTCGAAAATAAGAAATGAAAATTAAATTATCTTCAGGCATTTATTGTCATAAAATAGAATGCTTGCTTTAGTTATAAAAAGCTCATTATGAAAATAATAAATTTTCCAATTATATAATTTTATATTTTTGCATTTTTGTAGAAAATATGCAGCGTGGGGAATACAGCAGCATATAATTTATTGAAAATAAAATATTTTGTACTTTTATTTTGTTCTAGGGTATGATAATAAAAAAAGTAAGTAAAGTAAGTAAAGCGAAAAAAGTAATATATATAAAAGTAACAAACTGCTTAAATATTAGGCTAATTTTCATAATAATGTTATTACTCATAATGTACATTTTTCCAATAATTAAAATAATTTCTATTTTACCCCATTTTAAGTCATATTTTCTCTATAAAAGCCATAAATTCGATCTACGAGTAATCAATACATTCGAATCAATTAATATTTTGAAACAACTCCAACTTATTCTGACTATAAATCTTTTAAAAGCTTTTATGTTCTAAAATTTCTATCCAACTTAGTGGAAAAAGAAAAATTACACGTATTGTATCGATTTTTTTATTGTTGGCAAACTTAGACGCTTTAATACATTTTTTTAGATAAAAAAAGTGGCATTAGATAAAAAAAGCGCATGAGAGGGTCCATTTTGGATATATCATCCCACGCTCATGTACATAATATCTTAGGGCCTCCAATGATTTGGGAGATTGGGTAAATTCAGAAGTCGCCAGTAATGTTCTACAGATGCTCAATTGCCGAAATATCTGGATATATTAATGGCCAAAGTAAAAGGTAGATTCCGAAGATAGAAGAAATCAAACGTTATTCTTGCGCCGGTCGCGTTGGTGCGGTGGTAAGAGCGCCTGCTTTGCCGAATCCGCGCTGGAGCGGTAGCTGGTTCGATTCCAGCGCTCGGATGGTTATTTTTCTTTCTTCTGTCCGTTTATCTTTCCTAAATGTTTGTGATTGTTTCTAGGCAAGAGTGTAAAATCCGACTACGAATTCCCCATTCGGCACTTTGACGCTTGGTATCTAGATCATATTTAAAACACCACGTCTCGTTATCAGTAACAACGTTGTACTTGAAGTTTTTGTCCTTTTTCGACTCTTCAATCAAGTCTTTGCAATGTTGAATTCAGAGCAATGTTTAGTCGTCAGTCAATTTGTGTGGAACCAAGCGTGCACACACATTCGACCATTCCGAAGTCCCAAATGATCGGTCAAAATACAATGAATTGAATCTTTAGACATCTTCAATCCTATTTCCATATATCGCAATGAAGATTTTGGATGAAATTTTTACATCCATGAAGTATATGCACAATGTATATGCACCTATACAGGATGATATGTATGCACAATTTCACTGTTACTTTGAGTAACCACCTAATTTTTCATACCAGGATATTTGTCGTTCTTGATGCCCTTACGACTTTCTTTGAATCGTTTAAACCACTCGTGGATTCTGCCACGGGATAAACAATACTCATCATACACTTGTTTCATTAATGGAAACATTTCGGTGAATGTGTTATTAGGTTTAAACAAAACTTAATATTCGCTCTTTGTTCGATTTGCATTTTTCGACCGATGGTATAAACACATTGACACTTTAAGCGCGATAATTTGGCTTCTATTGATCTGAATGTCATGAAATTTTATCAGAACGTCAGTTAAGGATGCACTTTTCCAACACCTACTCCCCATCAAAAGGTGGCACCACTAAAAATAGCTATACGCTATATACGCACCTTGTATAACGTGCTACTGTTAAATTACGTCGAATGAACACCAAAAGAGAGGCACACCTACGATGTAGTATGGCTATCTAAATCATAAACTCTCCAGTATGTTAGACATACCTTCTTACAGAAAACTGAAGATGTTCATTTTTCCTTTATATCTTCTAACCAATTCTCGACCATTTCCACGGTTGATTTTGATGGTTAACTGTGAGAATCAATCCAAATCGGATGGGTATGGAAAACGTCCAAAGGACTTTATTGGAAACTAGACAGTTGACATATTCCAATTAAGTCTGCCTCTTTCTTCTTTATAAATGATCACCTTTTTATAAAAATCATTTAACAGCTGCGCCTCGTAAATTATTGAACTAAATGCAAATAAACGTACTAAAACAATACGTTTGAATATTTTTTTTTCTTTATTTGGGTTTTTCGCCGCTATCTAAAACTCAAAAAATATCAAAAATAAAAGAAAAAAAAATATGAACACGCCACAATCATTCAGACATTACTTAGAATACGTTTGAAACTGAAGCAATAACATTCGAATATAGGGTAACAAAAATATAAACAAAAATCTCTAGAGAATTGCTGGTCGAATATAGAACATTATAAATAATGCATATTTTTTATATATTATAAAATATCTGATGGATTTACTTTTCGGTCAGTTAGTGTATTTGCAAAATAATCTTGAAATTTTAATAATCCATGACTTAATAACTATTTTTTTTATATATTAATTAATTTAAAACTTAATGTTTTGAAAATTACTATTTAAACCTCAACCTCTTTCTGCTTTATACAGGGTGGTCCAAAGGATCAAAATTTAGTAGGAGGGGTAGAAAGGTGGGATCGGTCTTAAACGATAGTCCAGCTCAATGAAATTTAGTCACCATACAACGCTATACGGGAAAGGAGCGCTCGTTTTGTGTGCGCCAGTATTACCGCAACAACAATTCCGTCACCATTGCGCATCGTAGATTTCGACAACATTTCAATTTGTACGATGTTCGGCAATATCCAAACCTTCAGTTTCTTAAGCAATGGATTCGTAAGTTTGAGGAAACTGGTTCAACGTTAAATAAACGCGTCCTCGGTCGTCGAAGGGCATCAAGAACTGATGAAGACATTGAGAGAGTGAAAGTGTCTGAAAAAAAAGCGCGCAGCTACTTTAAATGTAACGAGATTGTTGGTGCTTAGCATCCTTCACAAAGATTTACACATGCCCCCCTACAAGATTCAGTTAGTGCAAGAACTGAAACCGACGGACCCCGCTGATAGACTTTTATTCGCTAGCGAAATGTTGAACCGATTTCCAACAGTCGACATCTTATTATCCGATGAGACTCATTTCCACCTTAATGGCCAAACAAAACAAAACTGTCGCTACTGGTGTGGAAAAAACCCTAAAAAGAAACATGAAAGGCATCTGCATCGCCCGAAGGCCACAGTTTGGGCTCCGATGTCAGCATCCGGAATAATCGCCCCTTTTATTTCGAAGACCACCAAAGCCGCGCAGTAACGATGAATTCTCAGAATTAAGTCGATGTGCTTCAAATTTTTCACTCCTGATCTTCAAAAATCTGAAGGATACACTCAGGACACTTGGTTCCTACCAGGAGCCACCTGCCGTACTTCCAATATCTCTTTGCCCGTCGTCCAAGCGCTTTTTCAGGAAAAATTGATTTTTTAAATTTAATTTCAAAAAGTTAATCAAAAAAGTCATCTTACATTTCAAACAATCTTCAAAGACGATATAAAGGCGATATGTTGGAAATATGCGAATTGTTTAAAAATATATGTCATTAGTTAGAATCTAAAGAATACATTGTTGTGGGGGTGTTGTAACAAGTAAGTTTAATATCACTTCAGTACAGTTTCGCAAGGACTAAACTTCACGAAACCACTTCGAAGTTGGGTCTATCGGCCCTTTTCTTGAACTATCTGATTTTGTTCTTAAACAACTCGCTCTTCGACTACCAAGTTTTCTTGTTTTATGTTGCCATTTGTTATGCGTCTTTGCCTGCTACAAGTGATATCGCTTTTTTTACCCAGCACGATGCAGTAAAAATATTTTCCATAACATCAAGAATTTATCAATGATAGTTTATATTTCATACGTATTTATAAACATCTATCCTATCATAAATTTCTCAATAACTAATGCATCTGAACTCAAGTTTTGCATTTGCACTCATATATAATCAACTAATGGAAATGTTAAAATCTATACAATGATGTTTTAACAAATTAAATGATAATATTAAAAATTCCGATTGAAAAAAAAAAATAAAACAATAGGAATTAAAACACACAAAAATAAACCAAGTAAAAGAAAATGTATTCAATAAAACATATTATCTTAGTAAAAAAAATATTCGGTAAATTAGTCGAAAATCAATATGATGAAAAAAGGTATAAAATAAACGCTTAGGCTCGCACTTGAATCCTAGCACAATCCGAACACGAAAACAATAGAACAGATTCTCGAGTATGGAAATGTGCTTCCTAAGAAATATTGAACAGAAAACAAGAAACAAGGATAAAAATAATTAAATATTCAGAAAGTGTAATTTACAGACTACGTCTGTAAATATTTAAATTATACAAAAGAGCAATCAAGATAGCCATTCTCATAATATATACGAGAATCAAACAGATACGTATAATAAAAATATAGTTTGAAATATGGGGAATGGGCGAATGCTATACGAAATAAGCTACGTGTGAAAAGGAATGCAACAAAAAATGTGGAAAACAATATGGAAAGCCATTCTAACGACCCACTTTGAACGGGACCATCCGAAGGTAAATGTGATATATGCTACTATCAATGAGCCTGTCCGACGATTCTATTAAGGGTTTTTCCAAAGCTCATTTTTTTTTTAAATGCTCTAAATCTAGTCAGTAGAAGAAATAAAATGTGGTTCAATTTGGCTTTCCACATAAAAAATATTAAAAAAGAACAGTGAGAAATTGTGTGAGAAATGTGACAACAGTGAGAAAAATATAAAACATATTTATTTGCCCTTTGAGGTTATTCATTACAACTATGCAGGAGAGATGATATCATAAAAATGACTGCCGCGGCCCATGTAGCATGATATAATCTGTTTCTGAACATTTTTGACTACTCTACTGCACAAATCAGGTTCTATGCTGGCTATTTCGCCTCTGATTTCCTGTTTCAGTTCTGCAATGATGTTCGGTTTATTCTTGTAGACTCTGCTCTTCAGATACCTCCAAAGAAAAAAAATTGCGGGAGTTAAATCACATGATCCTTACGTGAAATAATGGGACCTGGAAACTCGCTGCGCAGTAATTGTATTGTTTCTCCTGTTGCGTGGCAGGTGTTGCAGATACTGGCATTGAAGAGATCTTCAATGCCCGTATCATCAAACTGCTCCAGGAAAAAATCCGCATGATCCTCGAAAAAAATGGACCAGTTACGCCTCCGGACCAAAAGGCACATCAAACAGTCACTCCAAATACGGCAATTGTGCTTGTTTGCGAAGCCACCAATGTGGTTTTCATTGAAAAATTTACCCCTTGTTCGAGTATCCATTCGGCAAACACACGGCGTTGTTGATGGTCTCGAGGCTTCATTCCTGTGTTATTTGGAGTTTGTATAGATGTAACTGCAAATCTTTTAAAATTCGCTGTGTAGTGGAATACATAAGGTCCACTTGCTGCGATCGATGACGAAACGATGTGCTAGGATTTTCGGAAACACTTTCGTGAACAATGGCAATATTATGTTCCGCACAACCTCTATGAGCATGCTGAGGGGTTTTGATGTTAGCTACAGATCCAGTTTACACGAATTTATGGACCATATTCCAAATTGTCCTCTCAGAAGGCCGATTTTGCGCGCCAAAATATTCACGTAAAGCACGAAATGCACTTTTCCTCAATCGGTCATTTTCATAAAAGGCTTGGATAATTTTAACACGTTGTTTCATCAAATATTGCTCCATGACTATGTTTCTAGCTTAGAAATCTGACTTTATCGTTGAAAAATACAGTGGCGTTTCAAAAATATTTTAGATTGCAATGTGGGAACTCAATCTGAATCAACTTTTATTTATTCTATTTGAGAAAATTATGAATACAGTGCAGTGGCAGTATAGTTATGAATAGAGTGGCAACAGCAGCAGTTCTTCGATGCTACTTTAAGAGTTGCGGTGGAAAATATTGCTCGTATACGTAAAATGAAACCAGAAGAAGAAATTGTGTTTTTCGGAGCAATGCACATATTTTTTGTTTTTTGTTCTTATTAGAGTCACGTCAACGCCCTAGGCGATTTTGTAAGTAAATTTTGATAGTAAATCAAAGGGTACTAATTACAACTTTTTGTCTTAGCCATTGACTGCGTATTTATGCTGGTAAATTTAACCAACGATTTTTTACTTCATTTAAAAGAAAACACTTTCGTTACATCAAGGGGCAAAAACCTAAGGGTTTCCGCGAAAAAAAAATGAAAATTATTAAATCACCAATCGAAAACCTGTAATAAGATTTATCATTTTAAGCAAATATGCAAAGTAACTAAGTAACAAATAAACTATAAATAAACTAATGCACATTGTAAAAACATTTTTTAAATTAAGAATCAGCCAACAACGTCCCAACATCCCTACGACAAAGAATGCTACTTCAAAATGGTAACAACAATTATTTCAATGTAAGTTGGTACGTGCATTTAAGTTCCATTTAAAAGCAAAATGTATTCTGTATTCCAATATCTCGATATTCTTCTTATTTACGGCGAAGCTCGTATTTTTTTTTTGCTGCCGACCAGATCTGAAATATAACAGGACTTTTTGACAGGTTCGGAAAAACTGGTTAAAATTGTGCCAGGCTTGCATAAACTTAAATGGTGGATATTTTGAATATTTAATTTAATAAAACAATTACTCGTGTATTTCTTAATGTGATATGAATAGGTTAAAATGTATTATAGTGCGAAAAATTAGTGCTAATAATTTCAACTTTGACATTAAACGATAATAATGTGCAGGTATATAAAAATATTACATTTTACTTTCAAAAAATACCAAATCAAAAAACTGAAATCCGCTTTTGGATTTGTTCTGAATTCCGTTCAATTTCATGTTCAGAATTCATTCCAGTTTTTTAGTTTTGACCTGCTTTTCGGGGAAAAGGTTACATTTTGGATACATGTTTTCAGCAAATTATGAAAAGAATCGTTGGATAAATTTTCATAAGTTGTTTTCCTTACACCATGTATATCAGGTTAGAAAGTGAGAAGAGACAGGCATAGGAGGATTGTATAAATGACAGCGTAGGGGGTAGTCCGACTCATAAAGAAGGAATGAGTAAAGTAATGATGGATGAATTGCTTGCTTAGATTTAGGGAACATTATTCGGAGAAGAAGCTTTTGACAGACCAGAGCTTAGTTATTGTTTGTTAAAAAAATTGTTTCAGGTTGAGTTTTACATGAAAGAACGAATGAGACATGGAAGAGATGTACAAATAGGAATCCATAAACAAAGTGAAAAGATGATCGAAAAAAGAAGTTAACATTGTTTCTCCAAAAATACAAGGTTGATAAAAGTTATTATACTAGGGCAGAATCTTGTCACTATATCCTGGTATGCATATTGCCCGCTTGAAATTTTGAAGAACCGGGAATAAGAGGGCTACATCATGGCAATTCTCATGTTTCTGAATTAATTATAAACACTTTAATGGAAATTGCTTATAAATAAATGTTACACGTGACATGGCCCCATTTAATAATAAAAAAAAGCTTGGCTTAAACACACTAAAATATGCCATTTTAAAGTATTTACTGGCTGAAAATGTCTGCGTAAATAAATGATATGTATATCCAGCTACAAATTAGAATGTTATCGATTTTGCCCTGAAGCGTGTTAAAAAAACTTTATATCTTCATTGTTTGAAAATCTCCCATCTGCCACTTTAATGGAAATGAATAATGGTGAACGAAGCGTAGAGCCGTAGGGATATATTACAAAGTTACAAAATTTCATTTAAACTTTCGTCGTTTAGAACTAAACTGTATCGGATTATTCGCTCTTGATATATTTATAGGGAACAGAAAATATATGAAATGATTAATGGATAAAGAAAAACAAGAAAAATGTATGTATGTATGTATATATATATATATATATATATATATATATATATATATATAGCTCATTCAGGGAAACAATGGTTGCATGTCATCAATCTAGAGAAATCTATTGCCAATTTAAATCCATAAGAAAGAAAAAATCATTTAAAGTTCAAAGCACTCTCTTTCCTTCTTCCTCTAATTCTATTAGAATAGGATAAAAATACGGTACGCCGGCTTTACCTTTTGTGATTACCTTTTGTGAATTCGCTGTCAAGATAACATTTAGGTTTGTGATTTTGGACAGTGTTGCCGACCTAACACAACTTTTTCGTAGAATCTGTCATTTTCATGTTCTGATCGTTTTTAAGTTGTGCCTTCAAACGTATCTGAATTATTTTTACTGTATTCTTTGATATTTTAGCTATTTTCTGGTTTAGTTTCTGTTTTTGTGAGTTCTGTAGCAAAAAATCTGCGATTATAATTGCAAAAAAATGTCAAAACCGTTAAACGGTCAGTGTTAGCAGCTTGTCTCGTCAATTATCAGTGATTTTGAACAGAAACAAGATAATGGGGGATAATGAGTAGGTCTCGTGGTTAATTGGAGTTGTTTTAGCGAGTTTCAGCTGCAATAAATATTAGTATTGCTACAGTTAGTGCAATTTCAAAAAAGTTAAAGAATAACTAAATGTTAAAATCACCGAAGAAAAAGAGTCAACATCCAAAACGTGTAACTAATCTAGATCATCTTGATGTGAGCTCAATTCACAATCAAATCTATGAAATGAATGAAAAAGTGAATAGATTTACATGGTAATATTGTCTTTTTATCAAATTTTATTGAACTATTTCAGAACAAACGGTTAATCTTGAAAGTATTCATGAAAAACTAAAGAACATGTAGCTCTTTGATGGATGTAAAACTTGTGCTCTCTCGTCCAATGAGACAACAGTGCTAGGTGTTATTAGACACCCAACTGCTGGGTTCCACAATCTTATGTGAAACACACAACAACCTGCGTCTCCGCCTAAATGAGCATTTTGTTGATTGTTTGACTGGGGTGGGCCCCACCCATCCCTTCCATTGGAGGGCACATGTCGGTGCCTTGAAGAGTCTGAACATCAAGAGACGAAACATGTGCCCTCCAATGAAAGGGATTGGTGGGGCCCGTCCCCAGTCAAACAATCAACAAAATATAAATATATATATATATATATATATATATATATATATATATATATATATATATATATATATATATATATATATATATATATCTGCTCATAGCAGGCTCAATTCGTTCCAGGGAGAAGTACACGGGAACATTTGTCAAATAATCGTAAAGTCAGAGAAGTCTCTGTTTTCTTGAGCTTGACAGCATAAAATGGTAGAAATATTGTCAAATTATGCAGAAAGTAGAAGTAGCAGATCATATAATTAATTGAATTTATCATCTATATGAAAAACAAAAAGCAATGATGAAAATATAATATCTAACATGGATCCAGACAGGTATGTATCTTGTAGCCAATTCTCTTCAACATTTATGGTGAATATATCATGCGTAAAGCTCCCCAGGATTGGACGGGTGGTGTCAGTATTGGCGACATTAAAATAACTAACTTAATATATGCCGATAACACTACACTTCTTTAGAAGATCTGAAGGGATAGGGATATGACACAGAACACAAAGAAACAAATAGTGAAAACTTTAGATTTTCCCGTATTACCATATCCCGCTGAAACATGTGTCATTAAAAAAAAAAAGATGTCAAATGCATGGATTCTTTTAAACTTTGGGCGTGAAGGTGGGTCCTTCATCCGTGGACTACCAGACGAATAAACGCATCCGATATTTAAGAAATTAATGAATCCACAAGGCTATCCCAAATTACTAAGATTCTTCAGTCACATTGAACGCAGAGATGGCAATAACCTAGAGAGACTGATTGAGGATTCTAGATCACATAACAGACTTACAAAAAGATGGATAGACCAAATTAAAGACCTAACATATCTTATCGATTTTAAAACTGAACTGAGCTGACTAGATGTATAAAATTTGGTTGAGTGAGATGGTTTTCATATCGTTTTATGTTGTTTATTCATTTTTTTGTTATGTTTCTATTTTTGAAGAAGTTTACATGGTCCAGCGGAACACCTTAACCATGTAATTTCACTACGTGCAATTATATATTGGCATTAAACTTCCTCGGTGGAGCAAAAATTGCTCGCATTAATGTGGGGATTAATTTCATAAGTATACATAGCATACCTATAATATCAGACACGCATATTCCACAATACCTTTTAGGGTGAATATTTCGGTACAAAATTCCTACCATTCCCTTTTAATTGCTTTCAACGATTCAGGAATAATTAATAAAGTAATTAAAATTTATTAGGTGTGTAATTTAATTAAAAATGGAGAAGATCCTTAATTCTATATATTTGCGTCATCTTAGATGTCGAATTCCAGTTCAGACAGGAGAAGGTTGTTTGATATTCATAGACTTTACAAACCACTTATCATTAAAGTATTTTAAAGAACTTTAATGATAAGTAGTGGTGATAACACAAGTGATCTATAAAGGTAACATATAAGATCAAAGTCTGCAAAATACACCAGGTGCTCCACAATCTTCCGGTTCCGGTGATCAATTCCAATGTAAAATTATATTAGCTTTTTTCTTAGCGATATTTTCTTGGCTTATTCTCCTTCGGTACGTCATTAGACGTAATGTAGGAAACATTATTCATCTCTTAACCGCATAAATAATGTCCGCAACTTTTTTTAATTGAAAAGCAATGCCTCAACGAAATTCACAGTTGTTACTTGTTAGTTGAGATATTGACTTATATAGTGCTTTTTAAAACATAAACACAATTCGCTTGAACATTTTCAATAAACGCAATAAACGACTGATTCAAATTCATGATACTTTCTTATATATTCAGCATAATCTTTCTTTAATATTAGATTTACATAAGTAATTTTTTATTTACAAGGGTCGTTTGCAAAGTTCTCGGCCTGACAAAGAAAAAACAAGATTTTGTTTTTTTTTATAATTTCCAGTGCATTCACCTTGCAATTCAGTACATTTAGATCGACGAAATTCCAACTCTTTTATAAATGTCAACAGAATGCGATTTCATCAACACTCAAAAAATGTCAGCTTTTACCTCATCATTTGAATGAATCTTTATCCACCAAGCAATTTATTCCGGTTTGAGAAGAGGACAAAATTCGTCAAAGCCAAAGCCGATAAATACGGTGCATGTGGGCCATGACTTCGAAGGACTGGCCATGGAGTTTTGGAGCAACAACCTTGGACATGTGTACAAGTGCATCATCATGGTGAAAGAGCACTATCTTTTTGGCGAGATGGGTACGTTTAGCCAGAAAGGCACCCTTCAATTGGTTCAGCACTGAAGCGGGTGATGATCTTGCCTCTTGCCAGGTAGCCTATGACCACCACACCCTTTTAATGGTGAATAATAGTTCATCTACAAGTAATTTTATACCCAAACCACCGTGTAAAATGTAATGGACGATCTATGGGGAATATTTACAGTGCAAGCTCGAGCATCTTCAGTCAGTAACTATTTAATTCAACATTCTGGATATTTGTAACAATTTTGTCGTTTTTAGTGGTTTTTGAAAGTTCCGAACATTCCTCTTCTTCAATGAATGTACGACCACGTTTAAATGCAGCACCGCTGCATTTTGTAGCCTTTAAGAAGCCTACTTTGTAGCGTTTAAAAATTATCGGCTGCTATAGGTAGTATCGTTTTGCGCATATCTTACTTCAAAGCGCACCTGTATACTCCGGAATGAACGCCGATAGTCGAAAAACTAGCTTCGTACTGAACGCCAACTTCTCCAACTGAACTCCACGCCAATAAGAGGGACAGAGATCTAGAAGGCAACGCCGTTGATATTCCTGGTTGAGTAATCCCTCCATTAGAGGTGTTTTGATTAGCTGGCTTATTATTATTGTTTTTTTGTAGCGGGGTTTTAAGACCCGGTCATTTTAGATTATGGGTATTTTAAACCATGGGCATTCTAGACTATGGACATTTTAGACCGCGGTCATTGTTTTCCCCAGACAATTTAGGATCCAAACAATTTGGACTCCAAACGTTTTAGACACTGAGCAATTTAGTCATCGACCATCTTGGTAACTGGACTATCCAGAGGCAGCATCACCAGGGTTAATCTAGATCTTATTTTATTATATTTTATTATTATTTTCATTCATATTAATCACTGATTACTCAATCACTGTTTGCCTACCATCATTTAATAACTATAACTATAATAATGTTTATTTAATGCTAAAACTTTCATCTTTATTATGCTTAGTTAAGTAGGGTAGTTATAATTGTTTAATTTTTTAGTTAGTCTCTGAATTTGTACTTGTGTTTATTAAATAATTATTACTGTTATCGAAGTCTTCTTGGCAGAGATAAACTTTTCCCCCCTTATTTTATGTAATTCCGAAGAATTGGGTGGCGCCCTTATTGACGTGCCTGTGCAATCCATCCGTGACCTACGAACTAACTAACTGCCTCCGGCGAAAGGCTGCCGTAGCTGTAATTTTAGTAAGAAAAAGAAAGCACTTACATCAAAAGTTTTTACTGTCGAAAGCGAAAGGGAAGAACACTGCAATCTAACTGTTTTAATTCTCGTAATTAAATTATTAATAAATTTAACCTTTATCAACTAAGTAACTAAACACGTATCTGAAACTTTGCAGAACGAAATGTAGTAAATCATACTTGTATGGTCATACTTGTGCGACTTTTCAAACGACTCTCGTATTAGGCTGTGGAAGCTGTTACAGCAGCAAATACGAATCTACAAGAAATTACATTAAATTCGAAGAACTTTTCCACTACTCACCAAATCACTTTTGTTAAACTTCATGGCACACGTTTCGCATCAACCTGTGTTAGATTGCATCATCTCCTGACGATGCTAACATGGTTAGCGAAACGCCCGTCAAGAAAATCAAAAAAGTGATTTGGTGTTATTAATTGTAAATCTCTTCGAATGAAGTGTTTTATATCAAAGGTTCAAATAGAAAAATTGATCCACAAGTTTAAACTGGTTTAATACCTAAATAATTAATAAAATTTGAAAAGCTGGTGTACTCTATAACTTATTTCCAACTTGAATGGAAAACACTATTAAATTATTTGGCTAGGCGAAACAAAAGAAACACGGAAAAAGTTTTAATGGTATTTGAGAATGAAATAAAACGTAAAGCTAAATTCGTTTTAGTTGCGAGACTCGACATAATCCGAACATTTGCGATATATTTAATGATGTGATTAGTGTTATTATTATTTGCAGGACAAAATGTATTATCCGAGGAACCTCTAATAAGAACATTTATTAATTATATAGATGATTGCTAAAATTTAGCTATCACTGACTTCTCGAAGACTGTACTCGAGAGCTCTTCGAAAAGCTCTTGACAGAGATAGCAAAAATGATTCATTAGATGGCGTGCAATTTTCAAACAGAGTCAGCAGTTAATTTTCACACAGCAGTTTATTTTGCACAGCTGGACAAATTGCATAGTAATAAAAAGTTAGGACGTTGGAACATTGGTCCAAATATACTTAATTAAAAGGTGACTACATTGAAAAATATTTAAAAAATCAACAAATCTTGTGATTTTTTGTCAGGGCGAAAATTTTTCAAACGACCCCCCGTTTGATACTGTATTTTACTTGATATTAATTTACTAGCACTTATTTAATGGTTTAGCAATATATACAATCAATAAAAGTTTGTTAAAAGAGAATATCGTTTTGTATTAACAACAAACTACAATAAGTTGCAATTCTACTTTGGTACTAAGCAAATAAGATGCATAAACATGAATTCCTTCCGTCTACTATTTGTTAAAGAACTATCTAAATTTTCGATAAGATGCTTTCATAAATTTTTTAAATTTAAATTTCTTTCTTACCTGTGTTAATGATTCACATTTGTATGTTTGCTGCGCGTGTGTCTGCTGTTGTTGCTGCGCCATGGCAGCTGCGGCAGCAGCAGCCGCCGCCGCTGGGCTCCCCACCAATCCCGAGGGTGGCTCCGGTGCGGGTGCCCCCTGAGGGGGCGGCGGGCTGAAAGGCGGCCCGGCCCCTGCCGCCGCTGCCCCAGCAGGCGGGGGCAACAAAGGAACGGCAGGTTTGTCGTCAGCCGTCTTTACTTCTCCGTTCTGCGCGGGAAAACCCGCGGCAGGGGCGGCAGCGCCGAATGGCGCCGTCATACCCGTCTGCACCATGTGCTGAAACGAAAAAGAAAATCAGTTTTGTGATAATTGTTTTTACTGTTCACATAATTATTTTCAGAATTAATAAAATCTTTATACTCCTTTTGAAAAAAAAATTAAGCAAATCTTTATTTATTTACTTTCTAAGTTCATGATCATTGATCATATTTCACTTGAACAAATTGTATATGCATTTGTTTAAAACGCAACAATTCAGTGTTTCAAATGCCAAAAAGTTTTAATGGTATTCAAATGTCAAAGTGAAAAATAACTCAGTTAAAAAAACAGTAGCTGAAAAATCCGATACTAATAACAAGTACAACCGTTATTACAAAGTAGAACTGTAATATAATCTATACTAATGGGAGCTAATAGGAACGCAAATAATATGGCAGTAACCGGAATATAGATTATACGGGGACAGTTTGAAAAGTTCTCGGCTGACCCAGAAATAGTGTAAGTATGACATTTTCTGAAAAAAAAACGAGACAATTGAAGTTCGAGCTGATATAAAGTATTGTGTTTTCAAGGGTTTAAGACCGTCAGACATATAGAGTTCGATACCACTTTAAATGGTTCTCCCTTTTCTTTTTCGATGTGGTATGGAACCCACTGAATATGATGACCGCTCGGGACACCCAAAGAACACTACGACCAAGCAAATCGTCACAAGAATCCACAATGTCGTATTAAATGATCATCGATTGAAGGTCTCGATAGAACATGTCAACTATATTTTACACGATGTTTCTGGTATTAAAAAACTTACCGCACGATGAGTGCCGCGTCTGTGAACAGTCGACCAAAGATTCATTCGAATGAACATTTCTCGAGAGTGTTTAGACTTATTAAAGTTTAACACAGTAAAGTCTGCTTAATTTTTTTACAGTAGAAGAAACATTACACAGTGTGATGTGAGCTCCCCAGTGGATATGAGCTGGTGAAAGTTGAAAGACAACCGACCTTAGCTACCACATCACGTCACGTAGTGGATACTAAGCCAAGCAGAGGAAAACCTTGGTTTTGGCGGTATTTCTGATAGTGGAAAAATGGAGACATTGCTCTCAAAATGTCTAAAAGTGCATCAAATATAATTTAATGTACACTCAATAACATGCACAACTAATAATATTGTGGAATTACACCTTAGTTGTAAATAAAGATGAGGGTTGAGTTCTTCAGTGTTTCCTTTGGACAATAGTGTAGTTATGAGGTGGAAAACCAACGCGACACTGGTCAACTCAGCCAATTCAGGCTATCACGCCTCCTCATAACCTATATAGTAAAATGATTATCCAATACAGAAGTGATCTTATATGTTAAAATAACCAAATATCTTACAAAGATGATACAAAACACGAAGAAAAAGAAAAATTATAACGTGTACAATAGAAATTCGCGAAAATAACTGCTTAATTTAATATTTATTTATTGGAGAAACGATGTCTTCACACTATTGAAATGTTTGCTGCAATTTTGAACAGGTAACGTACTTAAGCTACTTCCAAACAAAGAAGTTATCAACGAAAACCTCTACTGTAGACAACACGACCGAATCCATGTAGAATTTCATCGAAAATATCCAACATAGATCAATAGAAAGCACATATTCTAAAATTGGACAACGTTAAAGCGTATACTATTGGAAAAAAAGGAAAAACTCCGGGGATTCGGCCCAGTTCAACTTTAACTTAGTATAACTATAGTATGTGAGTTTCTTGTCGATAAAAATAACTATTTGTAACGGCTCAAGATCGAACAAGTTGCTAAATGTTGGGTACGATTATTACAATTAAATGATTGAAATTTTATTGAAAAATTATCTTTTTAGTAGAAAGACGTATAAAACATTAAGATTAGACTTAATGTCTGATTCGTGAAACACATATGCCTGAATATTAATATTTTCGTTCCAATTTTGACTGAAGTAATATAATTATCACTTTAGCTTTTACCGTTTAAACGGACGAGTAGGTCATCGGAAACAAGGAAATTACCTTAAAAGAAGTGTGTCATTAACTGTTTCATTTAGATAATCCGATGCATTCCGAGCGATAACGATTACTAAACCAGTTTAAGGTACGAAGATAACTTCAGAATCGTATATAGCTGAAACACGATTTCTCTGTTTAATGTGACACAAAAACAAAAAAATAAATTAACGCGAAAAAAGTTTTAGATTAACTTGTTTGCCCTTTATGAATACCCAAACATATCATACAGATTAATATATTATATACATAAAAAAAAACTTAATATATATGGTTACAATAAATATAAAAATATTTTTTGTTTTTCTTGGCTAAAGTCTTGTCAATGCAATTAAAAGCGATAAAATTGGTTCTCATATTTTATGATTCATGTGCAAATATTTACATGACGTTAGATAATGTAACATGTGTTGAGAATTGTACTTCTTGAGAAATAAAGATGACACGTGAGAATTTTTTTAAAAGAGGTTTTTTTATATTAGTTGAATTGATTTTTAATTTCCTCATACAGTGCTGTGAAAACTCAGACATTTTTTTAAATTTATTTTTATTAACAAAAATAAGTAAAAGTAAAATTAACATAACGTTATTATTCTTAATAACGAATGAAATATTACTTTTTCATTTTATGTTATTCCAAATGAATTTTTTTTTATGAAAAAATTTAAAATCACTGAGAAAAATTATACCCAATCTTAAAAAATGCCTACGATGCAGTTATGGCAATTAATATTTTGTTGCCTTCCCACATCATTTTATTTCAGACAATAACCTTGCAGGAATGTTTTTTATTCGATTAATTAAAGCTGTTTCCTCCAGTTTACTATATACTTCGGATATTTTTTTTGTGTCCTTCCGTTGGTTGAATTTCTGATCTCTGTGGATCGTAAACATACCTGGCTAAAATGCTTAATAAATTTGTAATAGGATTAAGATCTGGACTTAATGGAGAGACCAGCTCAAAACTTTGATCCCAAATTTCTGAAACCATTTTTTTGTTGTCCTCTCATTATGAACCGGAGCGTTGTCTTGTTGAAAAATTACATCATCTTCGATATATGTTATAAATGGCAAAAGGCAATCCTCAAACACTTTCTGATATTGAACAGCATTGATGTTTGCATAAACAAAAGCAATTTTAAAATGTAAACCATGCAGCCGATATCATCAACTCCTCCACCATGATTTTCTCTTATTTTCTTAAATATTGCCAGTGGTAATTAAAACCATGCATTCCAATTAAATTTAGTATTTGTTCGTCACCAAAAATTACGCGAGACCCATTTCACTGTTTTGAATATGATCTTCAGCAAACTTTAACCTCTGCTCTTAAATTGTCTGACAATTTGTGAAGATGAAGCTACTCTTCTTGCTATTTCGAGCAAACAGCCCGCTTCACTATACTGGATTTTTTTGTGGCCGTCCAGATATTTTGATTTTTTCATGATCAATGCAGATCTTGATTTCAAGATCTGCATTTAGAAAATCTTTCACCACCCCTTAAGAGCATTGCAATTATTCAGTAAATTGTCTCTGTGCCTTTCCGACTCTATAAATTCAAAATCATTTGCTGCTCAATGTGAATAACCCGTATTCCTCTAGACATCGTCAAAAGTAAAAAAAAAAGTCAAACTAAAAACAAGTGATTTACACTTGATAAATCGTAATACTGTACAGTGAGGTGCACACAACCAAAATAATTGTATTGAATAAGGAGACTCCCTTTGAGTTTAAATTTATTCACAACGTAAATACAGAATGTACCCACAGTTTGTTATTATTTACATCATTCATCCTTGTTACTATGCATTCTCCTTCCATAAATTCTTCTTTCTTATAAACATAGAAACTTGGTTATTAAAGCTCAAGATGATTTAAAAATGAGTTAATGAAATAACAACAATTTGAGTCTATATACTTCTACAACAATGTAGATCACTGCAAAAATTTCTGCATTTGGGCAATTCTGATGGTTTATACCTTTTGTTAATACTACTATCGAAAAATTTTACATTTTTAATGGTAAATAACATTGACATCTCAAAAAAGATGCTAACTAGTTTCGTTATTATAACGTTCAACGCTAAAAAATATGGCAATATTGAATTATCACGTAGTGGGCAATAAATAGTTTTTTTTTAAATTTTATTTTTCTATATCTTTACGGAATATGTATGTCCAATCTTTATTTAATGCTGAAAAATGTGGGAGTTAATAAAATTAAATATTTATAACACTATTAGACCATACACTGACCTGACAGTAAAAAAGAAAAGATGCGTAAGATCATGTAGAAAAGCGGACACCCAAGACTGCGAATGCTATAAAAATCCAAAGGAAAATGGGAGAAAAGGAGCTAGAAAGCTAACACCAAACGCCAGCAATGACATGACTACTTATTATGGAATGATCATTAAAATAAATCTTGATTTTGTCAGCCTACAAAAAATATTACTTGTAGAACAAACACATTTCTAATAAATGTCACATTATATATTTCACCAATACTATGGTGACTATACTAAAAGCAGAACAATTAAAATTGCTAAAAGCGACATGGCTTTTCTGACCAGTTCCACTTAACCACATTTTATATATTTTTGATTTTGCAATCATTAAATTCGAAAATGTGATTGGTTTGTCACATTTACTAGTAGCCTCTAATTCAATACATATATGTTTTGCTTATAATAGGACTTGCTTATGTCGCTAATATCTTTACCATGGATCGACATAATCTGCTACTCCCTTGGGCATGCTTCTCATGAGGCGATCTGTGGACTCTTGATGGTGGTGCTCAACAGTAACTTGTGTTTGATCATGTTTGAGAGATAAGGCATCTGTAGAACCAGCAACTCAGTGATTGATTATACAAGGTTACAAAGAAATATTGCTACATTTATTCGTTCTTCGATAGAGTAATTTCAAGAAGATAGGCAACACCATAGAAGGGATTCTTAGGCAATAAAGATTTACCCACCGGGAAAACAGAATACTAATAATGCGTACCTTTATGGATTGATACGCTAAATCAATGGAAAATGTAATTTTGGCAGAGACAGACCAGAGAAGAACGATGTTTTTCATATATAGGGTGGTGCAAGTATCTATCATTTTATTAAGTAGTGCAGTGCTACCATTTTATTTTGGCACAATTTTTTTTCGTGACATTTATGACAGTTTGGATTTGGCTGCTGAATAGTACTGCCGTGCAAGTTTTATTATGGATAAATATAAGCTAAAAGAAGACAGTCAAATTGTTGTCATTTACTTCCTTGTAATTATTGCAACTCAACTTGAATTTTGGCGAAAGTATCCTAATCATCCGGCGCCTTATAAAACGACAATTTATTATTTATTTAAGCAATTTCAAGAATTAGGAACAGCTAGAGATAGGCCCCGGATCAGAAGCCTAAGAACAGTTAGAAGCGCTGAAAATATTACATGGGCGGAGCAGTGTGGAGTCTCCAGAAATTCCTTGATTTCCCCTTGATTCCTCATTTTTCCATGATTATTTTTATAGGGATTTTTGTAAGAGTTTCACATAATTAAGCCCCAAACCAGTAATAAAATACAGTAACTAAAAGACAACACCCGTACTGAAATCGCCGCATTCACATATATGTTGACAAAATGTTTTAAAAAGGATTTTTATGCATTTTAAAAACATTTTATCATTGCATTGCTATTAATGGCTCACATTTGATTGACATACGTTTCAAAAATTAATTATCACTAAATTTAAAGACTAAAAAACTATCTTGTGTCTTTAAAAATTAATTCTTTAAAATAATTATATTATTCATATAAATAATTAAAATGGAAATGTGACCCTTGCCTCAGCCGTTGGTTGCATTCATTCCTTTGGGCTCATTTCAAAGAATAATAATACCATATACCAATAGGATTCACTGTACTCCTAGATTTTGGAGTGGCTTTTTACGACGCTCACCCATAAAAATGGTGTTCAACTACCTTATCACTGACACCTCTGGTAATGCCGTTAGCACCAGAAACCAGTAAAGTACCTGGACGATTACCCATCAAAAGTTGATCAGAGGAACTCATCTAACATGGGTACCACTGAGGAGCTCTCACGGGCCTTAAGACCAATACCCCTTCATCGGCGCAGGACTCGTGAGGGCAGCGGACTTGGGCGCGACGTCGTGCTTTAGAGGCCAGTCTAGAAGCTGCAAGGCAAATGAGACACACACACGGCCGACCTTCATATGCCCTCGACTGGAATTTATGAGCAAATTGAGACAAAGTTTTTTTTGGACGAACCTCTTTTTTTGCTTGTGTGAACATAATAATTTAAAATGAGTCAGTGATCGGAGAGGAGAATGTGATAAAGAGCGAGAGACAAACTTGCCAGAAGATTGATGGTATGGGCTGAAATTAGTATAGAAATAAAAGCTTTCAAGACGATGTAACTATTCAAATGCACCTTAATGAAATTCTGTAAACCGATGTGTTATGATGCGTTCGAGAGTTGAGTAATGATTAATTCTATTAAATTAACATCCATTCATATTTTGCAAATTTTAATTATATTAATTATATTTCCTATAAGAGCTCAATCAATAACATCAATATTCTTCCTTAACCTACACAATCTCTCGAGCTATTATCGTTCATAAAATGTGTCTGAAAGATGGTAGATTGCAGCATTGATATTCTCCAAAACTTCCTAATAAACTGACAACAGCAGCATACATATCAGATCTATAACAAATACAAGGAAATATGTATGTGCAAGTCGCTATTTTAGAACCCCCTTCGAATGTTATATTTATATGATACGCATAGATTACTCTAAGATAACAAAAATACTAAATGTTCACTAGTGTTAATGATATATCACCAATATTAATGATCAGGTTATAAAATTTTATTAATAAAATGCATTTTTATAATATATTACAATGAATTATTATCAGGTTCTAATATTGCGAACAAAATGTAGCTTTTCCATTACATATCTAGTGTTAAAATCTGCGCGAATGATTTCCATACCAAAATTTGATTTTCATCCCACATTAAAGAGTCCCCCGACAAAGTTAATCCGAGTCATTCCTCATCGACCATTGTTTTGATGCAATTAAACCGACGCAGTTTGCTCTCAGATTAATGCAAAACGAGGCGGGAGAAACGGAGAGAGCTTTTTAAACGGCTCTATACACCTGTCAGCTGATAATTCGCCAGTCATCTATCAAACACGAGCATGTCGTCTAAACGGATGATAAACGACGGCATTATGAAGTTCCTTAACGTTTGCCTGGTACCTCCATTTTATTGGGAAGAAGGACGAGTCGAACGAATAGATAGAAGGCTAATTTACCAACGCAGATTGAGGCATTTCTTTGTTCAAAGACGATGAAAAATGCGGTTGATAAATTGCTAACAAACCTCATTAGTTTTCAATTCCCATAAATAACACAATATAAAATTATTATACACTCACATATACATGTATATATATATATATATATATATATATATATATATATATATATATATATATATATATATATATATACATATATACATATATGTATATATGTATATATATATATATATATATATATATATATATATATATATATATATATATATATATATATATATATATATATATATATAGTAGTGAAGTGGGAATTAATATGGAACGAGATGTAAGGCAGGGTGACAAATGGGGGTGAATAATGCCAAGGGTGCCTTGAGGAAATATTCCGTAAATTGGATTGGGAACAGGATGGTGTAAAGATCAATGGTTCAAACATAAACCATCTTAGATTTGCAGATGATATCGTTCTCCCTTCACAAGACACAGAGGAGTTGCAAAGATGCATTCAAGAACTGCAAAGTGCTGGTGAACCATTTCGCTTAAAAATTAATCTGAAAAAGAGTCCGGTTATGTTCAATAAATTCATTGAGGACATGAAAATTTCAGTTTTAGAAATGGATTTGGAAATTGAGGACCACTTTATATATCTTGGACAGAGGATTTCAATGGCTGGGGATGCCGCCCGGAAGGTGGAACGACATATTAAGTGTGGCTGGCAGACATTCGGCAGGCTCAACGTAGTGTTTAAGAGCGGACTCCCACTTTGCCTGAAAAGAAAAGTTTTCGATCAGTGCATCCTGCCCGTTATGACATACGAAAGTGAAACCTAGACACTTACATCGCAATCAATTCAAAGACTTCGGGTAGCACAGAGGGGAATGGAAAGATCTATGCTTGGCATTACAAGACGAGACAGAAATCCCTGCATATGGATCAGGAAACAAACGAAGGTGTTTGACATCATTAGAAGAGTGAACTAATTGAGATGGAGATCGGCATGCCGTGCAGCGAGGCGATGGGACGACAGATGGACCAGGGTGATCCTGGAGTGGATACCACTTGATCGTAAACGTTCGCGAAGAAGACTGAAAGCTCGATGGACTGATGACATCGTTAAGTATATAGGACCCGAATGGCAGAGGAATGCCCAGGACCGTGAAAGTTGGAAGCATGCTGAAGAGGCCTTCATCCTGCAATGAATCGACACGGGCTGGTGATGATATATATAAAGGAACAAGTATTTGTTCCACAAGCACATTCACAAACTGAAGAATAACAGGACATCCTGTGAAGATGGTATCACCGCGAAACTATTGAAAAACATCGGACCAAACTCACGCAAGTTATCACGAACATCTGACAAACAGAAAATTTCCCAGATGAATGGAAATGCGTTCTTATCCACCCGCTGCACAAGAAAGGAGACAGAACAGATGTGAACAACTAGAGAGGAATCTCCTTACTACAAGTCACTTACAAAATCCTCTCAGCATGCTTTCTTCAAAGAACACAAAATTGGCGAGTACCAGGCAGGTTTTCGCCCTGGTCGCTCATGCACTGAACAAATCTTTAACTTAAAAACAATACTGAAATACAAAGCTATCAGGAACGTCCCAATCATCTGCACGTTCGTGAACTTCACCTAGGCATACGACTGCATCGATCGAAAATCTTTGTTCAACATCCTAGAAGAACCAGGACTCGACCTCAAAACCCTACGATTGAGCAAGCAGACACTGAAGCACACACAACCCCTAAAGGGAAATTTATGGGATAAATTTCCGAACCCTTCCTGATTAAAATCGGAGTATGCCAAGGAGATGGGTTATCCACACTCCTCTTCAACCTGGTCAGGATAAAGTCATAGGGGAATGGGAAAAAGAACTGAAAAATTGAGAATACTGGAAACCAATAAGATGCGGACGACCCAAAAACAACATAGAAATCTCATGCCTAGCTTTCGCAGACGACCTAGCCATACTCGCAGACAATGAAACAAGGGCAACCAAACAGATAAAAGTCCTCAAGGAATGTGCAGAGAAAGTCGGCCTACAAATCTTCTTTCGAAAAACCGAATTATTCTGCTTAAAATTAGATGTCCAAAATTTGAACACCAAATATGACAAGATAAATAGAGTCACACACTTCAGGCGAGATCGTCGAACCCATAGGAGGAGAGAAGATAGCACAGAAGACTCGATTATAGCAGATGAAGAGGGCATACGGCAAGACACATAATATCTACAATAAGAAAAGTATACCTACAAATGCAAAAATAAGACACTACAACACAGTAATCAAATTAGAGGTACTATATGCAAGCGAGACACTTACACTCCACACAAAAAAAACAGCATAGAAAACATACTAAAAAAGGAACGAAAAAATTATGAGGAAAATTCTCTGCCCAAAATTAACAGAGGAAGGATACATACTACATTCTAGGAAGACCACAGAGAGAATGTCCAAAGTAGCGGCGGACATAATAAAAGGAGGTTGAAATTCTATGGACATATCAGTACACTCCCACCGACAAGACTCACCAACAGAATTCATACATACATACAAGGGGTCAAGTCATACAGTACCATGGACCATACAAGTTAGTACTGATCTGGAAAAGGCACAAATGGATCCGACAGAGATTGAGGACAGAAACACGTACAAAAACGCAATACATATGTGGGACGTCGCATCAAAGTTTCCGCGAGATCGGAGACAAGATGGACGGAGGAGAGAAAGAGAATCCACGGAGAAAGGATGAAAGAGGTGTGGAACACTCAAAAATGAGTCGGCATGCTTTGCATAATCCGACCGGGTCTATACGCACCTAATAATAATAATAATATGTTATATTGTTGCAAACCTGCCACATAGTTCGAAAAATTTTGTCTTAATGCCAACGGAATACTGGGTTATAATGAAATTTATCCCCAGGCTCCGAGCCGAACTCCAACGTCGCGAGGGAGGAATAAGTTTATAGTTTCCAACTTTTTGAGCTGAGAGAGTGACACCAAGACGATAGAATAATAATAATAATTGGATCTTAAAGATCGGTTTAGACAGAATACTAAATCAAAAGGGGCTGGGCTAGCAAGATATAACGAGTTACAAAAAGGAAAGCACCAAAATTCATTTTTCATAAATAGCCAAAAGAAATGTTATAGAGAGCTCGAACAAGGCAATAGCAGGTCAGAACTTGAGAATATGGATATGTCTTCCTTTGCAGAATATTGGCAACCGGTTTGGAAAAGATCAGATGACTATGAAAAACCGGCACCTTGGATTAAAACAATTGAACAGCAGACAACTGCTCTCCCTGAAATGGAGTTTAACGACTTCACGGCGATTGACATTTGCACCGCAGTCAAGAAAACTCATAATTGGAAAGCTCCTGGACATGATCGACTACATAACTTCCGGATTAAAAACTTAACGGGCGCCCACTTGCTATTGCATTTAAAGAGGAAATGATAAATCCTGATACTTTCTCGAATTTTTTAATGGAAGGCAATATATATCTTCTGTACAAAAAAAGTGATGCTAAGCGTAAAATTCGTTCGTAAAATCTAACTACAGACCCATTATATGTCTGTCAGTATTGACATATTGATTAGTTAGCCCTAATCGATGAAAAAATTTACCAACATTGGTAATATATACCATTAGCATTCAGAAAGGAATAGTCAATAATCAACATTCAACACACTGTAACATACAACAACTGGCACCAGAAGAATCCTATAAATATTTAAGTATACCTCAAAACAAGAAATTTAACCATAATCAGTTAAAGGACTTATCAACTGTGCGCCAAAAGAAGCTTACAAAACTTTTAAATACCAAACTGAACAGTGGAAACCTGATTAAAGCGATCAATGGATGGGCAGTGCCAACTCTGACCTATTCTTTTGGTATTGTTAAATGGTCAGAAACAGACTTTGATGGACTGGATAGATTAACACGTCGAACATGGGCGAAATTCCGATGTCTGTATCCAAATTCATCAATAAAGCGACTATACATTCCGAGAAAGTTGAGAGGTAGAGGCCTCGTGAACATTAAGAATCTTTGGATTACTTACGGAGGTTATGGACAGTATCCAAAGACACTCGAGAATGATACCATTGATGAATCATTGTGTCTGAAATGGCTGACCAATGGGCTGTTGTACCCAGAAAAAGAAGGTTTTGCGACATCTATTCAAGATAAAGTAGTAAGAATACGGAACTACGAAAGGCATATACTACACATGGATGTTGTCGACCGATGCAGGAAGTGCGGTACAGTGGGGGGAAATGATTAAATACCTTATCGGTGGGTATGCAGTTCTTGCCCCTAATGCTTATTTAGGAAGACATAATCAGCTGGCGAAAATTATACATCAGCAAATTGCATTAAAGTACTCGCTATTATATAGCGCACCTCCTCAATATTATAAGTACTCACCTTCTTCCGTACTGGAATCATCCGATTCAATTTTATACTGGGATAGACCAATCACAATAGATCGAACGGTCGATTATAATAGACCAGACATTATTCTGATTAGTAAAAAGGAGAAAAGAGCGTTTATAATTGATATCGCAGTGCCAGTCTCTCATAATATCAGGAAAACCGAATTGGAGAAAACCACTAAGTATGAAAACCTGGCATACTATTTGAAAAACCAGTGGAAATTACATAACAGAGATAGTACCTTTCGTTAAATACGTAGAAGGCCTAATAAATAAGAGTTTTTCAAAAAACTTGAAGAACCTTGGTATCTCAAAATCGATGGCCATAGTAGGACAACGTGCAGTACTCTTGCAGGCGTGCCACATTGTTGGTAAAATCTTATGCTAAGTGAAAGGAGCTGAACTGCTTTCTCATTTTGGCATTATCATATCGAACAGCTTAGGATGAGATGCTGAATTCAGAACGAACATAATAATAATAATTATATATATATATATATATATATATATATATATATATATATATATATATATATGTATATATATATATTATATATATATATATATATATATATATATATATATATATATATATATATATATATATATATATATATATATTATACCACACTCCAGGATAATATAAAATGCATAAGACGAAAAAATAACAGATATCGAATATCATTTATGGTGAATATATCATGCAGAAAGCTCTCGAGGGTAGTGCCAGTATTGGTGGATTGGTAGTGTCAGTATTGGTGACATTAAAATAACTATTTTAAGAAATGCCGATCATGTTACCCTTCTGTGAGGTCGGCCGAGGAACTGACCTTAATTATTAAAAAAATAAAAGTTGAAAGCCGACTTCGTGGACTGCCAGACAAACAAATGCATCTGTTATCGAGAAATTAATGAATCCACAAGACTATCTCAAATTATTCATGAACAAACACTAAGATTCTTCGGCCATTTTGAACGTAGGGATAGCAGTAACCTAGATCTAACTAGCACATCTCTCCAATATGCAACCAATAAAGCCAGAAATAAAGAACCCTGACGAGAAGTAGTTCGAAAAGTACGCAAACGGACTCTTCTGTAAAGACGCATACGAAAAAGAAGAAGAGTTGGATATTACAGTGCTATCATTGCTCTTTTAAAAACTGTTTTTACTGAAAATTGCTATGAACTTACCTTGCATTTTTAATGTAGTATTAGAATAAATCAATTTAGAATTGTTAAACAATACGCTTTAATTACAAAGTGTACTACGAGTTGGAAAAATACACTTACCCTGACAAATATTTATAACAAAAGACGAAATAAAGAAGTTAATGTAATATTTTGGCCGAATGAGCATCAATACCCACGTGTTCAATACTTTTGGCCGTGACTGTATAACGTCATTACATTATTTAAATTGTAAATGTTACGCAATGGCCCCCAACTGAAGTATCCGATATAAAAAAGGATTATTTTCCTATTATTTCCATAAACAATTTCACGATGAGCTATTTTAAATAACAAAAAAAACTACGTAGTACCAACCAACCATAACGATTCGGCTATTTAAAGCTTTGTTACGCTCCTGTCATTATTATCAGTTTAAGACACCACCTTCAACCTATTAGTCATATTTAGAACATATTGATCGTGAAATCGGGAAAATTTATGTAGAAATCAGGATTTGGCACTGGTTCAACTCTCGTTTTTTTTCGTCAAGATGAACAATCTTCTATTAATATTGTGAAAATCAACGCATATCCGTGTTTTGGTGTTAATACCTTATTAATTGATGTTTTTTTATTTCTGAATCAAGAAAATTCTTATATACTGATATACAAAAATAAAAAAAAAATACTTTTACAAAAATTGAAAATGTAATTCTATTGCAAATAATGACGATAATACTAAGGAGGGATAAAAATGGAACTACATCATTTAATATATGCGCAAAAAAATGACAAAGGCCAACTTGACCACGCGCATATAACGGTTTTAAAGTAATTCGTTGCGGTATAGGAAAAATTATTTTTCTTCGGAAACGCAGCACGCAAAAGATCATGGGGTCATGTTCTCTATAAAGTGTTACCGACAGGTAAGACGATTGATTCAGCCAAATAGTGCTCACAGTTATCGTAATTAGGGTAAGCAATATACACACGATATTCAGTATTAGTAAATTCGAATGAAGTTGGAGCTTACCAAGATAACGCCAGAGCCAAAATCTAAACACACTATTTGTGTGTAATATTAGTATACTCTTAGGGCATAATTTATACTTTTAGGGCAATAAAAAATTAAAATATGTCAAAAATACTTACGGGAAAGGAGAACGTGACGACTAAAGTCAGCAAAAAACGTGTCATGACAAAAAATGTCCCATCTTATTTTAGGCCATTTATAATCCAAACAAAAAACATTGAAAATTTAAATTTTTAAATTTTCACATCCGAGCAAATCTAACAAATATACGGTTTGTTTGTTTTTATTTACACTAAACGATATAAAAAGCCGTATAACAAGCGCCATTGGCTGATTTATTATCAGTTCAATTTGCGGAGGTGTTCCCTTATCATGGGCGGAGGAGACAACAATCAAACAAAATTGAAACTTATTTATATGAACATTCGCCGCCATATCGAACAATACTTTTAAAGAGTTAAATTTAGCTCATACTTAAAAAGTAAAATGGAAAATACGAAAATAACTTTCTTTGTACTTCTACAGCGACATTCAGTGTAAATTTGATAAATATATTTTATTCGCTTTGTAATTAATATTTCGCCGTAAAACTATACAATTATACAATAAGGGATTCTAAATTCAGATTTAAAAAAATTAATAGTGAATGATAAAATATTACTAATTTAAGTATCACATCACTTTTTTTAAACTTCTCCACGCACGTTTCACTAACCACATTAGCATCATCAGGAGATGATCCTAACATGGTTAGCAAAGTATGCGTCGAGAAGTTTAAAAAAGTCATTTGATATTTAGTGGTATATTTTTTTGAGTTAAGTGTTTCACACCAAAGTTCGCAATAGAATAATTGAATTACTAATTAGAGAAAAGTAACCAAATATGGAATAGTATCCATAATATGGAATACTACTGTTTTTCGTAAGCAATCAATTCAAGACGAAACTCACAAGTCGCACTCATTTTATCTCGGCAGTCGAGTGAGCGCTGTAGAGACGGCAGCAGTGTTTTGTTTTGTCTGTGCCTAAAAACTTTTCAAGGTATGTAGAAAATAAGTATTTTTCATTAGTAAGTTTGTAACACGACCCTAATTATACATTTATCATGTTGTATTGATGGTTTTGAGACGTTTTATTGCATAGCTATTGTTATTTGTAAAACAAACACAAGCTTGAGCCTACCTAAAATTCCTAATATGGACAGTCACTGGGTGCCTAATTATGGAATATTTCATGTTTGGGCTCTCATGATATGAGGGCTGAATATATCTTTCTATAAAGTGTTATTTATTTCTTTTTAGTTTACACACTCTAAAGAAAAACGAAAAAATTGGAATGAAGACAAGACGACTGAACTATAAAAATGGTTCGAAAAACTATTTTCAAGTATCTAGACCTATATTGCTTCGCCTACGTCACCTACGAAAAATGAACAGTGTACAGATGAAGCAGAAGTCATCAAATTAGGTAGAAAATCATTATTAGGCGTACATTTTGAAATCCTTTTAGTGGAATATATTTTGATAATGGAAAGAAAATTCCATGGCTTGACAAGAGCAGATGTACGCAGAATGGTTGCATATGTTGGCAAAACGTAACAACTTCCAAAATCCATTCATCAAATCAGGCATGGCGGGAAAAAATGGTTGAAATAATTTTTGAATCGTCATAAAGCATAACTCTCGATAAGAAGACCCACTGATACATCTTTTGCAAGAGCTTTTGGATTTAATAAGGAGAAAGCGAACACGTTTTTGAACCTTCTGGAAGAGGTACGACAAAAGTAATTAACCATTAAATCGCATTTATTACGTAGATGAACCTGGTCTTACAATTATGCAAAGCAAGAAACCCCATGTTGTTGGTCATAACGGAAAAAGACAAATAGCTTCACTTATATCAGCCGAAAGAGGTTCACTAATCACAGTAGTCACGGTCATTTTGTGCCAGCTTTCATTATTTTTCCTAAAAAAAATACGAACCTTAGGCTCATGAAAGGTTGCCCACCAGAATCTGTAGGAGTTGTTCATCCGTCAGGATGGATTCAAATGTAGACATTCAAATATTCACAGACTGGTTTAAACACTTTCTTAAATAGACCAACCCAACTCCAGAATTTAAAGTTCTACTCATATTAAACAGTCACTTCAGCCACACCCATAACATCGATGTAATAGACCTTGCTAAAGAAAATAACGTAGAAATTGTATCCATACCTCCGCATACTAGACACACAAGCTCCAGCCTTTGAACAAAACTTTTATGGGACCGCGTTACAGGACTCTGATCATTAAATAAAAAACATATTTAGCCATGTTGATTTAATTGCTGCGCAGCAAGATGCTGTACAAGATGGCTGTACAGTAAATATCACACCGAGAAAATCAAACTCCTCGATCGCAGAAGGATCATCCACTACCAGTCCTAGTTCAGCGGGTAACAATTCTACTTCAAATGATACTTCAGCCGCTAAACTTAGACTTGAAACACATCATATGCACATCATGAAGCTCATCACTCAGCGGACGCCAAATGTCTCAAAATCCCTTATAAAAAAATGTTACTCTTTTTGTTATTTTTTTTTCTGTTTTGTCTTTGTGTCTTATTTTCATATTCCAAATTTGGGTGTCTATTTCTTAAATAGCTACTATTTTGTTTCTTATATTATTAAATAAAAAAATATGTTACTTAATATTAAAAAAACAAGACTGTCACTAAGATAAGCCAAAATATATGATTGACTAAGATCATAATTAAAAGCCTTCAATTTATGATAGTGTTTTTTATGCCACAAAAACAAAATGGTATTCCATATTTGGTCACTTTCCTCTATACTAACTGAAAAATGTAATTGACCATTCAGAAAAAGGAAAGAATGATATGTTTGTAAAACTGAACTGAACGAATGAATGATTGAATCTTTCAACAATTTAGAATGTCATGACCTAACTTATTGACAGATCATGTACTGAAGTGTAATAGTACTAATCTAGTATTGAAGTGTACCTGAGCACTTTATTATTAATCATTTTTTGATTTTAGTATATTATGCAAAATTATAAGAGGCAAATAAAATTACAGGCATCGAAAAAACTTTGACGGCATCAATAAAACTGAAAAGTTGCATATTTGACTGAAGTAGCCAAGAGTTATATTTAAACATTTATCAAAAACAAAGAATGCAAAAATTGCTGTCAAAACACATAATAGTCACGCCTCATTAAAAACAATAAAATAAATAAACTTTAGAAATCAGGAGTTCATTTAATTGAGTGCGGTTCATGTCCAAAATTCTATCCCTGATAGGTCTTTTTCCACTAGGCTCAATGAACATAAAATAGGTTATATCAAGGAATCACACTTTGATAATTTACAATAAATGATAATTTTAAAATGTTACATAATTATATACTTTTAGCATTTTAGTTAATTTGAATGTCCTCTATTGCAATAGATGGAAAATTCGATCTTCTATTGACAATACTAACATTTGGTACATTGCTGGGTCGGTATTATACCATTCCTGCTTCATTACTGACTTGAATTTCTCTTTAGTCCAATAATGGCGTCGGTTCTTATAAACGCGCCTCGCAAAATCTGCTCACAGATTCTCTATGGGGTTTAAATCAGGACTTTTGGCTGATCATTTATTACGGATATTTTTTCTTAAAAAAACCTAAGATTTCAGTAACTTACTCACGTGAACAGAAGCGCTGTCTTAAATAAATCCTCCCAGTAAAATGGCCTAAGATAGTTGGACAAGATTTTTATAGTGTTCCGAGTTAATTTTTTTAACAAAAAGACAAGTAATGTTTATATTGACAAAAAAAAAAACAAATGAATCAATTCTTAAATGATATGATATATTTCCTCAAAGTTTTTTCGATGGCTTTATATGAAAAATTCTGGAAAATTTACTTTTTTTTAAGATATTACTTACAATATTAATATTATAAACTGATAATAACATTTATAAATAAAACAACTTTTCGTTAATCCTATGACTGCCTATCGATAGTTAGAGTACATTAATTGAGGGGTCAATCTCCCCCCAATATCCTGTGTTTTGCTCTTCTACTCACTGATTGTCCTGTCTTTAACCTACTTCTTTACTCTACTCTTGTACACTTATTTCGTATATTCTTTTGATTAACCTTTCTTCAAATATTCTGTTGACGTGTATGTCCTAATCATCCCAATTGTTTCTCCTGAATTTCCATCAACACCGCCTTTATCGCAATTTTTTTTTGTATACTTCCATCCTAGTATTGTATTTTCTTGACTTGCCTCCTATTTCCTTCAGAAATTTCATCTGTTCTACATTAATTCTATTTTTACCTCCATTTGATGGAATTCACGAAACTTCTATATGTTAATGTTGATTTTTAGAGCACTGCAAATCCTATGTACTGCTGTTGCTTTATCACTAATTTCCTTTTCACATTTCTTTCTTTCTATTATTGACCCCCAATATCTAAAACTTTGTATTTGTTGTCCCTCCATTCTAATATTGTGTATTTTATCTTTCTGTGCTAAAATCTTATAACTGCAGCTTTGTTGATGATTATTGACATGTTTATTTTCTTTAGTTTCTCGTTTAAGGAAGTACAGGCGAATCTATGGAAAAAACGAGTTTCCAAGTCTAAACTTGAAATTCAGTATTTGTGACAAAGGATATATAATTGAACTATGTTCAAGATTTGAAAATGGTTCACCATCTAGCTGTTTAGAAAAATTATATTTTCAACCTTATACGCAGTCTCTTATGGTAGAATGATTTCCGCTACGGATTTTTCCATAATAAAGTTTAATATTTGCAGAATGTTATTTTATATGAATAATATCGAGTTACCGATATAATTATTTAAAAAATTGAAGTCAAACTTTTTTTTTAACTTTCGATTTCTAATAAGCAAACACTCGACCAAAAGTCTGGCAGGGTCGCGCAACCAGCCGAGGAGAAAAAATATGGTTATAGCTGAAAGGAGAGATTACTATGTATCATAGTTCTGAATTTCAGATAAAAATTTTTATTTCCTACAGAATTTACCTTTCTGCCTAGAATGCATATTTTTTTAATACAAATTTTCTTGTAGCGTAAAATATTCTCTTACATGATTACGAGTTCATACTTCTTTACAGGAAGTATGAACGAAGCTTATGAGTCAAAATAATGATGGCATTTTTTTGTTTTCCTAAAACATAAAATAGTTACAGAAATTCACAATTTTTATTTATAATACTAAAACAAACTTTATAAATATTAATAACTTATTATATATATATATATATATATATATATATATATATATATATATATATATATATATATATATATATATATATATATATATGACAAATGCGCTTTTGCCACATCTTTTTTGACGAACCACATGTTAATAATAACAAAATGAATTCGTTATTTTTATAAAAAATAATAAATTATTAATAATTATAAAGTTTGTTTTAGTATTATAAATAAAAATTGTGAATTTCTGTAACTATTTTATGTTTTAGAAAAACAAAAAAATGCCATCATTAATTTGACTCATAAGCTTCGTTCATACTTCCTTAATACATTCAAATTATGTTCCAAGTTCCCTCTTGTATTTAGTATTATGTCCATGTCATTTGCAAATAAAAGTCTAGATAATTTATCTTGTTCGGTGCTCCAAAACCATAGATGAAGAAGAGTTTACTTTTTGTGTTTTTTATGGCTTTGTCTACTACGGTCGCAAACAATAGTAAACTGAGCACAGAGCCTTATTTTAAATAAGCTCTTATTTTGTATTCTGAAGGCAATTCGATGCGCATTCTGACTATATTTCGTACGTTTTTATGCATTGTTTTTATTGTCACTGACTTCATCTATTCCATTTATTTTGAACCTTCTCATGAATCCTTTAACTTTTCTAAAATTTTTAGATCTATAAAAGATATATAGCTATGTTTATTTCAATAATTTATTTTTTATTTCATTCATTTTTTATAAGTTAATGACTAGTATGAACTAGAACAAATTAAACTTTTAATATTTGGTAGTGAAAAAATTGAAAATTAAAAAATGAAAATTTTTGATAGTGAATTTTTTTTTTTTAATTTACTAGTCGTTCGTTTTCTTTTCAAATCTTCTGATTCAGTTATTGCAGCTTCTTTTTTTTCGACGTTCAATTTGCTCTGACAATTTTCAACGAGAGTTCCAGTAAAAATAAACTAGAACTAGAATGAAGGTTTTGGAACATTAAGAGTTGCAACTTTCCCATTCGTTTCACTTAGGATAGAGTAATATATTAATCGTTGAGCAATTAAAGTTTCGTTTTCCATATGCTCAACTAAACATTCAGAATTGACTGAAAACCCTCTCTCAACATTAACGTTGCCACGAGATAAAATCATGACTATCTTTAATAGCTTTACTAATGATTCCAAAAATGATCTAGGCGTTTATTTGTCCGTGACTAATTTTTAAGAAGTTGGTGTGCCGAAGGTCGATAATATAAATTGTTAAAATCTCGAATAATATCAACAGCCGCAATACCGCTGATCCAATTGTTTTCATTCAAAATAGTGAGTAGACTTTTCAATCTCCTATTTTTGACTTCAGGAAAATGTGCAAGACTTGGATCATAACATGAGACTACTTTGGTAAGTAAGCTTATATAGTAAAGATGATCGTGTCAACAATTTTTCTGTAAAAGCTTTCAAAGGCATCTTTTCGAAATTGTAAAATCATAAGATCAGTGAGATTTTTTACTTTGATAGCTTTTTTAGTACCAAATTCTAAGTCAATTTGATTGTACAAAAGCAAACTGTTTTTATCAGTTAAGTCTATAATTGATAATGAGTTATCGCACTTCAGTAAATCTGCTTTGATAAATCTTTGCATTATATTTTCGAGAACTATCACTAAAGATCTGTACAGAAACGGTGCCATAGGAGCGTCAATTTGTTATTCTTGTAGGAAGGGTTGTGATTCAGCTGCTAATGACCGAAAAAATTCTAGCTGAAACTGGCGCTAGTCGATTCTTTTTTTCTCATGCTGTAAACACTCCACCATTTTTTTTCATTCGGAATAATTTCAATAGCACGAGCAGCAACACTATCATTTTCGTTTGAACATAAATGAATGCATTTTTATTTTTATTTTAATAATATATTGTCTGTATTTATGAAGAATAAAAAATTGAAAACAACATTAAAAGATAAAAAGTATATATTTTCACGAACATATAAGATACCAATCAACAAAAATCAAGAGTTAATAATCAATAAAATAAAATATTTATGTCCTATTGATTATTATATGCTGAAAATATATAAGTTAAAATATTTAATGAGAAGTTTCATATTATTAAAAAATTTCGTTGTGATTAAATTTTCTAATGCATTTTGAAATTCCCTCATATTTCCCGGTTGCATTAAAGTACTTTTTTCTGTCACTATTTTTTCTTTTTGTTTTTTAATACGATAACTTTTCTTTTATTTTTTTTATAATCTTTGGTAGTTTTTTAAATATACTCATTGGTGTTATACCTCGCTAATTAGAGCAAAGTCATGTGTAGCCTTTTTTATACCAGATATGGAAATATAAAACCGGAAGTTTTGTATAGAAAATACACATTCATTGTATGAAAATGATAAAAAATATTTTATTCCAAGTATTGCCCATCGCTAGCTATACATTTTCCCCACCTGTTTGACAATTTATGGATGCTACGCCAAAAAAACTTATGCTCTTTTGAGACAAACCAGTCATCGAGCCATTTTCGTAAAAAGTGAAGCGTGCTGAGCAAGCGCGTGTCCCATCGATGCAAATAAGTAGTAATCGGACGGAGCCAAGTCTGGTGCTTTTGCTGTGTGTGATGGTGCATTATCATGAAGCAAAATGACTTTATGTTGCCTTTTTTGATATTTTGGTCATTTTTCACGCAAAGCTTGATAGCGTTCGGTAGCTGTCGGTAGCGTTCAGTATTAACGGTTTCGCCAGGTTTTAGCAGCTCATAATAGATCACACCCTTCTCATCCAACCAAACACAGAGCATTGTTTTCCGTCCATAGCGATTTGGCCTTTTAGTCGATGTAGATGGTTCGCCTGGAGTTGATAACCCATGATTTATTGCTTAAGATTCTCAAAATATATCCATCTTTTATCGCCAGTCACAATTCGATAGAGAAATTACTTTCTTTCATATCTGGCGAGCAGCATTTTTTCGGTTTTCCTGCTGTCTTTTATTCAGTTCATGTGGAACCGATTTTCCCATCTTCGAGATCTTTCCTATGGCTTTCAAACGTATAGAAACGGCTTCTCGTATCATATTTAATTGATTCGCAAGCAACGATGCTTGCAATTCGCTGCCTTCAAACTTTTTCGGCGGTCTTCCACGTTCTTCGTTTCTCAGGTCAAAATCGCCACTTTTAATTTTTTTAAACCACTCAAAGCACTGTGATTTACCAAGAGCATGCTCACCGTAACCTCCGACAAGCATTCGATGCGATTCTGCAGCAAATGGTAACCGAAAATCAATGCTATCCGCAAATCGACATGTTTAAAATTCGACGTGTTTAATGTTATTACAAACTTTGATGTTGTATGAAACTTGTACTGTTGAGTTGAAAATCTATGGACAAATTCCGGTTTCATATTTACAGACCTGGTTTAACGGTATAGTGCTGCCGGTAGTCTACTATTTTGGTATAATATAGAAATAACTAATATACAACATATTGAATTTGTAAAATACAATTCGTCGGGTCATCGAAAAAACAATTTTTTTCTGCAATTTGATGATAATTTAGTCAATATATAATATTAATGAAATAAGAAATTAATAAGTAAAAAATAATGATAATCTACGTTATAACAGTTGATTAGTATTAATCCAGGTATTAAACCTCTATCAATGTTTACAAGTATATCCTCTCTAAAAAACAAAAAGTTAATTCGAACATTTCACTATCAGTTACTACATTACTCGATAATATCGAATATTTGCTTTTTTTGTAAGATTTTACTTTTTTGGGTATTCAGGAAAAGAACAATCATTAATAGATCAGAATTAAATTTGATAATCTCCTGAAAAAAGTTAGTGAAATGAAAGTAATTTTTTATTTTAAATAAAACCTACTTGAGTTAACTTAAAGAATATGTTTGTTGTCGTTATAGAATATGTTGAGTCATAACTTTTGTTCGCCCGTCGAGAGACGGCTGTCGTGAAACACAAAACACCCCTAGCCAAGATTTTTGCACCGAAAATATACCCTCCAACGGTTGTCGAGTGCAGGTTTATTTTCGAGCCAAGGCAACAAAGCGAAGAAAGAACAAGAAGAGATTGCCCCTCCGTTTCTCCCTCTCTGTTCTGGCCTAAAACGGATCGGTTGAAAATAGCGTCTGGCAAAAAGGTTAACCCAAGCTGCGAGACGAAGGAGTGGTGCTTTATTTATGGAAATGCGAAGGTTCTGGACCTCTTCTTCGTTAAGGACGCGATCTACAAATAAATCCGTGTCGGATTTCAGTCATGTCGCTTTAAGTGCAAATTCGCTGAAAGGCATAAACTAACGGAATACTAAAAATAGTGTTGTCTATATAATAATTAACGGAACTAAATTTGCCTAGAAGAACTTATCTATGCAATTCCACTTGCTTTTTTTTTCATTCGGCAACACTAAAATGTTCGTTCTTTAGAAAAATTTAAAAACATTACATAAATTGATAAAAAATAATATGGGAGAAAACCTAATGCCCAAAAAAAAGTGTAGTTAGTCGCGTCATTTAGTTATAACGAACATAATTCAATCATTTTAAAGGTATATTATCGATTATGAATTCGTTGAGTGAAACAATTATCGTAAGACGACTAATTATACATACCATTTATATATACCATTATATTATACCATTTTTATGTTAATTTATTGTTTTTTAAATATTGTTTAGTTTGGCCAATATGTGAGCTTTCAAAACATGCCATAAACAATGACCACAACTTTAATTTTAATAACATAAAAATTTTAGATTTTGAAAAACAATATTATAAAGAAATGATTTATATAAAACAAATTATAAAACCAAATTTGAACTTAAAACCAATTAAACCCCAAATTTTAAAATACAAATTATACCATTAATTTCAGAAATGACATCATTAAATAAGAAAATTTCAGTAATATTTTTTTTTGCATCTAATACCATTACCATTAAGTGAAAAATCCAAAATTGTTAGATTATAATAAAAAACAAAAAATATAAAGGTAACAAATTTGTAAAATTTGTTAAAGACAAAAATGTGTCAACTGAAGATTAGACAAAAAATGTCATATTTCATGTAACAATAACATACAGTTATTAGGTTTTTAATTATAAATTTTTATTGCTTATAAAAATTATTTATATTTTGTTCCAAAAACATAATCATTTTAATGAAAGGGTTTCATTACAAGAACAGTGTATTGTCGCATAGCGAACTTATTTCGAATTAGTAAAAGTTTTTATAAAACTATTACTTGTATATACCTCAAGTGGGTCTGGTTGTTTTGTCAGTCTGGTTGTTTAAGTTTAAATAAGATTTTATTGTAATATTGATTAAGAAACATCTCTTCGCTTACTTTATACATTCTTTCTGCCAAATAACAAAAAATAAAAATGCTTGGGTATTTCTTTATACAAATAAGAAAATGTATTTTGCTGACTTGGAGTCCAATATGCATTAATTATTTGTGAAAATGAATCAATAAAAACTGACCTATTTAACAGATTGACTTTACGTAATTTTATCGAAAACCATTTTGCTCCTCTAAATTAGTAAGACTATTACTGTAATATGTTTTTTATTACTTCTATTTGTCGTCAAACATGCGCTTGATTTGTAATTAATAGCAAACGTTTATGTATATTTAAAACATATCGTTGGTTTAATTCGAAAATGTTAAGACGACATTTTTTCAAATGGTATAAAATGTATGACGATTACGTGTGATAAAAAACTGTTTTATGAGGAAGTGAATATAAAACTGTGGCAATCATCTCCTTATGATGTTCATTTGATTAGGGAGACGCATATCAAGTGTGAGTTGGAAACTCATTATAAAGTATTTATTTAACACCAAACGTTCCAAAATCAAGATTATCAAATAAAAATAACTATAAACTATTTAGTTTGAACACGCAAACCGAATGTACGATGAATGAAAAAATGAGAAAAGCTCAGAGAAGCCTGAGAGATAAAGCTTAGGAGGAAAGGGAAGTAATAAATTCAACCAAGACTATGTCAAAATGGGATCTTAGAGAGGAGAAGAACTTGTCCTAACATAATTATTCATTAATAAACTGCATAGTGTTCCGTAAATCACAGCAATTAAGTTCGGGTTAAATGTTTTTCCATACTTTCGTGGGTAGATAGCCGCTACATATAACTATGTGACTAGAGGTGCTCGCTCGGCTATGTGACTCGCCTTCCTTCACAGGTTTAATATAATTGATCCTATATTATGTTGCTTCATAGGACTGATGAAAACTGTAAGGCCCGAAGCTAAATATCTCTCAAGAGATACTTAACTGTCAGCAGGTGACGGCAGCACACCCACGTAGAGTATGCGTGAAGGTAATGTTTATCAAGTATTTTCCTCTATGGGCTCAACTATACAAACAGATGTAGTAAAAGGTAAGCAGCCATTTGTTTCTGTTGGGGGGAATAATAATTTGAAGTTTCACGTATAATTCGTGAAATAGTTGAGGTACGTAAACAAGCGTTTTTCATTTATGGTTTCAACTGTTGTTTCAATGAAGTAACAAGAGTGAATTCAATGATTTTAAGCTTTATAAAAGTTCGAAAACTAATAAAATGACACAACATATCATTTGAGGGTAACAGTACGATAACTGGTACGAGCATTTTAAGGAGGGCTAACTGTTATAGAATGATTGCTTAAAATTTAACAGCTTTTTTTTTTTAATTTTTTTTGCTTTAAATTTAATTTAACCCACTATTGCTTAAAAGAAAACAGAAACATTTCAATACGTTCTTTAAAGATTTTGAAACGAGATCTTAAATGAATAGCATATTTGAGGTATGATTTGATAACTTAGAGGAAATGCCAATTTAATGACAATGAGCCAGTTTTTAGCTTAAGCAGCAGCCTATAGTCTTCTTTTTCACCGAATTTGGCATGGGTAGATTTTTGTCTGTTCCTTAAAGTAAAAAATCAACTTGAAATATCAGTTTTTTTGTACAGATTCAGAGGAAACAAAGAAATGAAAATATGTGCGATCAAGAAAAAGTTTTTGTTATAGAATAATTGAATTATGTGAATTGAGAAAGAAACCGTTTAAATATAATGAAAAAGTCCAAATTTGTAAACTCTCGATTTTTAATTAATCTGATTAAATATAAAAATATAATATTAACTAAATGTATATTGTATGCTCTTTAAAATGCCAATGGTAATAAACGTATGGCCTTCAGAGCAAAATCGACAAAAATAATTTCTAACTCAGACAATGAAACGTGTCTGTGCGTAAAACATCTGGTCTTAATTTAGAGCACTGACCCAGAGGCTGCACTATTCGAATTGAAAAGTTTGGAAAAACATAATACAACTTTTAATTGGCGATAATTTTTGATTGTAATATACAGTAATGTATATATATACGGCGGTAACTAATACATGTTTCAAATACAGAGCAACCGCGAGAGCCCGCATCAACAAAACTTTAAGTTTGAAATAAAATAGGTCTTAGATATAAGCTAAATCATTACAAATCAAAATAAATCGATGAGTACATAGAAATTTGATGGATATAGTCGAAGTACGAGGGTTGCTATTTATGTATCCGGAATTGGCTATAATGGTGTTGCTAGGCGCCATCTGACATACACATCCTAAAGTTTGACATTATTGACTGTATACCTACTCAGAACGCTTTATCATACGGACGCTATTTGTGTTGTTTAGTGACTTGAAAATTTCATCTCAGTCAAAAAATTGAATTAACTGCACTAAATGCATCGATTAAATCACTTCGACTTTTGGCGATGAAGCACCATCTAAAACCACTGTATATCACCGCTTTAGTGAATTCAATCGTGGCCGTCGTTCGCTCACGGACGAATTTAAAGAAGGTCGTCCAAAATCGGTGGTTGTACCAGAAAACATCTATTCGGTGCGCAAACTGATAAAGCAAGATCGTCATGTGACATACCGTGAGATTGAGGCATCCCTGGGTATTAGTATGACATGCATACACATTGAACATTTTTTACTTGAACATTTAGCCGTAAAGAGGATTTGTGCGCGTTGAATTCTGCATAATTTGACAATCGCTCAAAAAAGGCTTGTGTCGATTGGTGCAAAGAAATGCTCAAAAAATATAATCACGTTGGGTCAAAAGTTGTATATAACATCTACACAGGTGGCGAATCTTGGATTTATACGTATCAACCCAGTCTGCTGTATAGGTCTTTCAAAATGAGTCAAACCCAACAAAAGTTATTCGCGTAAGAAGCACTTCGAAGCAAATGGCCGTCTGTTTTTTAGGATAAATGGGCATGTAGCTACAGTGCCACTAGAGAACCGTAGAGCGGTCTATTCTGAATGGTACACAACTATTTATTTGCCAGAAGTCTTCGAAGAAATAAGAAAAAATAACCAACTACGTAGGATTATTCTTCACCATGACAACGCGAGCTCTTGTGTAGTGTATCGATCATCGCGGAGAATATTTTGAAAAATAATAAAACCATTTTCAATGATAAATATTTGTTTTTCATATTCAATGGAGCTAAACGTGACTAGTTGATAATGAACAACTGTATTAGAACCCTAACTTAATTCTCGGACTCTTTATTCAATTTACTGCGGAACATATTCGTTTTATATTCGTTTTATATCGTTTTATATCGGAAAATATCAGATTTTTTCTCGCCGCATAGTTATTTTAAGCGTCATGTTTCAGCTTCAAAACGAGGTATGATATGGAAGTTCGGGATAGGATTTGCACGACTTTGGGGCAGAATGCTGTTTCGTAAAGTAATTGTAAGAAGTGATTCCAACAATTTCGAACTGGAAATGTTGACTAAAATGACGCAGAATACCTGTGACAGGCAATAATAAGTGAAGGATGAAGAACTGGAAGCACTGCGAGAAGAAAATCCTTATCGTAAACCCCAGGTAAGAATAACCTAGAAAGGTATTTCTAAATGTTTACAAAGTTAAAATTTGAAAGGAGAGTCGTTGGGTCCCTATGAACTCACAGCTGAGAATAGTAGACTCTTTGATGTTGTGCCACTGCTCTCCAAATTCAAGAAAAAGAACTTCCTGCATAAGATTTTAACCTGTGACGAAAAATTGATCCTCTCCGTGATATAAAGAGGCAAAAATCGTAGGTTAATTCTGGTGAGCCATCAAACAGCAAGGAACCTAAATATCCACTCATAAAGGTGTTGCTATTGATGTGGTGGGAATAGCTGGGGGTCATATATTAGACATTGCTCCAATCTGGTTAAGCGGTCACTGCTATGGCCCTTATATAAAGGATTTTCTAATAAGATCGTCAGAACTTAGAGAATAATGAAAATTGACAAGGTCAAGAATTGTTCCGGGTTTTCAGTTTTAGTGAACTAGAGATTTAACATAATCCCTCAAAAAATAATTCAAAGGCGTAAGATCGCATGATCTTTGAGGCCCATTAGCGTTAATTATAGCACTAAACAAACTGACATATTAAGAGCCTGAAAAATGTTTGATTTGTTGATTTTGCTCATTACTCGTTATATATCATGAAAAAAAAACCACCCAGATCAATACCTAATATACGGATGACCTCCTCTTTAAATAACAATAATGATGACAAAATTGTTAAAAATAAATCTCTAATTTATTTTAAAGCGTAATCTACAAAAAATTAAAGCATGAACATTATTGTACTGAAAGTGAACAGAACCGTAAATTAAAAGTTGTTTTGATGTTTATGTACAGTATAAATTCCAACGCAGCTGTATGTTATTCGCTATTAAATTTTCAGGCCAGGTTTTCACCAAATGAAAATTTAATCAGGAAAATTTGACCCAGAACTATTCACAAATCCCCATTAGCGGGATACATTACCAGTGCGAGTTCAGACTTCAGTTAAAGGAGATGGTGAGAAACGGAGATGAGGAGAGAACGGGATAAGGATGTGAGATTAATGTCAACTTAATTAAAAGCATGACGTAGCTAGATCCATTATGTTAATGATTAAACTTGGGCTGTACAACACGAATAGGAGCAAAATTTTGACTAATTATTAGGTGAACCCATGTCGAAGTTGCTGTCGTACTAATTGAAATTGTTTAATAATTATCACAGAATATCTCTAAGGAAGAAAGGGAACATCTATAGTTCAGTAATTATAGCGAAAAGGTTTTTTGCCAATAACTTTCAAGATTCCTTAATCTCACGTAGGGTACTGAGCAATCAAACTGAATATAAGGCAGGAATGTAATTGTGATTAAAACATGCACATACAGAAAGTATTTTCCTTGAGTAATCGTTATGTGGCTATTACGAGGATTAAGATTTTAATTTCATTGGTAGGAATTATTATTTTAATTCATTTTCAATTAAATTCATTCTTTGGTAGGAATCATAATAATTCATCAATCATAAATATATTCATAAATATTTTGGTAGGATCTAAAATTAATAGAAATACACAAAACTGTGTACGAAGCTGAACAATATCAAGAAATGATTCATGTCACCAGTAAAAAATGTTATTGATTTATCTGAGCACTTTGAACAAATTAATAGCTTGCAGGATAATAAATTAAATTTGATTAACTTAATAACAAAATAGTCAGTTTTAGGATTGGCATTCGTTGTTTCGAGTAAAGAAGTTTACTTGTTATTTATACGAAGAGAATTGTAATTAATCGAATCCTTTTAAATAGGTCGATGTATTGAAGTAAAAACAGCAAACTTGTAGATGTCATTCTATTAGGTCCTCAACGTAATTCACGGCCTTTTTTACATTTTCTTGGGCACTTATTTATAAAAAAAGTGTCAAAAAATATCATAATCAAAAATTTGGTGTTTTTGAAGTCATTAGTGGCTTTTTCGACTTCCTCAAGAGATGTGAAGCGGTTATCAACCAGGTGATGTTGCAGGAATTCGAAGGGGCCAAGTCTGAAGAATACGCCAGAGACCATAAAATCTTCCAGCCTAACTTGGTGATCGTATCCAGAGTTGTTTTTAGATACAAAGCATCCCTTTCGGGCATGGATATATGATTACGATTTTTGTCCCCTTCTCGAATTATCATAGAGAATAAACGTTTCGTTCGTAAACAAAAAATTGTCAACAAAAATATTTACAGTTGCAACAGATATTATAATTTCTAACTTCGCAACCGAAATAATGAACTTCTATAAGATGTCTAGGACACTAATATCAACTTAAAAAACAAATGGTTGTAACGCGTCTTTCAAACTGAGAATTTTTGTAAATTCTTGAATAAAACACAGATGGCGTTATGACTTTGTCTGCGGCTAGTCCCATTTCAGAGGTATACATTACACATTACACTCCATACATTACACTCCATTTATAAAACTAAATATAAAAAAAATGTATACTCCTTTTATAAAAATGGAGTCGTACACAATACAACAACGCGTTAATATTGTTGAATTATTTTATGAAAATGATAGTTCAGTGAAAAATGTTGTAAGAAAATTACGTGATATTTACGTTTTGCACAATCGTCCATTTAAAAGCACTATTTAAAGTGCGAGTACGAGTTGTTTAAACGGTTTAAAAAGCTGGTTTGGTGGAACATAAAAGAGAGCAATATATAGTCGTAGTGGTCGTTCCCAAAAGATAATTGATTTGGTGCGTGAAAGTGTTGCTGAAGACCCAGACATTTCCATTAGTTGACGATCACAAGTTGGACTTTTTCGAAAGGATTTAGCTCTGAAGATATATAAGGTTCAAATACTACATTAACTAAAGCCACTGGGCCATTTAAAACGTCGTGCATTTATCAACTGGATCAAAGAGCAAACAGATGATCTTTTGAGAAAAATTATCTTTTCAGATGAAGCACATTTTGAAATTGGTGGCTATGTTAATAAACAAAATTGCCTCAGTTGGGGTGAGGAAAATCCACGATTAATTCATAAGAAACCTTTAGATCCTAAACGAGTCACTGTTTGGTGTGCATTATGGTCAAGAGATGTAATTGGACCGTATTTCATTCAGAATGCTGCTGGTGAAGCTGTAACTCTAAATGGTGGTCGATATCGTGAGATGATAACTGGATTTTTGTGGGTGAAATTGAATAATGTTGATCTGGAGGATATGTCATTAACTGGATGGCTATATATCTCCCTTTGTTAATGAAACAATTGATATATTGAGAGAGAAATTTCCTGAACGAATTATTCCAAGAAACTGTGATGTTAATTGGCTCCCAAGATCATGTGATTTGACATCGTTGGACTATTTTCTTTGGGGTTACGTAAAAAGCCAGGTCTATAAGAATAATCCACAATCGATTCCTAAACTAAAGGATGAAATTATTCAAGTCGTTGGTGAGATAAAGCTGCGGTTATGCCAAAATTCCATCCAAACTTTTCACAAAAGAGTGAACGTCTGTGGAGCTGCAAGAGGTAGTCATTGGGAAGATATTGTCTTTCGTATTTAAATGTCATACACTATGCTTCTATTATCAATAAAAATTTTGTGTGTTATTCAAGAATTTAAAAAATAGCTCAATCTAAAAGATCCTATACGCAAGGGGCGCAAATTAAAAAAAAACTTACCTTACCTTTTGATTATAGTAGTAAAAGTACTAAATGTCTAACACATATGAGCAAAGCTTTAACTCAGATATCAGCCTATTGCTGCATTATGAATGGTCATCATTTTGTTAAAATTTTTAATCAGGTTTTCCTTCAACTGCAGCTCAGTAAAATCAATCAACGACTCACTTTGCACTTAACTCTCATACAAGGTATATTACCTAATATACGGTAAATCTGCTGATTTGCGTGTTGGTTAAAAATGCGGCTCATCGTTAAAAGACAAAAACAACTTTCACAGAACGAGCATAGGAAAGTTGAACATATTTATAGACGCTGGTATACAAGCAGCTATTCAGTTTCTCCAATGTTAACGTGAAATAGATATAGTTGCCAAAGATGTACCAAATAAGATGTCAAAAAACTCTTTGTTGAAAGACCCTATATAAAAACTATAGAGTAACTAATACAGATTATTTTTAAAACGTTGTGGTATCCTTTAATCGTCTAGCAAACTGTTTTGGCTGATACTTATGTATAAACAAAAACAACCGTGAATAATTTAAATATATGCATGGTATCTCTAATTCACACATATATTCAATTCCATTTCAACATTTACAAAAATATAGTTTTCACCGTTACATTACGTCATTATTATATATTACCACAATAATGACTAATGATTTCCTTATCAAAACAGCATATTTTGTTTAAAGTTAAACAAATTTTGTAAAATATCAGGCCATGACAGATATGAACAAACATTTTTTCCGTAAATAAGAAAATATTTGAACTAATTGTTCAATAAATCAAAAATTAAACAAAAATAAATGTTTCACTGAAATAAATTCAAATAAATATTTCTAAACAATATGTTGTTTCTGAGATACAAAAATAGATTGTTTATTTAAAATAGAAGTTTACATGATGAGATAGAAAAAAAAACATTGCTTGATTTTAAGAACACTTTGTAACGGCATTTTTTCCGAGTTTTTCGGATTATATTTTACATTCTTATATTTTATTCTTATCTTAAGTTCAATTGAACACATTTCGCAAAATGGTTCTCAAGAAAATAAAATTAATATGTTAATTTTTTAATGGATTTAGATGTTTCAAATTGTTAGACATACCTTCAGTTTTATAGGAAAGAGAAAAGTTAACAAGAGAAAAACAAACAAATATTTTAATATTTTGTGATTTTTCCAACTTTTATTAAACCAAAAATTCGTTTTGGCAATAAATCATACAACTGTTTTATTGTTTGTTTCCGAACCTTTTCCCATGAAGCCTGAATAACACTTTTGAAATATTTCATATTTGTAAATTGTCTTGGTTCACTATAAACTCGTTTTGAAAGCATCCTTCAGATTCACTTTGAATTAATATTTTGTTCAAACCAATCCCATTTAATTTTTGTCGAATGTATGGGGGCATTATCTTGATGAAAAAAAGCTGAAACTTCTCATTTCATTAAAAGATAACTTTTGTTGTTCCTGTAAATTTTTATATTCTTGAGAGTTAACTTACTTTTAAAAATAATCCATTTTTACAGCCGCTACTCGCCCAAAGCATAACACTGCCACCTCCCATTTGCCGTCTTGATAATTTTTTTCTTCATTCCTGAGATCATAATCATGAAAATAAAAGCTCATACAAACTCCAAACAAAACAAAAAAATTTCCCTAGAAAAATTATTTCCTTCAACTACTGAGTCCATGTCATGACCTTTTTAGCGAAAGCCATTCGGGTTAATTTGTGGCGATAATTTAATGTTGCTTTTCTTTTCATTTTTTTTTTTGGAATATTTTCAGACTTTATACTTTTTCCTAACTCTTGTTTGGACTTTAGCTTCTTCAGCAATTGCTTTTGCGGTCTTACAGGAATTCGATATAACTCTTAGAATGAATCTTTTTTCTATCCTTAACAGAGCAGCTGGCCTCCTAGTTAATCTATAAGTTCCTTATGTCCCATTTAACAGAACCAAATTGGCTACAACTTATTCCATCTGGGTATAACGAAAAACTTAATCGTCTTTCTCATCATTTACTTTTTCCCATAATGAATCACAAATTAATTTTTTTTTCTATACAAATTCACATGATTAGACTGATGAATAACTGAACGAAACTGAAAAATTGTGATAAAACATCTAGGCAGATATAAGCGTTACTTGGAATAAAATTTGTCAATAAAACTTAACATTAAAAATTAAACACATTTAAAATTAACATTCTATCACGGTCAATAAAACTTTTCCCTTTTTCGATACATTAACTAACTTGTATTTGAAACAAATAAAAAACACTAAAAATTAATAATAAAACTGAATTATATTTAAATTTTTTGAAATTTCTGTGATGTTTCTAATATTTTGAAACAGAGTGTATATTATAACTTTAAAATAAATCAATTATTATATGTACACATCATCAGTTATCAATTTTAGTAACTACAAGATGATTAAAAAACTGTTTTTATTAAGATTGTCATGTCATCAAATGTTTTATATAAGTGTACAGTATTCTTTTTGCTATAATATATTTCGTCATTTATCTTTTATCACTTGCATCGAGCATTATTTAGGTACGTCTTCAAATTATCTGTTTAAAGTCGATTCAAATATTGCAAAGTATGTTGTAAGATTTATACCAGGTTTGTCCAATAAGAATCGTGACTGAGGTCATTAAAAAAGATTTATTGAAGAAATATGTAAAGTAATTTAATAATTTTCAGAATCTGACCTGTATCAATACCCCGCTTGACAGCGGTTTTTCCAGTCTTTATACGCTCCCTGGAATTCCGCAACTGCAAGGATATTCAAGCATTCCGTCGAAGCCTTTTGAACTGCCTCAATTGTTTGAAACGTATCCTTTCAGGCTCCTCTTGAAGCCTGATTGACTGGGCCAATCGTTGTCATGATGGAGTATCCAAGAATCGGCGATCTCTCTTCGGACGCGAAGAATCCTTATCCTCAAACGTTCGAGCATTTCTGCGTAAAATTTGCCGTTCAGTGTTTGGCCAGCGGGCATAAACTCCTTGTGGATCACATCTTTTGCATCAAAGAAGGTAATGAGCATCGATTTCACTCTTAACTTGCTCATGCGAACTTTTTTTGGCCCAGGAGATATGTTTGTGTGCCACTCAGAACTTTGCCTTTTGTTCTCCAGATCGTACTCGAAAATCCAAGTTTCGTCACCGATTATAACTCTGTTCAGAACATTTGGATCGGTCTCCAAACATTCCAACAGTTCACAGCAAATCGTCACACGGTGTTCCTTCTGCCCATCTGGCAAAACCTTCGGCACCAACTTCGCGCACTCCTTTCGAATTTGCAAATCATCGGTTACAATTGAAGGCACAGTTGATTTCTATAAATTCAACCCCTGTGCAATTAAACGAACACTTAATCAATAATAAGAGTTTTCGCACTTTGGTCACATTTTTATCGGTTCGGACCGAGATCGGACGTCCAACGTGTTGTTCGTCTTTTTCCCAGCCTCCTTTGAATCTTTTATGCCATTCAAAAATACATGCTCTGGAGATGGATGCGTCCTTGTAAGCCTCACGGATTGTGAAAAGTCTCCGTAGCGGATTTGTACAAATTCACGGTAAATATGATGATACATCGCTGCTCGATGTTTTCTTGCATCTTGACTCTCGACGCAAACTTAAAGCACACGTTTACTTCTTGCACTCCAAAGTTTCGGAGACAACTGAGCCAGGTTTCCTAGGTTATCTGACATCAGCCACCTCCGATATCACTTATTAAAACCACGGTCGACCTCTTGGTAGGAATAAATCAATCTCGATATTTGTTGGACTAACCCTTTAGAATCTATCCAAAAATAGTTTTTAAAAATATCTATTAGGAATGAAAAAGCGCTAAAGTCCACCGTTCCGGAAAATTCCCATTTATAAATATTACAAACATTCCGTGTGTTTAAAGTGAAATGATTCGTTTACATTTCAATCAAAGAAAAAAATTATTCGATTATTTCACGCCATGTGAATATTCCAATTTTTGATCGTTTGCTTACATGCGATCAAAAATAGATTCTTTATTATAATACGCAGCGAAACTATAATTCGTCTAGACTTTTGCCTCTCGGGTACTGATATCTTGTTCTCTAAAGTCATTAAAAATGTCAATATGATTTTAAACCCTAAGAAATAAATTTCCAATAAAATGCTGGTTTTTATTGAATTAGATTTGAAATAAAGAATAATAAAGTTCTAGAAAAATGTAATTCAAGATAAGCTAAATCTTTAATAGATTGTTAACTAACCGACTTAAATATTGAACAATTTTTGATGCACTTTATCTAATCATTGATATAATTAATTAATTTTGGGATACGACTAATTTACGAGTATATTTTTACGATTTTGTTTATGACTACATACTAATAAATGAAGAAAAATAGAACTGTGAAGATTAGTTTTCGGAAATGACACGTTAAATTATGGAGAACGTTATAAAATGAATTAAGGGTTTGTGCGGTATCTCTTGGTGAAAATGTATCTGCCCCTTTATTATTATTTATTTCCCATACATATTTATTTCCCATATATAGCGCTACTATAAAAAATACTGTTTTAATTTCCCCCCTGTATAAAAAAAACAAAATTATTAGATTTTAAATTCAATTATAAATATAAATCTAAGAGAAAATTGAAAATTATCATAATATCAGAAGAAATAGAAAAACAGGGCAGGCATACGTTTTGGAAGCAAATTACAATATCTGACGAATCAACGTAGACTCGAAACCACGGTAATCAGCGACTGATTAACCACGGTCAGCACCCCTCGAGCTAACAACTCTTAGTTTTGCGCTTAAGTATCTCGAGAAACCTACCTACTGGCCAGTGACCAACGTAGAATATCTCCCAGAAGGCATCGGGCCTTACACAGTACCGAACTGGCGTGACTATGAAGACATTTCTTGTCGGACTTTACACTCTTGCGTGTTAAAATGCAGTACGTAAACCTCGGAGTGTCACCCATCCAAGTGCGACTGCGATTAGCCACGCCGCATTTCGACATCCAAGCCGCCGGATTACAGGAGATGCCTTGCGGTTAAACTACAGAGTATACTTCAATTGGCCCAGTAGTAATAGTCCCAGGTGATGGTCTTGCCTTTTGCCAAATAGTTTATGAGAAGATGGAACTGTTTTCCGCAGATGCAACATGCATGTTCTGCAGATGGAACCGTTTTTATTTTCTTAGTGCACTTTCAGCTGCTTCCACTCACTGTTTGAACTACTGTTTTGTTTTTCGTATGTAATGGAGAATCCATGAATCCATGTTTTATACACTGTTATAATAAGTTGAAGAAACTCAGTTTCTTCGGCTTTAAATCGCCTTTAAATCAGGCTAAAAACTTTTGTGAAGCATTGATTCGAAAGTAAATTCACTATTATCAAAATATTTTCAAATAATTGATAACAAATAATAATTGATAATAAATAATTGATTAATCAAAACCAAACACAAAAATTGTCAATTTGAATCTAATTTGTGTTCGCATAAATCAAGTACGAGATTCGTTCGAAAAGTCCTCAGCCTGACCTAGGTGCCGTGCAAGTACAGTGTTAGTCCAATAAATATCGAGACTGATTTATTCCTGCAGGGGAAGGGGTGAACGGTGGAAACCTAGCTCAGTTGCAAGAAGTGAACGTGTGTTTTAAGTTCGCGTCGAGATGCAAGGTGCAAGATGCAAGAAATCATCAAGCAGCGATGTGGCATCAAATTTTGCGTGAAATTGAACAAATCCGCTACGGAAACCTTTCACATGATTCGTGAGGCTTACAAGGTCGAAGCCATGTCTAAAACACGTCTTTTTGAGTGGCATAAAAGATTCAAAGGAGACCGGGAAAACGTTGAAGACGAACAACGCGCTGGACGTCCGATCTCGTCCGGAACCGATGAAAATGTGACCAAAGTGCGAGAATTTCTAAACTTTCATCATCAGTTAAGTATTCGTTTGATGGCACAGGAGTTGAATTTACAGAAATCAACTGTGCATTCGATTGTAACCGATGATTTCCAAATGCGAAAGATGCACGCGAAGTTGGTGCTGAAGGTTTTGCCAGACATCGTGTGATGATTTGGCGTGAACTGTTAGAACGTTTGGAATCCGATCCAAATGTTGAACAGAGGAGTAATAACCGGTGACGAAACTTGGATCTTCGAGTACGATCCAGAGAACAAAAGGCATAGTTCTGAGTGGGACACAAACGCATCTCCCCGAACAAAAAAGTCAGAGTGAAATCGATGCTTATTGTTTTCTTTAATGCAATAGATGTGGTCCATAAAGAATTTGTTCCCGCTGGCCAAACAGTGAACGACAAATTTTACGCAGAAGTGCTCGAACGTTTAAGGATGAGGGCCCGCCACGTCCTAAGAGAGATCGCCGATTCCTGGACGAGCCCAGTTACACGTCGGTAATTCTGAGGTAAACACTGGTCAAATACAACGTGGCAACGCTACCCCAACCACTTTATAGTCCAGATGTGGCTCCCACAGACTTTTTTTGTTCCCTCGAATCAGGAATAGCCTAAAAAAACTGGAAAAACCACTGGTAGCGGTGTATTGATGCAGGAGGGTCATATTCTGAAAATGATTAAGTTACTTTACATATTTCTTCAATAAATGTTTTTTATGACCTCAATCCCAATTCTTATTGGACCAACCCTGTATGACTATGACATTTATCAATTATAAATCGCTAGATGACGTGCTCTGAATATTTAGAAGGCTGTTTGTTTATAGTGACCGAATACGGCAAAAATGTTTTGACATTATCGGAAAAATTAATAAAATTGAACTTCCAGCCATTATAAAGTACTTTATTTTGATAGGCCTCGAAAATCCAACATTTGCTGCATCCACTGCATCCTTTAATATGCAATAAGTTTTCCTAGTTTTTCTATATAGCTCTAAAGGTTGGTATAACTGTCTTCCAACCCTTTCTACAAATTGTTCCTAGACATTCAAAAACAAAATCCAACATGTGGCCTTTAACCCACTCTAGTTTTTTAAGAACAGCCAGAAATATCAGGTGGCCTGAGTCCAGCCGGTTTCCCAGTACTTCGATATCACCTCCGCGAAATTCCGTCACAATTCTTCGCTTTTATAAAACTCCATTGTACAGCAACTACCAGTTTTCCTACTTTAGTCATTAGGTAAAGCACTAATAACATTTGTTTCACATTCAGGGTCAACTTAAAAACCTAAATTTACAATTTATGAGATAAGTTCAAAAAAGAACCCTGGAACAAATATTTCTCGACATCCAACGCCCTGATTCAAAATACCAATTAAACAATTTATCCGGTGAATTATACGGCATTCAGACAACCATTTTTAATCTACGATGACGGCATCATCATTGCTCGGCCCAGTTTTCATTACTCGTTTCCATGACAACATCTGCAAAAAACTTTAAATTACTTAAATTGGCCTTCCCGACTCGTCTAGCGCCATAATTACTCATTAAAATCATTAGAGTCGTTAAACGTACACATGTTGTAAAGACCATCGCGATTTTTTGTTCTTGTTCGTAGGAAAAATAGCGCAAATATTTCGAATGAATGGTAAATAAACGACCGGCGTCGAGTATTAAATAAATTGCGTTCTAACCAACTAAATCAATCGACAAAGATGTTTACATTTACCACTTTTCGACGTTTAATTGACGTTGTTGATGGTTGCCTTATATAAATATACGAGGGTCATTCGAAAATTTCTTGGCATGATCAAGGAAAACAAGATTTTTATATTTTTCAACGAAGTCACCTTGCAATTCAATACATTTAGATTAACTACGTTCTTACGTTTTAATTGCCTAGGTTATCTCAGAAATCTGTGGCTGGGGCTCACCAAATGCTGTCACTTATAGTGAGGCCGCTATGAATAAAAAAATGTGTCGTGAGTGGCTTCAACGCTTCAAGAGCGATGATCTTCACGTCGAAGATCGGCATAGCGGAGGAAGGACGACATTTTTTGAAAATGGAGAATTAGAGGCATTGCTTAAAGACTCGTGTCAAAGTCAAGAAGAGTTGGCAAGATCATTGCTTAACAAGCAATTTCAAAACGCCTCAAAGACCTGGGAATGACCCAGAAGCAAGGATATTGAGTACCATATGAGTTGAAACCGAGAGATGTTGAACGCCGTTTATTTGCTTGCGAACAGTTGCTTGAAAGGCAAAAAGGAAGGGATTTCTGCATCACATTGTGACTGGAGATGAAAATGGGTTCATTACGAAAAACCCCAGCGTGAATCTTGTGAACATTTGCTTGAAAGGCAAAAACGGAAAGGATTTGGGGATGAGAAATGGGTTTAATACTATAACCCCAAGCGTCGAAAATCAAGGAGATATCTCAACCATGCTTCCATGGTTGGGACCTTCCATTTGATGGGACCAGCTACGTGTAGTGTATTATGAGCTGTTAAAACCGTCTGAAACAATCACAGGGGATTGTTATCGAACGCATTAACTGAGCAAAGACAAACGGCCGCAATACAGCGAAAGACACGATAAAGTGATTTTGCAGCATGAAATTCTCAGCCCCATGTTGTGAAACTGGTCAAAACATACATGGAAACGTTGAAATGGAAAGTCCTACCCTACTTGCTGTATTCTCCAGACGTTGCTCCCTCTGACTATCACCTGTTTCGATCGATGGCACATGGCCTGGCGGACTAGCACTTCCGTCTTATGTGTAACTCAAAAATTGTAAAGATTCGTGGATCTCTTCAAAAGATGACCAGTTTTTTCAACGCGGGTTTAAAATGCTGCCTAAAAGATAGGAGAAATTAGTGGCCAACGATGGACAATACTTTGAAAAAGAAAAACGGCGAGAGTAAAGTTGTATACCTTTTATTTTTCAGAAAATGTCAAAACTTGTTTGATTAATCTCAAAAATAGTCTAATATCAATTATTTGAAAATATTTGGTAATATTAAGAATGATGGCGAAAGAGCCTCTAAAGTTCATTAGATAAAAGTATGAAAACTATGTAGTTGAAAATATCGGTGACCAAAACTCGCAATGCGGGATTAAAGCCAATTGTTCTAATACATTCTTTAATTGGTAGCAGATTGTATCATTTGAAGAAATACAGAGATCTCTTAGAATTCGTCATTAAAATTCCTAAGAATTAATCATTTTTCCTAGATTTATATTTGATCTTTTTCATGTGAATTAAATAATATTTCGCTGTTTATAGAAATAAATAAGCTTCAATGAGATTAATATAAACATTATTCGTTACAAATACGTTTGGCCTTGGTTGGATAAGCCAAACTTAGAAATAGTGTCTTGTAAGTAGATATCCAATTCAAATACTCAAGAATTTTTATATGATAAAACTTTGATACAATACTGAAAAATATACACAACTGCACACGTTGTAGTAAAGTGCTCCCGTTTTTAGTTTTAGTCATCTGGATTTTACTGTCCAATAATAAATACAAGAAGGGATGCGTTCGCTATAAATGGAAGAATAATATAAATTACTTTATAAAATAATACCAAGTAAAAAATTTACCCCAAACACTTTATAGCCCCTAATAAACATTTATTACTACCTAAATAAAATTTTATAGTGACCAAGGGGACGACAAAATAAGGAAAGACCAATAATATGTTTGTTGAATAAATATCAATACAGATGTGATCAATATTCTTGCCTGTGGCTGTATGTATAGTAATAACAGTATACTGGGTGTCCCAATAGTGCGATATCGGTTGATATCTTGATAATTGCTGGAGATAGAGAAAAAGTTTAAGTACAACTAAATAGGCTGCAAAATTTAAAAGCTAATCCATTAGGATGACGTTGCACATTAGGGAATATTTGCACATCAATTATATCTGCTAAAAAATAGTTTTGATCACTTGCGCCCAAAACGTAGATCATGTTTATCAATTCGTCTCTAGAAAAATTCATTCTCGTTCTATTTTCTGTTTTAATAAACACCATGCTACACAATTTGACAGTTCACAAAGTCCAAATAATTGACCGTTTGATTCATTTATTTCTATGCCATGACTGTCTAGGGCGTCTAGGCCATCTGCTTTAAATTGTAATTGGATATTCATATCTCTTTTTGATAGTCAAAATAATAGGTCATAAAAATATTTTTTCCTATTTAATTATGAAAGAAGTACTCTTTATTTGTATCATATAAAAACTGTTTAAAAGCTATACTAGAACAATATTTGCCATTTGAACTGAATTTTATGATGTTATTATTGATAAGGTGAATTCCATTAAAAAACAAATATTAAAAAGAAAAATGTAAAAATATCGGAAATTATGACAGATAGGTATAGGACATGTTTAAGAAGAATATTTAATTTCATTTATCTCAGTTATCCTGGACCTAAAGAAGACAAATTTTGTTTGCATTAAAAGTTAAGTCATAGTTTCACTAATATTCCTACCAAAAATGATAATCCTACATCAAAAAATAATTGATATACGACACTGCAACATAGCATCTATAACTCGGATATTTGCAAAATGTATATTGCGGAATGCAAACATAGATTAACATATAGGGCGTTCAACAAGAAAAAACAAAACTATACCCCGCCATGATTTTGTGAGACACCCTGTATAAATAAAATTAATTTGAAATTATGCAGCCTATTTAGCTGTACAACTCTTATACGTAAACTTGTTCTATATCTCCAGCCATTATCACGATATGAACCGATATCGCACTCTTGGGGCAGCCTGTATAATAAAAGTGAAAAAAAAAATGGAAATTATAAAGCTACCCTAGTAAATATTAAAGGAAGTGCCATAAAAAAAATGTACCAAAACGGTAAAAGTTTTGACCGGGACAAATTACTAACAAAAGTGGAACAGCCAATTTAGAGTAAATTGAGTACATTTTGAGATTAATATTTGTTCACTGGGCGGATTAGAAATAGTAGCCAAGCTATGTTTATGCGGTATTTATCGAGTAAAATGAAAAATATAAAATATACTTAAAAGTGCTTAATCAAAAAAGTATTGAACGTTGTTTCCAAATATATCTAAATCTGGGTCCACACAAATAAAAATTTGCGTTGTGGGGCTGTATGTAGTGGGCATTCGTGGCAATGTAGACGCTCTGACACACAAGGTCACCCACAAATATATTCGTCGCACAACACGCACACGAACCATCTGTTGTCGGTTTTCTCGCGAACGTCAAAGGAATTAGCGGCACACAGGATTTGTATGTAAACGTGTTGTTGAAATAAAATTAATGTTTTTAGTTTCAAAAAGATACCTATGTTGTACTGAATTTTATTATTTATTGAATAGCTGATTGTAGTCAAGGCATTTTCCTGCATATTATTATGTTGAAGTAGAACTGTGCTGCATTCATAATAATGAACAATTTAATCAAGAAAAAAGAAAACATCACAAGGAAAGGCGTTATTGGATGAGACATTTGTACCAAAAGAGTATAAACCAAAAGAGTAAAAAAAAGTATAAACTACAGAAAATAGGTATAAACAGTGAAAAATATAAACAACTTTATTTGTGACGCTTGTTGGAATAACCTAATCAAACATAACATACCAACATCCCACTGTACACACAGATGGAACGGGGCGCCACCCCGCACAACATAAATATTTATTGACTGTGTGTGGGATTTCGCACCGTAAATATTTTCGCCGCACAGTAAATTCAACACACCCGCAAATATTTAATGATGTGGACCCAGCTTAAAAAGAAATATGCAAAATGAGTATGCTCAATGTGTCAACACATCCTAGCCAAGATTGAATGATTTTAATATGGTAACCAACATGTAAATTCTGAGAGTATTATATGGAAATGATACATTTACGCTTTCCTGATGATTTTCGCTAATAAACTGATCAAAGTCTATTAGCTATCGGCAGTATGTATTGAATATACAAGTAATTGTTTTTGTTTAATGACAGTAATTTCAAATTACTTCATTGCAATTAATCACACCCATTATCTTCCGCTGGTATGGTCTTGCTGTTTATCAGTTTGAGGAGGGTAAAATTATTTTTAAACCATCCAACCTGATATTTCTTTTGTGATCTGAAAAGTATTTTGATGATCGACAGAAAAGTCACTAAATCTATTTCCCTCAAAGCATGAAGTAACCCATGGCGTAAGACTGGAAAAATATCCCATCATTGTGAAATGATTTTCAACATGTGTGATATTTTCAGAACAGGCATAATTCCATTAATCAGTAACTTTGATTAAAATCTTAACTTAGTAATAATAAATATCCTTTAGATGACCAGTTGCAGTTGCATTTCTTTTACTGAAATATTCTAAATGAAGGTAAAATTACTTCTGACAAATATGCTTGAAGAAAGTTTCTTCGTCATATTTCATGAAGTGGTTCGGTCGCATTTACTCTATTAAAAAAAAAACAAAACAAACCAAAAATGTCTATTTATCGTTGCATATAACAAAACGCGATAAACTTCGCCAATTAGATTGATGTACGAGGGTTGATCCAAAAGTAAGTTTCCCAAAGAGCTGCAGCAGCGTTGGAAGCTGCTAGGCGAAATTCGACAACACCGCTGTGCACGGCAGATCCCCCACTCCCTTTTCCGCCCGCGAGCGCTGCGCTACGCCGCTCAGTCTTGGCTCAGCAGCCGTTCGCGATGGAGCCTCTTATTGTTGATCCCGCCAGGTGCGAAATTCGATCGGTTATTCGGTTTTTGCATGCGACAGGAATTCCACCTGTGGAAATTCATCGAAAGTTGACACAAGTTTACGGCGACAAGTGTATGTCCGTTCAAATGGTCCGACATTGGTGCAGGGAATTTAGTGACGGACGGAAGGAGGTTCACGACGAAGAGCGGAGTGGAAGACCTGCAGTTTCGGAGTCGATTGTCGAGAAGATCGAACGCGAAATGCTTCAAAACCGGAGAATCACCATCCGTGAACTCGTTGATAGGATTCCTGGGAGTTCTTACGGTACAGTGGAAAGAATTTTGACTGAAAAGTTGGGGTATCACAAGTGTTGCGCTCGATGGGTACCGCGCATGCTGACAGCAGAACACAAGGAGAAACGCCTCGATTGTGCTCGACAGTTTCTTCAAAAGTGTCAAGACGATAAGGAAGAATTTTTGGACTCCATCGTGACCGGTGACGAAACGTGGGTTTTTCATTTCACCCCCGAAACCAAAGAAAAGTCTAAACAGTGGCGTCACTCAGGGTCACCAGTCACAAAGAAGTTCAAGCAAACTCCTTCTGCTGGCAAAATCATGGCCACTGTCTTTTGGGATCGCAAGGGGATACTGCTGATCGAGTTCCTGACACCCGGGACAACAATAAACTCGGACAGGTATTGTGAGACACTCACTAAACTCAGGCGTGCTATCCAGAACCGCAGGAGAGGACGCCTGACAACAGGTGTAACGCTGCTTCACGATAACGCCCGACCTCACACTTCCCGCAAAACCCAGGAACTTTTGGAGCAGTTTGGATGGACTGTCATGCCCCACCCACCTTACAGTCCGGACCTCGCGCCCAGCGACTATCACTTGTTCCCCAAGTTAAAAGAACACCTGAGTGGCAAACGCTTCCGGAACGACGAGGAAGTGAAACAAGAGGTGCAGCGCTTTCTTAAGGGTTTGGCGGCGGAGGTGTACGACATGGGCATACAAAAGTTGGAGCACCGTCTACAAAAATGTGTTGATCGAAATGGCGATTATGTCGAAAAATAGAGGAAAGTTTCATCTTTCCGACGATGTAAATTTTAATGAAAATAAACATAGTTGTCTATTTGAAAAAATGAAGGGAAACTTACTTTTGGATCGACCCTCGTATAAATCATATGATAATTATGTCACTGTAATAAACTGACGTATGCCATTCCAAGTCTATATTCACATCAAATACTGACTGAGACACAACTGGTAATAGTCACTGATATATAGCGTAGCACTTTTTTCGTTTTTTTACTAACAAAATATTTTCTTAAACCTAATTCAAAATAAACTAAAAATTTCACCAATGCTCTCAATATAAAAATAGCATCCAGATGACAAGACAATGTTCCCATATAAATTCTCATGCCCTGAATAATATATACTACACTGTTTATAAATATTCGAGGCGTATTTTAAAGTTTTAAAAAATTAGTCATAATTTTCAGTTCCATAAATCAAGCAGATCTGAAAATATGTAAAAATGCGTCGAATGTGGATTAGTTACAAAAAGCTGTATTTTTTCGATTGATTTATGCTTAAAAATCTCCTTAATTCATAAAGAAGCAAACCTCTGCATTTTTTTTTAATTCACTGTCACTTGAGGCACACTACAGATGAATATATAGGGTGTGTCACCCAAATCCGAACAATTTTCTATTTCAATTTCCAGGCTGTATTATACCTCAGCTCTAGATTACCTTAGTTACTCTCTCAAATTAGAAGCATATTGTAAAGGATCATAATGTACTAGAAGTAAAGGATCGTAAATGAAGGCAGAATGATAATTCAATGGATAATTCAATGCATTCGCGCTGGACGTCTGATGACCGATATAATTCCGTTCCTCGAGTGTAGGCGATCGACCATTTACGATATTATTGCGAAATGTTACGATATTATTGTCGAACTTCAACAATCTGAAGATTCCGGTAGTTCGACAATAAAAAGTCATTCAAAAGATCGGATGACAACCACCTCGACAGTTCTTAAAAGACCCGAAACAACATTTCCGAATATTGGCAACAAAAACTGACTTGCCTACGACCACGAAGTTACCTTATGGAAAGAAATTTTCGGCTAGTTATAGTGTTAACTCTGAATATAAGGCTATACATATTTTAGATGAACGGTGTATCTATACGTATAAGCCAATTACAAAACTGTCCATATGTTCGTGTTACATACTGTTACAAACAACATACAACTGTTACAAAACTGTCTATATGTTCGTCCGAAGGATTGTGATTATATATATATATATATATATATATATATATATATATATATATATATATATATATATATATATATATATATATATATATATATAGAGCGTTGTTGAAAGAGTCACCAAGAAGTCAAGACATTCCAATAGGACTCTCTCAACAAAAATCTTTGCAGACCGTCACTGAAGCAGCAGTTGCGAATTTAGGTGCTAAGGAGGGATTGATGGTGGTTCAGGAAGAGAATTGAGAATTGACGCAGTGAATCAGGAGTTATATTGAATAAATAAACTAATATTTCACTTTCAAGCAATAACATTTTTCTTAAAAAAACATTGTACGTTGTATGATTTTGATATTTTTGCCCTGTATATCTGAACTGTTTTGTTTTTTTTTTTAATATAAGTTATTTCAGTATATTTTGTATATGTTTTGTATATATTTTGTATATATTATAAATAATTTAAATTATGAGAATGTTTCAACGAAACACTGATCCAAACGGTTTTGGTAATAGTTAATCTGATAAATTTACTCCATTAAAAAACCCCCAAAAAAAGTGATAAAAGCCTAATATTTTAAAGTCTAAGATACATGGTAGATAGACTAAACTGCCTCCCCAAGTTTGTATAATTTTTGCCTAGAAATGTGTGCCTTTTTCTGGTCGATTACAGTGTTCAATTTGATCAACTATGAGCAGAATTTAATGGAATTAGTAATGTGGTTTGGTGTCAATAACTGGTATTACACAACACCATTCCAATCCTGCTATTCGGTGTGCCGACAATCTTTTTGCTTTAAAAGCTAAACTTTTCAATGCAGACTAATTACGAATCGCAAAGTAGCACACCAGTGTCGAATTTGTTGACTCATTTAAAACTCGAAACTTTCTCAAATAAATCAAAACTGTCATGGCGCCAACATTCAGTCACTCGGGAAATTTTAAAATTATCAAGTGAGAATCACTGATAATCAGTGCAGTTTATAGCCAAAATGAAATTAAAAAGATCTTTTATATACATGTAAATATATGCAATCCCAAAACCCAACCAATTTCCAAACAGGGTGTATATTTTATTTAACCCGCATCTCCCAAATAACCGTTTAAGAAGTATGTGGTTGGATATTTTGATAACATTTTTAGAAGTTGTCAATATATTGATTTATTGTTGAAAGCTCCCCATTTCACTTTTCATTACTTTACAGTGTTTTTTTAATATTACTTTTAAACTATTTCATTCCACAAAAATTGTGGGTATGAGATGAAACTGTGTATTAAACGCATATTTACGGTTCGTTTTATAACATTTATTGCTTCATTTATCATACATCTACTATTTTACAACTTGTCCTTGGTTAATTACAGAATATCACCTTACAAGGTTTAATTTAAATTTTTTTAATGTAGCAATAAAAAAAATTTCCAGATTTTTTTTCCAAATTTCCTATTTTTCAACAGAATCCGATAACTTCGATAGGCGTCGCTGTTAAAGGAACTACTCTGGCAAATCATCATGGAAATCAGCGTTCTGTGCTTCATACTTATAGAGCACTTCGTGAATTTTAGGGTGCACATAATCGCCCAATCATCGACATGTATTCGCCGAATTATCGACAAATTCCGAACATATTTCACGCTGCTCAATATGGCACGTTGAGGCACATTGAGACACTTGTTAATATTTAAGCAAGCCCAAATTGCTCATAAAATTTGAGGATGAGAGCAGAGAAAATAAAAAAAAGATTTTTATAGAGATAAGAAATATGTTGAGGTTTGGGAAACAAATTGAAAAATTTTGGTTTAGGAAAAAAAGTTAAAATAGGCCAAACCTTCAATTCATTAAATTTAGAAATTCTAATTCTAAAATACATTTGTGATAATGTATGGTCCTGACGACAAATGATTTTTTCTTCTTGAATTTATACACATTTGTAATGATAGTATTGATTTGACCGGGATTGAATCTACAAAAGTAGCATTTAGATAGTCCTGTGGTATTTTGATAGATCAAGTGGCTTTGACAAACTGTCAAAAAATTAATGTATTCTTCAAAGCCCGGCGTTTTATATTACATATTCCATCTCAATTATATGTGAGTATGAATTGAAACTTATTGAATAATAGCATTGTAGCATAATAAATAATATAATTTATTAATTCTAAACAAAGAGCACCAAACTAAAACGTTAAGATTTCGTATCATTAAGGAAACAGGCAGCTATTCCCCCCAAAAAAAATTACCACAAAACCAGGAAAAATGAATCAATCTGGTATGCATATCAGGTTTCCACTTAGACCCTTCTCATAATTCATCTCAAATTTCCTTAGTAAAGTTCTTAAGATTCTCATTTATAACGTCTTGTAATAATTCAGTCCACCGATATCTATGACAATGATTGATTCCTGGCAATTAGGAACCACCAAGAAATTATACCACAACAAAAATTGTCATAGATCCTTTCGTATTTGAAGTAATAAAAACTAGCTTTAACATGAAAGAATATCTCTTACTATACAAAATATTATCTAAATGTTTTTAAATATCAATCAGCATGTAATGTTATAGATCAAACAAAGTCTAAAGCATTTTCATTTAAAGTATTTGGAAAGATCTGCTGAATCTAACTGCAAAACCCACCGTCCGTGCCAAGTTTAAATCATGAATGAAACATTTCCCTGATTTACTGTTAGTTTTAAAACATTCGTATTGTAAGAGATAAGAGAAAACCGGCGCTATTTTTACTATGTCGCATTTTTCTAAATGTTTAAATAGCGTTATAATTTTTTTACGAAAACCAACTCACTTTTTAAATTAATTTACCTTCCAAGAATACCTTAATATGACCTTTAAAATTCGATTTTTTCTTAAAAAATGTTTCGATATGTTAGATAAGAAAAAAGTTCATAATATAAATTTTAATTTGGCCTTTTGACGGATCAGTGATGTTTATGATGGCAATGACAGAATAGCATATTCGATTTTCTTTGACCTTTTATAAGAGGAGATGTAAGAGTAGATAAGAAAAGGATAGATCATCACTGAGGAGAATTACATTTTACAACTGGACCCCAACTGAAGGATGCAATTCAGGCTAAATATCCACATCTCGCCAAAAAGAAAGTGCTCTTTTACCACGATAATGCACAGGTTGTTGGTGAAAAACAGCATCACCTATGTTTCGAAGTGTTTTCACAGTGTCGTATTGGCCAAATTGGTCTTCGAGTGACGTAACTGACCTAAATGTATTGAATTGCCAAGATATTAAAACTTTATAAAAACATATCAAAAATCTTGTGTTTTCGTTGCTAGGCCGAGAACTTTTAGAACGACCCTTATGTCTCATCCAGCATTACTGATTTCCCTAGGTTTGATGCATCAATATCCATTTTTTTTATTATCTGTATTGTCAGGCGTCGTTTCTTATCAAAACTTTGAATTTTCTTGTTCAGAATTTGAATTGGGATGAGTTTCATTTTTGTTTGGTATTCCTTCCCGAGTACTAACTCCGATTGGTAGCTTAATGTAGCATGGTAGCTTAATGTACCTCTTGTTAAAATCTTTTGATATCGGCTATTTTCCCTACCAAACCTTTCCTTCACTATTACTTATTTTGAAAGCAATCATCACATATTCTAACTTGTGATATATTATCGAAAAATTCAAAATAATTTAAAAAGCATGAGTATTATTACTACCAATGTTTTAGCATCAGCCATGGGTACTCGATTTTGCACGGACGTCGATTGTTGATCGCGACTCACACTTGATTTTCTGCATTTGAGGTTGTCGTAAACAGAACGTTTTATGACGGAACCAATTTACTCTTTGAATTTTAGCATGTTGATTTAGTGGACTTCTCAAGCAGTATTCGTGTATATTATTCATACATGGTATATTCTGCAAAATACTAATAGAGCCTCTGGTACTCTTTAACCCATACTATGTCCCCTTAATGCCTTAATGTTTATTCAGATTATGTTGGTATATAGAACGACCATGTTACGTTTGCTTGATTTGGAAAAGTGCACCTTAAGGAAAATAGAGGTTTCAAAACCGAGGCATGGTTTATCAAACACTACTGAGTATACATTTATCAAAATAAATTAGAAGAATGGTCCTCTGACCCCAGTAATAACTTCTTTGTCATTTAGATAACGGCAAAATAGTTAATCACGGTAGAACTTGACGAAAAATAATATCTAACACCTTAGCATTTCAATTATGTGGAAAAAATGCATGAGACTGTCGTAACAAACTCGCTACTTGTGCCAAATTTCGCTATAACGAAAACATTTTCCTGATTTACAGCTAGTTCTGAAACTTTTGCCGCGCGAGATAAAAATGATAGAATTTTCAGAGTTTCGTATTTATCACAAGGAAAAATCCCCGCAATTGAAATAATACGATCATATTTCAACTATAAATTGCAGCAAATATATTATCTTTTTGGTGTGATAAATCAAGTCAAATTCTCAATAATTAAACCATCAGTTTCGGTGTCTTTTGAACTTAATTGGTAATACAAATAATAATATAAGTAATACAATTTATTTGTGTTGTACACCAATTTGTAGTCATTGAATTGCTTTTTGATAACATATATTACTTGGTTGTGACATAAAATAATCGTAAATGTATGTTTTTACAAAATAAGAAAAAATAGCACTCATTGGTTTGATATATTTAAAATCTTGGCAAGCTTAACAGATGTTGTCGGGAAGTGTTAGATGATATGATGGAAATTCGAACTCAACGCTGCGTTGACACTTATCGAAAGTTGCTTCAGACCGAACCTTTTATTCGCATAAATTGTGATTTATGATCAAAGCTGGGCACACTGGGCACTGTTTTATACAACCAAGTAAAGTAAAACCAATATTAGTCTCGAAATGGGCGGTAAAACCCGTAGTCAAATGACAATATTTTCCAGGTTACACTCTAACGGTGTAACCGACTTTAACCTTTTTTAAAAATACATGGAACTGCACAAAAGATATCAGATTTTGGTCAATAAAAATGAATTATGTTGCAGCAAGGCAGCACAAAATTCGATAGTGCTAGGCAAAATAATGTAAAGGCAAAATAATATCATGAAACATTTATGGTTTTACCACATATATCATAAAGCCCAATGCACCATCCCCCATTCATAGCCACATGCTTACATGGATGGATCTCCAAAAACAACCTGAGCGAGATCGATTTGAATGACATGATCAGGTCGACATGATTGTTGTAACATTGATGAGAATGCTCTTTCAGCGTTTCATTTAGTTAGTTATAAAAACACCTTTCAACAGAAATGGCCTCGCAAGTCCACAAGACCGTCGAGGGAGTATTGCCACAATATTCTACGAACCTTTAAGGGCAGTTTTATTGTTTTCTATAGTTTAGTTTGTTTCTGTCTCGTTTACAGTACAGTCAAGTGCTTAAGTCGATTTTATATAAAATGGCAAGTTCTAGACGTCGATTTTGCAGAAATCCAGCGGATGAGTTTTATTATATATGCGGACGATTAATTTTAAAGTCACAAGCTAGATCAATATCCGAGGAAGTTAAAAAGCCTATCTTTTATATTTTATGTGCCAAATTGGAGATAAAAGTTGGGCTCCTCATGCTTGCTGTGTGAGATGTCACGTAAATTTAGTCCAGTGGAGGCATCGCAAGAAAAGTTCAATGCCGTTTGCTGTTCCTATGGTGTGGAGAGAACCTACAGGCTACGTAAGTGATTGCTGCAGTAAAACAGAAGCAAGAGTTTTCAAAATGCCAAAGGACAAAATTTAGTATCCAAATTCAGTAACCCAAAAAAAGATGCTTCTTCCGCCTCTCTATATTAAGCTTGAACTAATGAAAAACTTTGCCAAAGCCATGGGCGAAGAAGGTAATGGTTTCAAGTACCTAAAAGAAATATTTCCTCAATTAAGTGGAATTGGCAGCTTGGAAGTGTAGTGAAAGAATTTCTGTGCAACAAGAAAGATGAAAACTATAAAAACACATAGATTAACTCTTGAAAGCCTATGAAATACTAAGGTGTCGATGTTCTTAAAATTGCATTTTTATACTCCCATTGGGTTTTTTTCCGACAAATTTGGGTACAGTAAGCGACCAACAAGGAAAGAGGTTTCAACCAGGACCTCAAGACGATGGAAGCACGATACCAGGGACTCTGAAACCATCTATCTTCGGCGACTACTGCTGGTTTTTAAAGAGATGATGCTATAGAACACAAGAGGAAAAAGTGAAAGTTTTTGTCGCTGTATGACATCTCATGTAATATATTTTTTATTCACATAATCCTCAGTAATGTCTTGGCATAGATTTAACACGTTTTATATGTCTATATTAATATTAGATTTTAAAAATATGTCGTCACCATTTTTTTCCACAACCAAGCCCCTGTAACAAAAAACTGTAGGTGTTACAGTAATTAGCTTACCATTTTCGGACTTAGGACCGCAAAATACTTCATATACACCTATTTTCATCAATGTTACCTCGAAAAAGTTTAAATTTGTTGACCTGTGTAACTGAAAGTTTTATAAAAAATTAACCACAACATATACAAATGTTAGTTTTTTTCCAGTCACGAAACGAAAACAGGTTGATTCACTTACACTTTGTTACTTCCAAACCCATTAAACTATTTTCTAATTGTGTTACGATTGTTCAGTTCCGCCTAGCCAAATAATTTAATAGATTTTTCCATTTAAGTTGGAAATAAGTTACAGATTACATGAACTAAGCAATTCGAAAACTAAATAAATATGTAGATCTGTATCCATGATCATATTGCTTAATATTTCTAAGATATTGTGTAGTTTGAGATGTTTCCGCTGAAATGGAATTAAGATATTCGAAAAAATAAAGTTCGAAATAGCCAGAAAAATAACTAACTTGTTACTAAGGCCACCATATTTACCAGATATTGCACTAAAATGAAATAAAACTATATGAAAATTAATAAAAATAGCCAAGGTACTTAAAAGAATTTCTATGCGGAAGTTACACCAAATTTAATATATTTGCTTCAAATCCCCTCTTTGTATATGTTTATTAAACCTCCCCTCGATACAACCAACGGACGATGACTCATCTCTGTTAGCCTCATAAATTACCACTAAGAATGCATGCAAACTTTTTCCAACGTCACTACATTAACTAAAACACTCAATGAATAATACGTGAATACTAAAATAAAATAACTGGTTGTGAAAACAGCACGTCTATAATTAGAATCTTATAAGTTCTAAGCTAATAGGTAGACTAAAAGGTAAATATTAGGGGTTAAAGAGCTTAGATTGATAATGAAATTTTTGCTGATATTTTATTTAAAACACATCATGGTTTTCAGAAACAGAAACTTTAAAAACTTGCATTAAAAAATAGTGCCATTTTTAGTTAGAAGTTATTGGAAATTGGAAATATCCGGAAGAAATCAACAATAAAAATAGATAATCAGTACCTGTATTTACCTACACATTTACCTCTTTACTTTTGGCATAAAAACCATAATGAAAAACCATACATCAGGCCAAACATTATATAATCTATATAGAATATAGTCTATATTATATTTTACTTAAAATAAACTGTTACAATATTTTGTTAAAATGAAATGTGGAGTTTATATAGAAATGTTAGTTAGTCCCTGATAGAATTAAAATTATCCTTTAGAAGAATGTTGGCCACATTTGGACATTTTCTTCAGTTTCAACTGTTACTGATGGACCCATCTTCTTCAATTCTAGAGAGTTGAGCATCTTCAATGATAGAGAGATCATTGGGAAATCCTGCTAACTACTTAAAAACAATCTTACAGTTCATTGCATCACTACCATAAACACCTTGAATTATTAAAAACTGTCTTTGGCATATTTACTCAACTTAAAATATAAGTTAATATTGCCCACATCGTTTCTCAGTTTTTACGACTGAAGCTCAAAGTGTGCTAGCACGTTTTGTCATTATGAATAAATAAGAGCTGCTAACAACATCCAATTTCAGGTAATAAAAGCTGAAATAAATTCTTACATAATGCTTAAATATTTTCAGAGATGCTGCTGGTTAAGAGAAAATTCAACCAGTTAGATTGGTCAAATACTTTAACTCATAGCAAAGAAAGCGAAAATTTTACAAATCAATATGTCCATTGTATATGGACATTAGCATTGTAATATGTCCAAACAAAGGAGGCTAAGGAAAATAGTTTGCCCTCTTCAAAAGAACAATGGCAGAGTCCTAATAGAAAATAGTTATATAATTAGGTTCATTAAATCACAACGAATAAGTTGGCCGGGCCATATATGAGAGGACATTGATTGATATAATTGGCTTTAGCTCTCAAAAAATTACTTATTTTCCAAGTAATACCATTGTATTCAACATAATCAGCTTTCAATTGTATTCATTTAAAGAATCGATTAAAAAGTAATTATATTCCTTTAGAAACCAAGCTATTCTATTTTGCAAACCGATCCTCTCTAGCAATTACTTTGTGGTTTGTGGTAATTCTTCGTACGATTAATGATTACTTAAGTTTTAAAGAGATATAATAATCAGATGGGTCTATATCATGAGAATATCGTCCTCAATTTCACAGCTAATTTCAATTAAATGGACTAAGATTATGTTGTTGACCTGCCATTTTTTTTTTACTAGGTAATGTAATTAAAGTTGCCATACTGGATTTTCTTCCACATATAGAATCAAAATAAAAAGATTTTGATAGGTAGAAGAGTGATATAGATTACTCATCAAAGTTCTAAGCGATGTTTAGTGACATGCCAAAGTAGTGATCGATTGAAAATGATTACCAGGTGTGGCGCTTAAAATTTTTATTATTTTTTTAAGAGAGCGTTGAAAACAAAGGTCGGTTCATAGTTTAATCCTATGCCATTTTGTTGCTCCGACAGTACCTTTCAAAACATCATTGATATTTACTATTTCGAGTTAGCGTTATATATTTTTCGTGTGGTAAAAATGTTGAGTTTCGAGCCAAATAAAGAGGATTTGCAGTACGTCCTGCTTTTCTTGTTCAATCGAAAGAAAAAAGCGAATGAATATACCAAAGCAGTCGTATACTTGTGCCCCACGCAAGACGCTTGTAAGCATTGGTTTCGACAATTCAAAAGTGGTGATTTCGACTTGAAAGACAAAGGACATCCAAGTCAACCGAAAAAACATCAATATGCCGAATTGCAAGCATTGTTGGAAGAAGGCTATATGCAAACTCAACAATAAATGGAAAACAGATGGAAAAGTGAAAAACGATGTGCGAAGTTTGGCTTAGGATTGTGACTAGAGAAGAAAAATGGATAAATTTCGAGAACCTAAAACGCAAAAAATCATCGGGCGACCCAGAACAAACATCAACATCGACCGCAAATCGAATCGCGTTGGAAAGAAGACAATGCGAAGTATTTAGTGGGATCAGAAGGGTGTCATGTATCATGAGCTTCTGAAATCAGGTGAAACAGATAATACAGTTCGCTACCCTCAACAAATGATCAATTTAAACCATGCATTAACTGAAAAGCTACCAGAATGAGCTACAAGACACGGAAAAGTGATTTTACAGTACAACACCCAATCACATAGAGCGAAAGCCGTCAGATACATCATTTCTACACTTGGCTAGGAACTCTTGCACCACCAGCCGTACTCACTAGACTTAGCCCCTTCTGACTACCACTTATTTTCATGCACTTTCCATGAAACACTTCAACAATTAAGGAAATGTCGAAAAATGACTTAATGGCTAGACCACCTCAAAAATGTACGGTTTTTCTGAGAGGGTATCCACAAATTCGCAGAGAGATGAAAAAAAATGTACAGAAAAACGTGTTTAACAAGTAATAGGTATAATAAAGTGAAGTAAAATGGTGGTATGGTGATAAAAATAAACTAAAGCCGAAAAAAACACACCAAAGCAGCTCAAAAATCATATTAACTGTTTTCTTCGATTATCATGGTATTGTCTACAAGAAATTCCTTCCAAATGGCCAAACAGATAATAAAAAATATTATTTAAGTGTTAGGCGTCATTTGCGTGAGTCCATTCAAAAAATGTCCAGATTTGTAATTTTTGCATGACGATAACACTACTGTAAATCCCATAATTATTCGTCAATTTTTCAGTAAAAATGAAACAAATATCGTGCCGCAAGTACCATATTCACCAAGTATACCACATCGTAGATGCCATTCTAGGTCCATAGAAGCCGTTTAAGAGAGTTTGCTGTCCGCTTTGAAGGACAGCAAACTCGAGTCGATTATAAAAACTTTTAAAGACTGGAAAAAGCAATAAATGGAATCGAGGGAGGGGGTTATTTTGAAGGAACAGATGGAGGCATAATGTAACTCATATTATAAGGTAATGTATCATCATCCATCTAATTTCTTTAAAAGGTCATTTCCATTTTTGAAATTTTAATAGAATGTGTCTTTATTAGCCTAGCTAAAATTGTATATAAATCACGCGGTTGGGAAACAAATTAAAAATACATATTGAACATAAGGACAAAGCTCAGAACACAGACCTTTGCTCGAGCTATTGTTCTAAGAAGCAATTGGCTATTCCTACAAGGGTTCGATGGAAGTAAGAGTGCTGAAGACTTTTGTCGATGCTAGTTTTAAAGATTCCTAAAGCTATTCAGATTGCGCTGTTTTAAATGCTTTCCAAAGACCATATTTTGATGGGCGAGAATGCTTGAGATTGACCAATAATGCTGTCACTAATTTTTTCTGATGGCAATCCGATAATATGTGTATACGATATAGTAAGAAAATTTGATACTACACGAAAGTGTCTGCTGAAACCACAGATCATAAAATTAGGCGTCAAGATGAATGATCAATGCGGAACATCAAAGAGACCGTCAATTACATCGCAACGTATTCAACAAAAAAACTTTTGTTGAACGAAAAGAAGTAATTCAACAGACTTTCAATAATCAAATTTCTCTAAAGTAAAAAATAAGTAACACTTATTTAGCTATTAACATTTGCTTGGATAATTCTTAGCATAAAAAACGCTATGAGCTTTTATAATACTATAACATGATCATTTTTAGATGTATTAGAAAATTTTGGAAAACAAACAAGAGGATGACATTCTGTTTATAGAAAAATTATCAAAAATTAATCAGTGCAGGAGGTAACAACTACAAACCCTCACTAAATATTATATCGGTGTTCGTATATAACAGTATTGGCATATACCAACAATTTCATATTTTAACTGAACGGATTCTAAAAACAAAGATATCCAAAAATAAACAGTGCCTATTTATTTTCGGCACTGTTGCTTTCTCAACAAAGACTGAGCAGACCTTGAACTTGCGTGCACCCAGACTGATATGGCGTGCGAGCTATATCCCCCATTATTTCTGTATTTAACTCTTCCACTAAATATAGTTCGGATTTCATGCTTGGAAGAAAGAACTTACGGCCGACCTAGCCTCCTAGAACGGTCATATCGCATTACCAGCTTGAAAAGCGGATTTAACAGGAAACGGTTTGATTTTTGTTCGATTTTCTTCGCGTGCTACGAAAATCCTAACTGACCATAATTTAGTAGTTTGTTTCCGGTCCGAACTAAATAAATAAGTTGTCATTATAATGCAATTTGAAAAAGCACCTTTTTAATTTATTGAAAATAAATTACTATTATCAAGGTAATCTATAAATGTAGCCCTTCGTGAAGCTGAGGAAGCTAATCCATTAACTAGCATTCACACATGAACTAATGAGCTCGACAGTCTACAATTATTACTGATATACTTAAAACAGTTGTCCAGATAAGTCTTAGATAAGCTCTGTTATATTATTTGTAACCTTTTGAAAGGATAAGGCATATTAAGGCAAGCTTAATTCGACTGCTTTACTAATTTAAATTCTATCTGAAGTTCCGAAAGTAAATACCAGAAGCTTCTTATAGTATACAAAGCATAACAAGATTCATTTAAATGTGTATTAATTGGGAAAATTATCCAACATAAGAGAACTAATTTCAATACATTAGCTATATCACAACAAGCTTCAAAGATCAACAAATATGTTCCTCTTTTCTTTCCATTCCATAGATCAAAGGCGTCACGCCCTTCGTTCACCAAAACGAAATCAAAAGATTCGTACAGCGATATCGCCTCTTCTGACTAATTAAAATGGCGACTGTGTAAATTCTCGTCGAATCGAATTTAAAAGTTTACAGTTAGCATAGCAGTATGAAAGAAGAGAATATCATAATGTATCTCTTTATTTTAAAACCTGAAATAACTTTAGTCAGGTATGTAATAGTGTGTAATAAAAGCAGTTTGGATCATCAACAGACCAAAAATGATGAAGCACACTTAAACTTGGTAAAGAAGAAACGACCTAACTCAAAGATGGGAACAATAAAGATGTAACAAAAAGGGCAGAGATACTTATGAAAATAAAACATTATTAAAGAAGAAAATGATATTACAGGTAGAAATGAAAAGAAACAGAATCTATGCTTCTCGAGATTACCATTAATGAAATCTACAACGCCCTCAGAAAGGTCAAGAACAACAGAGTTAGAGGTCTGGATACTGGATGGTATAATATCTAAAATGTTGAACGCAAGAGAGCTGAAGTTAATCGAAAATTTAGAGAGATTTTCAACATTTACCTAAAAGCGGAGCAAATCCCAGAATAATGTATAGAAGCAAAAGTCGTTCTTATCCACAAAAAAGGATATATACACAAAAAACAAAACTCAGTAACAACAGACTTGTAAGTTTGGTGTCACAAATGAATAAACAGTTTACAAAAATACTCATTAACAGTTCTTCACAGATAAGACTTCAAAAATAGACTATGCTTTTCCCAAAGGAATATATATACATATGTCCAAAAGTTTGGAATATTCAAAATTCAAAATTCATATTCAAAATTTTTTATTGATATTAAGTTTTTGTTTTACTCATTTACATGATGATCATTTTATAAACCAAAGTCGACACCAAATCATCAATGTAAGAAAAAATTCAGTTATTATTTTGGCGTCAAAAAATTACAATGTACCAATTGCCTTCAAAAGTAATTTAAAAATAAAAAAACAACTTTCAATAAAACTAATAAGCAGTAGTTGCTCCATGGGTCTGTGTGCGTGCGGAGATTTGGCATGCTATCGATTAAATGATCATTTTTGACTTGCGGAATTCTCTATCATTCTTCATGAAATCATAAAATTGTTGTCATCCAATTGGTTGAATGGTTGTCATCCATGAAAACAAATATGTCGTCTGCTGCACCTCGGAACAGACGCACAACAGAATTTAAAACATCCTCAGTTTACACAGCACCAGTGACTCTTCTCTCCAGGACCAGTAAAGGTGTTCGTGTACTCCTCATAATACCACCTCAAAACATCACGCTCCCACCTTCAAATGGGATACGTCTAGTCGGGCTTGTCGACCTGGAGCTCTCCAAATAATCATTAAAAATGTTCTTCGTGAATCAGAAACCAAGCCAATTCTCGTGTCAACGGAAACATTACGTTATACTAGTTAGAACTATGATCCACCATTTCTCGAGCCCATTGTAATCTTTCATATTTTGTTGAATGGTTAATTTAGGAGCATGTAAAGGTTTTCTGCGATACAAATTTACCGCTTTTAGTCTGCGTATTATCGTTTGTCGTGAAACATTTACCCCTTCAAGCCTAACAAGCTCCTTTGATATACCACTTGTAGATTCCAGACAATTTCTTCGGGCTATCATTGATATCTGCCGGTCTGGTGCAGCTGTTGTACATCAGTTTCTACCACTTCTGAGGCGATCCTTTATGTCATCATGTCTGTTGTAATTTTTTCTGAATTTTCGATTCAGCACTTTGGAAGACACCTAAAATTTCCGCTATATCACTTTGATTAAAGCCCTGTTGTAACAAAGCAATTACACTTGATTTGTTAAAATGAGATATCATGTTTCTAGGCATTTTTAAAAGGTACCAGTATCCAGGAACCAGTATCAACGGAATGGGTAAAAAATTGAAAAATCTGTGTTATCAGCAAAACAATGTTTTGGTTATTTTCATTTAAAAACGGTCTAAAATAAAATCCATCACAATTTTTAGAGTATCATAGTAGATATATTATTTGTAAAATGTTTTTAAATCATTTAGGGTGTTGATCCGTTCATTCTGTGAAGAGTCACGACGTTTCGCCAAAATATAATTTGGCATTTCCAAGTGCTGTCCGCTGATATATATATATATATATATATATATATATATATATATATATATATATATATATATATATATATATATATATATATATATATATATGTATATATATATATATATATATATATATATATATATATATATATATATATATATATATATATATCTCACATATCAAGGTCACACTTGGCATTCTGATCTTGGCGAAACGTCTGCACGTTCCCAACAAACGGGACACAAACAATCGGATGTACTCTCGGACTAATAGTATAATGTTTCTTCCATTCGCGAAACACTACGAACTAACAAAGTACATAAACAAAACAGAAAACACTCAACACGTTTCCTACGTGTTGAGCGTTTTCTGTTCAGATATTTTGTAAAAAAAAAGAAAAAAATATAAAAAAGACCGCATACCCGAGATTCCGCTCTTTCACTATTTACACGGTCGAGAAGAAACAGTTGTTTATAAATATAAATATAAATATATATATATATATATATATATATATATATATATATATATATATATATATATATATATATATATATATATATATATGTATCTTTGTGTGTGTGTATATATTAATGAGAGTGTGTTTAATAATTTTTCAGCGACGATATTGTTCGAATAAATACAGAAATATATAACAGCTAAGAATGAAAATAATATTAGTGTTGAGATATAGGGGAGCTGAGATATAGGGTCTCAAAAAAATATTCGCCCATAAATTAGTTGGAACAAAATTGACAAATGTAAGAAGAATGTTAGTTTTAAATTAACTCCAATCTAACGAACGGACATGAGAGTAAACTAAATTTGCGGACGTGATGGAAGGGATAGCTGAATTAACATGTAAATATGTGGGCAGCATAGGTGGCTCGTAGATAGAATATTAGGTAGACGAAACTAATTTTGAGATCAAGACTTGGACCCAGGCACACATGAAAGCTAAACACGAGATGGAGAGATGACATAAATAAAACGTAGGAAATCAATGGATATGAAAACACAAAAGTTGGCTACGGCATGCAATGGGAAAAGCCTATATCCAGCAGCAGAGCGACATAGATAAATCGTGATCATGGCGATTAACAACGTAGATGAATAGGTGTTACCGGTCGATTTTGCTAAGAGATGGCGTTACTGACGTCTATGGCGTTTTGGAGGGTAAACACACCATCAAAAGCCAGTTCGCTATTAATTGTAATTATGCAAGAAACCGTTTTTCATAGCTTGGAGTATGTTGAATTAAGTACCAGAAAAAAGACGTTTTGCGAGGAAGTTTAATAACCTTCGTTCATTTGAAGAAAACGGCTACAGAAAATTATTTATTGTTGGTTGAAGCTTATGTTGAACATGCTTTAACCCAAAAAACTTGTGAACGATGGTTTAAAAGCTTTATAAGTGGTAATTTTGATATAAAAGACAAGGAACAACCAGGACAACTGAAAACGTTTGAAGATGCAGATTTGCAAGCATTATTGGATAAAAACTCAATTTCCGAACGTCTACACGCACAGAAAAAGATACAGAAGGAGGAGGGTATGCGTTTTATATGAATTGAAGGAAATAGACATTGAAAGGCGACAAACCACTTGTGCAATTTTGCTTTTCAAGTAGAAAAGGTTTTTTTGCATCGAGTTATGACAATGATGAAAAGTGGATCTATTTTGAAAACCCAATATACATGTAAAGAAGGATTTGCTATGTATTTGGGGGAATAGTAAGGGAGCTGTGTATTACAAACTGCTTACGATTACTGACAATCGAGACCGACAACAATTGATAAAACTGAACCAGGTATTGAAGGAAAAACGACCAAAATACGCCCAACGACACGATATAGTTATTTTTCAATATAAGAATGATCGACCTTATGTTGCAAAATGTGTAAAAAACTATTTGAAAAACGTTAAATGGGACATCCTACCCCACCCACCATGTCGCAATAACTAATGATGGCCAATACTTTGATTAATATTTTGTTATGGAAATAAAAGCTCAAATTTTGCGAAAAAATCGACAAGATTAACCGAAACACCTATTATTTTTATCAGCGTTGTGGAATCTCACGCAAAATCACCTAAGGTCATTCGTTTCTCACTAAACTTTTAATATTTCACCTTGAAAATAAGATTTATCAAATGAGGATGCTTTATATCCTACAGAATGTAGCGTGGCAGAACATCAGTGTGTTGGCAAGTATTAAAATAACTGATGCAATTCAACTGTTTATAGCGTATTCATAATGTAACCCATGTAATAGACAAATATTCTAGTCACTGAATTTAGAAAAACATTTAGAGTGACCCTGGTATATATATATATATATATATATATATATATATATATATATATATATATATATATATATATATATATATATATATATATATACGACTATATATATATATATATATATATATATATATATATATATATATATATATATATATATATACGACTATATATATATATATTTTTGATATATATATATATATATATATATATATATATATATATATATATATATATATATATATATATATATATTAGGGTGGTCGTTAAAAATTAATTCTATTCCGACTCCCCAAAAACCTTCCTTTTGATGAAAAAATACGGGAGATTTTTTTTAACAAAAATAACACGTGCCTCAAGATGAGGACTAAGTTAATTTTTTGATAAAATAGTAGTTTTTTTTAAGTATCTCGTTAAAGTATACGGTTTGGAGAAAAAGATATAGAAGTAATTTTGTATGTAAAGGAAAATTAAATTCTCTACAAAAAAGGTCCTCTCAATTTTCTTTATAAAATTCATATTTATGGAGATATTCTCGATAATAAATTCATTAACTCCATATAGTCAACATTTTAAGCCCTACAAACGTCATTTTTTCTGAAATATACAAAATTTTGTAACTTAAGTAGAATTTACAATTATTTATTTAATATATATCTAGTTAATAACGACTAAGGCATACTTAATGTCATTAATTTTATATCAAAATTAAATAATACACATTTATTTGTTATAGACATTTAATAAATCTGTTTATTTGTTTCTCCTATATATTTTTCTGAAATCTGTATACTTTAAGAGATACTTAAAAAAACCACGATTTTATCAAAAAATGAACTTAGATCGTCTTGAGGCACGTGTTATTTTTGTAAAAAAAAATCCCCCTTATTTTTTCATCAAAAGGAAAGTTTTTTTGGGGCGTCGGAAAAATTTAATTTTTAACGACCACCCTTATATATATATATATATATATATATATATATATATATATATATATATATATATATATATATATATATATATATATATTCAAACTCATTCAAATGTTTTAACACCTGAAGGCATAATGTATCTCACGTTATAAGGTAATCCATCCATCATCATTCATCTAACTTTTTCTCATGGTCATTTCCATTTTTGAAATTCTCTCTTGAATAGTGATAGCCAAAATTATATATAATGTATTCTGATTTATTTCATACATTTTACAAATTAAGAAAAAATATTTTTAACAAATTAAAAACGTCCTTTTCAAGCCGTCTGGTTGTATACTTCATATTTTGGTAAACAAACATGGGATATTCGTTGAATTCCCCTCTGTTCATAATAAACTTAAACCTAAGTATAAATTTGTATTTTATGTATTCTGGAAATTCGTTTCATGTTTTAGTAAACAATTTAAAATTCAATTTATTAGGGATTTAAATATTTGACTTTCATTTTAAAGAGAGCGCTGCTGCTCTTGTTAAAGTAGCGGTTTGTTTTCACAGTCGTTTTTAGTTTGTTCAACGTGAGCTCAAGCTATTAAACGTCTACCGTTCCGTAATTAATTATAATTAACGCATAAGGAATGTTAATAGTTTATTTATTTTTCAAATTTTATCTATTTAATATATTTTTAAGACAAGTATAAAAAGATTATATTTAAGTGACTGGCCTTATCAAAGTATTTATTACCTTAGCTTTATTAATATTTTTGTGAAAACGAAAACGAACTATTTTTAACGAAAAAAAATTTTATCTTCATTTCAATCGTCATGATATGGTCTTCAGGACATATTTTAAAAAGAATATTTTAAGTTTAATTAAACATTAATTTCAATTAATATTCTAGGGAAGAGTGTATGATCTGACAAGGAATCACCACTCCATCACGTCAGTTTCAGGTGGGGTACGACCGAATGACGGCTGACAGATATTCTATGTTGGTCACTCGCTAGTCGGTAGGCTTTTCGAGAGATCCATGGTAAGTACAAAACCAAGGTTTGAAGGCTTGAGGGGGTGCTGATCGGGTTTATCTGTGAGCTGTAGGTTCAGTAGTTTATATAGCCTTAGTTGCTGCGGTATCGCGTTCAAGAAAATGGGGCATCGCAATGTGTTCAAAAAATAAGACATATATACGAAATATTATTTTATTATCAGATAATAAAAACATAATAAAATAAACTTAAATAAAGTAATAGTCAAAGTTGTTTGAAATAATAATTCAATGCGACGGTTGATTTTATTTTTCACTTAAAAGTTTTTCTATACATAAGCAAATTATTTTCCAGTGATAATAGACGATTTCTATATTTAGTTTTTACAGCCACCATAGACGAGAAGTTTTTTTCGCATAAGTAACAAGTAGCGAAGGGTATTAATGTTTTCAAAGATTCTATTACTAGGCTTCCGAATTCACATCGCCGTGCAATAAATTTATCTAAATCCTAATAATCTATCTAAATCCTGAGTTAAAAAGTCTAGTTGTAGAGTTTTGTCGGCCGACATTTCAATAAGTTAGTTGTGAATCTCAATAGGTAATTCAGCAACTGCAACATTTTCATCAAACGGATTGAGAACCCATCTTTTCGATAAACCATCGTTGCCATCTGAAAAATATTTCAGTAACTGAATTTTCAATTCGCGTAAAAGTGTTTTCATGCTCTCACGCGATTAATAACAGAATCTCCTAAATCCATATTTTTTATTGTATTTAACACTGAGTGAGAGAAGAAATCGTAGCACTTGTTTTCGAAAAACGTAATTAAGAATGAAACTCTTCGTCTCGATCCTTTGTTTTATTACCCCACAGCTTGTACTAACCTGCCTAAGCGCCTCCGGTCCGAATGATCCGCCTCGCATGCGCGGGCGGGTGGCGTGTAGTGCTCGGGCGGGTCACTTTAGAAGTGCGTGCCAATGCAGGGCACAGGTTCGAACTGGTAAATATAATATAGAAACTGTGTGGTATTTCGATATAAGTGTAACGACCGATTCACACATACATCTATCACTGATGATTCGTCATTACAAACGTAAGCGTGTGAAAACACTGGTAGGAGTTTATAAGCCTACCTACCTAAAAATATTTTTAACAAGATAAAAAACGTTTTTTCATAAATCACGATATTGAAAAAGGACGAATCGTCGCCGTGTTAACCGGCCGATGTAAAACCTTGATAAACGTGAAGTTAATATATTATAGTGAGCGGATCGCAACGTTTTTTACTTAACTTTTTGACTATTTTGTGGGTCGCGACACTAAAAAGGTTGAGAAATAAAGCCTTACTATTAGAGTTTATAATAAAAATTTCATCTTCTGGTCATGTTTCATTGAGGCTGAAAGTACGCCATTATTTCCAATTTGAAATCGGAGGCTATGTAGCAGGAAACTTTCGAAAGCCATTGTTTCCGAGATACCGTCATTAACACTCGAAATGGGTTTGATGCGAGCGGTCCCCTCACGTAAAAATGTTGCAGGCTTTTATATCCTGCTCAATTTAGTTTCACGGATACGGCGGACGTAAGGAATTTCAAAGGGAAAACGTCCTTAATAGCTGATGTTTAACTACCGGAAATAATTAGTTCGGGAACAGCAATCTTGAAATGATGTCAGTTCACAAAAGGTCCACTTTATACAAAATAACACTGTTAATATGTTTTTAGATTTTAATTATTTATCTTAAGCATCCTTTATATCCAATATTGCATATTATAAACCGTTTTAATGCCTATTACCTTCATTCAAAAATGTATTAATGCTTGAACTATTTTCAACTATCCTACACTTAATGTTCAATACAGTTCTATTACCAACTGCATATTTCTTACGTTAAAACAACAATTTCTTTCATCTTTTTAACATGATGGAGCAAATTATACAAACAAGACATTCAGAATCACTAAAGATTATCGTCGAACTGATTTAGAATGTGAAATGTCAAATAATTGTAACAGTTAACGAGGCTTATTCCGAAAGTTCTCGGCCGAACATAGCAATAGCACGAGGACCTATGACCAAATTACTATGACATTTGTAGTATGTCTTAGTATTGTAGTATAGTATTTATAGTACGTCATTTGTAATATAACTTATTAGATGGCGTACTGTGAAGTTTCAAACAAGTGCGTTTAGTTGGGCATATAAAAGATTTAGATTTCACTTTACCAGGTGTGACGGTTAATAATTCTTACTTTTTTCTTTAAGAAAAAAACACTTTTAATTGCACATTTTATTGCAGTATTCGTTTTTGGTATAAAAGTATCAAAAAATATTACATTATCGAAAAATTTGAGCCAATTCAACCAGTAGATTAGTAATGGTTGATAATGTATTGATTCACCGCAGTTCGTTTAACACTCATTGATTAAGTATTGATCGAATAGGGACGTGGTTTCAGGCTTGGTTAATCATCCCAGGTTAATTAATTGTACCTCAAGAGTTATGTATCAGGGCGTAAATTCAGAAGTCATCTGCTGATAATGTCTCACAAGTGCTCAATTAGGCACAGATTTAAAGATCTCAGTGGCTAAGATAAAAGGTCGCAGTCGGAAGGCTTTTAATATATCTAATCTATGGGGGAGTGCAATATATTACTGATTAATGCTTATTGTAAATAGATAATAGATGAGATTTGAGAATTTTATACATATAATGCTCAGCATTCAAATTATGAATTAACTCCCAAGGTAAACCAACAATGAATATAGCTCTGAATACTACAGTCCCGACAGTACTATGCACATGTTTCTATACAAAAAACTGGGAGTTGTCTCCTTTCTCCTCTATATCTCCGAGTCCAGAAAAACTTTTACGGAAAAACAATTCTGATTATAACTAAAATTGTATAATTTTATACCCTTTGCCTGATAAAACCTCATACCAGTCAATATACTTTTGTGATGTTTGTCTGTTTAATGTCATCGAGCACTAGTAATAATAAACCAATAATTTTAAGACTGTTTAAGAGAATATAAAAGACTTCTTTTGTTTTAGGTTTCTTAGGAAAAATAATCTCATCACAGCAATAAAGTTTTCATCGCATTTCAATAATTCAATGAATTTATAAGGATCAGTCGTCAGTTGTACGAGGGTTGCTATTTATGTATCCAGAATTGGTAACAATCGTCGACTGTATTCGTACTCGGAACGTTTTGTCATACGGACGATATTTGTGTTGTTTAGTGACTTATAAATTTCATCTCAGTCAAAAAGTAGGATTAACTCGTGAGAATTTTCGTACATCGATCAACCCACTTCGACTATCTAAAACCACTGTATATCACTGGTTTAGTGAATTCAATCGTGGCTGTCATTCGCTCGTGGACGAATTTAAAGAAGGTCGTCGTCCAAAATTGGTTGCTGTGGCAGAAAACATCGATACTGTGCGGGAACTGATAAAGCAAGATTGTCATGTGACATACCGTAAGATTGAGGCATTAGTATGACAAGCATACACAAGATTTTACATGAAAAAGCCGTGAAAAATATTTATTCGCGTTAGATTCCGCATAATTTTATAATCGCTCAAAAAAAGACTCGTTTCGATTGGTGCAAAGAAATTGGTGCTCAAAAAATACAATCGTGGAGCGCCAAAAGCCGTGAATAACATCTACTCAGGTGATGAATCTAGGATCTATGCGTATGACCCCGAAAGAAACAGCCGTCGACTGTATGAGTGAATTACACCAACATGGCACGAGTCAAACTTTACCAGAAACATCTTGGTTGACGAGGCTTTATATACCCACCATGGAATTCACAATTCCCACAGTACTCATTATTGGTTAGTTAATAATCCTCATGTTTCTAGGTAAACAAATTTTCCACATAGATTTTCGGCCAATGTGTGGGCGGTAAATATCAACGGTATTCCTGCTGGACCTTTTATCTTGCCAGATTGTATAGAACAGGCTGGTGAGACTATTGGGGAAATAACTTTATCACTCTTGGGTACGTCGTGCCAAACTTTACGTGGAACAGATGGGCGACTACTTTAAACCTTTTATTTAAGTACATTTGTCTCGTGCGTCCCAACTTTAAATTCATATAAAACAACAACCAACTTAGTTATCATAAAACTATTAATTTTGTGTTAAATAACATTCAATGTTAATGTTTGAAAATAATTTCGGACGCAAGTCCGCCGCGGCTACTTCTGACAAAGCGCATTCTGTCAATCCAATTTCCGACCACTTTTTCAAGCAATTGGGGACTTATGTCCGCAATTGTCCACAATTCGGATGCACTAAAACCCCTATCACCTTTTATTATGAATATAAATTATTATAGATATTTAAATACATAATTTTTTGAATATTGAAATTAGAGCTAGTGAAATATTTGCCGAAAATGCCATTATTGATTGGATAATCCATGATTTCTTAATTAAAAGAATGTGACAACTTCTATTAACGTTTTGGAACTTCCGTTTTTCATCATGTAAGATAGAGTGGATTCAATCAAAACGGTATATTATTGTAGTATTGTCTACCAAAACGGTAGACAACAGATAGTCGCTTTGAAGCCTCAATATACTCAGTATACTTCTCAACTTCCTTGATCGTTTTTCAAATATATGCTTCTCATTACGTAACGTGGGTTTTCTCCACAAGAGTAATCATGAGTAAGATAAATCAAAATCTATGTCATTTGACGTCATTATCCTCCAATATTATTAAGAGTTACCCCAACTAGAATTGAGAATTATATATGTGAGTAGTATAGATGATGTAAAAAGCATATACTATTTTTAACATGTCAAAAATTCTTGAAAAGCTACAACAATTCTGAAATAACTGAATAGTTAAATAGGCTTTCCATACATTTTATCCACGTAACAAATTGATATGGACCACTCATATTTTTTTAATCCTCAAGCAACAAATAATATACTGATAATACTATCTCGATTGTTGAACTAAAATCGTTAATTAACTAATTAAATATATTAATTTTATTACTTATTTTATAGTTACTTGTAGTGCCTCTTTAGTGGCATACTTAATAAGTCTAATGGGTTATTAACATTCCTATCGCATCAATATTAATAATGAAAAAGTAGACAGTGTCAGATCTCTTTAACGGTTTGAAAAATTAAAAAAAAAATATCAAAGTTAACGTTTGTCAGAAAAAAAACACTAAACATTCACATATTAAAAAAATAGACATAAAATGAATTTGTATTTAGCGGTAACAATTTAGGTTATAAACAAAGAAATAATATGTTAAGAGTGGTTTTAAGAGATTAATTTGATATACTAAGGCCGGTTCTACAATGCAAGAATATAGCAGGTATAAACTATACTTGGAATAAAATTTGAAACGCCCGCCCGGCGTGTCAAATTTTATTCCAAGCATAATTTATATCTGGTACATAGTGTTGTAACCTAATAAAAACTAATCTGTAATACAATGCTGGGTTATCGTAATGAAAAACCATGAATTGTTTTGCCACAAATTTGGACGTACTTTTTTTTTTAATTAACTCTTAATATTTAATCGACCATTACTCAGTACAATATCCTTGAGTTTAGTTATGTTTTTTCATTGGAGATCTTGTTTTGTCCATTGGAGATCTTTCTGAACGAGATTCATATTGAACTGTTTCTCTACCATCACTAAAGTTTTTGTACCACTTGTAAACATTTTTTTTTTTGATATAGATTCATTGCGTTGATACTTTATAAAGATTTTTAATGTATCAGGAAGGATAAGAAATTTTATTTTTAAGAGAAAATTTAATGCAAATTATTTGTTCGAGAAATGTATTATAAATATATAATAGCTCCCATGATTGCTGAATCTCATTCTAATACGAAAGTTAAATTTGCCCTTTAAACTCGAAAACCTTTGTACATCCATCATGACTACTTAACAAAATAGTGATTTATCTCTAAATGAAATAGAGCTCAATTTCAGATCCCATTTAATTTCAATTATACATATATATATATATATATATATATATATATATATATATATATATATATATATATATATATATATATATATATAGTGACATGTTTCTCGACCATGTAAATTATTGTTATTTGAGGAAGTTGATTGGTTTTTACTGTTGAATGCTGCCCCGAAACCAACCAACTTCCCCAAATAACTATATATATATATATATATATATATATATATATATATATATATATATATATATATATATATATATATATATATATATATATATATATATATAAATAACTCAAACCGGTCCTGGGAGACACTTGCTGGAGCTTTGGATGGCGGAACGACAAAGCACCAACATGGAGCGCGAGTGTATTTTCTTTGTTTTTAATATCTTTCTCCACGAGCCCACTTCATTATATATATATACCAAAAAATAGTTATGGTCAATTAATTAGAAATGGGATAGGTAAAATAATATAATTCTAAATTTGTATTGGAACTGAAATATATTTATTTTTATGTTTTACCAATAGTTACCTGCAACAATTTACCCTCAATAAAACTCAAAATAATTGATCTTATGATAATATATTAAAAAAATTATAATATTTCTTATTTATACTTTTGTTCAAATGGTAGGTCCATTAGAAACAATACATATAGATATATCCAATACAATAAATAAAAATAAATCAATTCTAAATGTTTTAAATGTAATTATTAAATTTAATATCTTGTAGCATGTCCTTTGTTTTCGATAACACCCCTACATCTCCTCGGTATCGACTCCACTAGATGCTGATATCTTTCCAAATATATGGATTTCCATATTTGATATACTACTTTACTTAATTCGTTCAAATTATTAATTTATTTGTCCGGTAATATCATTTTAAGGTAACCACAAAAGTTTTCTATATGGTTAAGGTCGGGGCTACATGATGGCCATTCCATTATCGTCACATTATTATCACTGAATCACCTTTTCACAGATTTGGTCGTTATCTTGCTGAAAGCCCTAAGTCACCGGCAAATTTTTATCAGTAAAGGGCAGCATAGAATGTTTTTGTATTTTTCTTGCTCAAGAATAATCTCAATTTTCACAAGGATCAACACCACGCCAAGAAAAAGATCCACAAAGTATTATATTTCCAACGCCATGTTTCAAAGTACTTATTGTACATCTAGGATTATTTTCTGTACATCTTGGCCGCCTTATAAATAATCTACTACCACTTCCCATACGGTTTATCTTTGTCTCGTGGGACTACAACATCTTCTTCCAGTCGTTTATGCTCCAACTGATATGCTCCCTAGCAAATTTTACTATCTTGGTATTATCTATCTTGGTGATTTTTCTTTTTAAAAAGTGGTTTCTTTCGAGATACTCGACCAAACAACTTGGCTTCGTTGAGACGTCCTCTGATGGTCCTGGAAGATATTTTTATTTCTGGAGAAATCTTTTTCTTGTTTTGTATGGAAGTAATGAACGGATTCTTTTTAGCCATTCGGATAATAACTTTGTCCGTTCTTTGATTTTTGGTGTGTGTTTTTGGTCATCTTTTTTTCTTCGTGGTATATTTTCGTGTGTCCCATGGTCTTTGAAGTGTTTTAGCGGACCGAACACTATTTTTTTGGAACCCTTTAAATGTTCGCCTATTTTTTTATAGCCCCAACCTCGCTGCTTCAAGCGATGATTATCTTGCGTGTGGAAGGATCACAACTTCATTTTTTACCCATATTAAAACTAATGTAATGAAGTTTAGCAAAATGTAAAAAGAAATTTCTGTCACTAAGCAGATTTAAAATATACTGAACGCTCTTATCCCTGCCGGTTCTAACTGTGGCCAGTAGTATTATCACTAACTTTTATTTATGTTTTGCATTCCTTGCATTTTTCAACCGAGAATAACAATAAACAAAATATGTATTGCTTATGTGAGGATCACATAAAAATTCCACAAACAACCGAGCTATCTCTTTTGAAAAATGAATATTCATGAACATTCATTTTTATAGTAGGTTCTTCTAATTAGTCGGCCACCACCATGTATATATATATATATATATATATATATATATATATATATATATATATATATATATATATATATATATATATATATATATAAATATAAAAGTTGTTGTTAAGGTACTACTTGAATATTTAAATTATAAATAATAATTAAATTATAATATAATATATCAAATATAAATCATAATCATAAATTATGTTATATCTAATGGAGCTCAGTTTAATATTTTATAAAAAACTTTCATATCATTTTCATTGTTAAATTAGAAATAATAGCGTCGTATATAAATATATGTATATGATATGAAAGTTTTATATAAAATATTAAACTGAGCTCCATTAGATATAACATAACGTTTAAATATTCAAGTACTATCTAAACAACGACATTAGTTGACTATTCAATTTTTTATAAAGATTTTTTCAAATGAATATTATTATTTTGAAGGTCCACCATTTGATTTCGTACACGTCCTGCATACGAAGTTGTTGCACACGGATTACGTTAAGGACAATTATTATTTCAGTATCGTCGAAAGTGTCGGATGGGTTCCGTGTGGTGCCGCATAGAAATGGAGAAACCGCCGGATGTAGGAGTAACGTACTAAACAACCATTCATTTTGTACGATCTGAAGGTCCCGGGGGAAGATTTATAGTGTCTTGCTTCGGGATTCGCTAGGTAAAATTTACTGTCTTGATTTAATTTATACGATACACGTTCAGGAGGAGAACTTTTCCCTTTTTAATGTATTGAGTTTCAAATAAATTTCTTTGATTTTTAGAGTGAAATGAAATATTTATTATTTAATGTACAACATAAAGTTACTAAGAATTGCCGCACAGGCAATAAAAAACCCAAACTAATGAGTATAAATGACTCTTCAGAAATGTCCTTACATAGGCTTCAACTTGATAAGACGTCAACAATCATGATACGTAATATACTTTTGACATTCTGAAAAAATTCCGAGATATTATTGCCATATTTTCTCCTCTAAAAAGTTAATTGTTCGAGCAGCTTTTTACGAACTCACTCGTGATGATGATGATCATCAGCCCACTGCAGGATGAAGGCATCTTCAGTATGCTTCCAACTTTCACGGTCCTGGGCTTTCCTCTGCCACTCGGGTCCAATATACTTAGCGATGTCATCAATCCATCGTGCTTTCGGTCTTCTTCGCGGACGTTTGCGATCAAGCGGTATCTCCTCCAGGATTGCCTTGGCCCATCTGTCGTCCCATCGCCTAGCTATATGGCCTGCTTCAATTCAATTGCTTTACTCTTCTTACTATATATATATATATATATATATATATATATATATATATATATATATATATATATATATATATATATATATATATACCGACCCGATTTATATCATTTCAATTACTGTGTCGATGATAGTTAAAACAACAAATGTATAACAGATGATCTTTATGAAATTCGTCACTAAAACTTGATAATTCTGTAAACCAGCTGTAAAGACGCAAAGGATTGGTACTGCACCATTAAAAGCCGAATAAAGATGTTGAGTTATTATATTTAAAATATAATATAATATTTAAAAGAGTGTAAAATTATATATATTAAAAATTATCTATTAGAATAAAATTGTTGTTTTTTTTTTGTAAATCAGTCGTCTTTTTTATGAAGCCATCCTTACCACTTCAGAAGTTGGATTCAGAGATAGATGGATTCATTTAGGAGTTAACGCGAAAAAATCGCCCGTGTTTTATTATGAAAAGTTAAAATTTTGAGGTTACCGGTCCACACTATTATTCCAAAAATGGCTTCTGAAAACGATTCCGCTCAAACGAAAGGTGTGATCAGCGCGAAAGACTTGAAAACTTAAACGCCAGTTAATGTTGGCAGGTTAGGTGTTTAGTAGTTGTACACTCTTTAAGAATAAAATTGTTGTTTTTTTTGTAAATCGTCGTTTGTCGTTTTTTAAATTTATGAAGCCATCCTTACAATATATATATATATATATATATATATATATATATATATATATATATATATATATATATATATATATATATATATATATATACATTCTGTCAAAAAAGTACCAGGAATTGATTATTTGAAAACTCCGCTTAAAGGGAGTTTAAACGTCATCTGTCATTTAGTTTGTTTACAGTGTTCGATTTTGTCAGTTCATCTCAAGTGTTTTGCGATTTTGACAAGGGATAAAAACATTGAACCAAGAATTTGTCTTAAATTTTGCATTGTAAATGGAATATCGTGTGCCGAGTAGCTGAAAATGTTGCAGAGGGTTTACAGTGACTCGACTTTAACAAAAACACTTGCACATGAGTGGTACAGTGCATTCAAAAGCGGTCGAGATGTGGTGGAAGATCTGTCTCGCTCTGGTTTGGCATCAACGTCCTCAACTGAAGTTAACATCGCTAGTGCTAAGTGAAGGAAATGGTGACTGAAAATCGTCATTTAAGTTTGAGAGAGATAGCCGCTGATCTTTCTGTGTCTCACGAATCAATTCATACCATTTTAAGAGATTGCTTGGGCATGAAACGCATTGCCGTTTAGCTAGTGCGGAAATACCTGAATTTTCTTCAGAAACTCAATCGCGCAAAGGTCGCTGAAGACATGCTAGAACGAGTCAATTCCGACCCTACATTAATAAAACGCATAGTAACTGGTGATGAGACATGGGTATACGAGTTTGACAGGCAAACCAGTCAACAAGCTTCGGTGCTTTCCAACACAGCCGAAACAGAAAAAAAACACGTCAAAGTCGATCAAAAGTTAAGGTGATGTTGACTGTTTTCTTCAGAAGGTCAGAAGTAAAAAAATAATATTATTCGAGCGTCATGCGGCGTTTGAGAGAGCAAATTCGTCGAAAAATGTCAGATTTGTGGAAAGAAAACTCTTGGAATTTGCATCATGACTACTCACCAGCTCACAAGGCTGTCATTGTCAATGAATTTCTGGGCCAAAAACTCAACAAACACCATCGAACATCCACCGTATTCACCTGGTATGGCTCCGACCGTCTTCTTTCTCTTCCCAAAACTCAAATTACCACTTCGAGGCACCCGTTTTCAGTCGATAGAAGATATAAAAGAGAATTCGCGTGAGAATTGAAGTCGATTCCGGAAAATGCATTTAAAAATGTTTTGACAATTGGATTATTCGTTGACATAAGTGTATTATTTCGGAAGGGGCCTACTTTGAAGGCGATACAACAAAATTTGGATAAATAATAAACATTTTGTGTTTTATTGACCAATTCCCGGTACTTTTTTGACAAAAAATAAATAAATAAATAAATAAATAAATACATATATATATATATATATATATATATATATATATATATATATATATATATATATATATATATATATATATATATATATATATATATATATATATATATGTATATATATAGCTTAAAATTCAGACTCGATATTTAAGACTCGACCTTAAACAAGAAAGATCAAAAACAAACGAGAAAAAGAAAATTCATTCCAAAACATAATCATTTCGGGTTATAACAACTCGGTTTGATCCCCAGACAATCCTTTAATCCAGATAAAAGTCAAACAAGATTGATTTTGTGCTGATCCAACGAGTTCTGTCATCTAGATATCCCAACTAGTTGCAAGGATATTAAACTCAAGACAATTATTTATTAGAACGGTATATCAATAAACAATATTGTTAAACTTTTCAATTGCTACAAAAAAAAACAATATTTTTGATTAAATTCAGAATTAATTAGTTTTAATTAATTTCATGTAGATGTCCACATTTATCAAATAACACTTACTTTTGTAACTTAATTTAATTTTACAAAAGATTTTTTTAAATATTATGATTCAATGAGTTCTTTCATATGGAGCCAGATAAATCGTCCAAAATTTTCTTGTTGGAATTTTTAATTAAGTAATTCTTCGGGTTATTTAAAAATTTGTGGAATCGATTCGTAGTACAGAAGATCAATACTTTGCTTGTTATGTAGTTAAGATAGGACTACTTTATTTACTTGGCCATTTTCCGTGTTATTACAATTACTAAAATGTTATTTTAAATATAATTTCTAATCGAACCAAAATATATTCTAACTATAAATATATTTAACTTACACTTTTTGTAAAAAAAATATATAAATTTAACTGAGGTAGCCGATACTTGATGGAAATTCATTTTAAATAAATAAGCAAAGATTAATATCTAAAAATGTCCACTATGTTTAAAATTATTATATATACAATTTTAAATATAGTGGAAATTTCTAGATATCAATCTTTGCTTATTTATTTAAAACAATATATAAATAAAATACTATGCATTTTTAAACAGCGAAGTTTAGAACTACTGCAATTTATGTTCCCTGTTTGCATTTTGTTCTAGAACGTTTTTATGTTTTACTTCCTAGAATGATTTAACAAAAACTATCCGTTAGGTTATGGAGAAAATTTTTAAAGAGATTTGCTGTATGTGCGATTCAACAGGTGCAATCTATGAGGGATGTTATTTATGTATCCGGAATAGTAAATAAAACAAATATTTATCGTTTAAAATGGTTATATTGTTTTTCAAAATATTTTCCGCGATGATGGATACACTTCTGCATTACGTTTGAACCAATTTTCATAGCATTTTTTCCATTCCGATTGAACATGCATTTTGAACGCATCAACCGCTTCTTCTTGCGTCAAAATCGTTGACCACATAGTTTATTCTTAACGGACGGAAACAAAAAGAAATCATTGGGTGCCAAATCAGAGCTGTACGGTGGATGATCCATCAATTCGATATTTTGACAAGTCAAATATTGAATTGTTCGGTCCGATGTGTGTAATGTGTAATTCTGCTTTGCTGATTGTTTTTTCTTATTTCTTCAAAGACTTCTGGGCAAACAAATGGTTGTGTACCATTCAGAATTGACCGTTCTACGATTCTCTAGTTGCACTGTAGCTACATGCCCATTTATCCCAAAAAAAAACAGGCGACTATTTGTAAAAAAAAAACAGGCGCCCATAAATAAGAATTTCCTAGCAGATGGATGCAATGATGATAACAGAAGACGCAATGATCCCATTTCTTGGCCCGCACGCTCCCCAGATTTAAAGCCCAGCTATTTTTTTCTGTGGGGCTATTTGAAAAAGTTAGCTTATTACGGTGAAGTAAATTCTGTGGAAGAACTACAATAGCGCATCGAAAACGCTTGTGATGTTATTCGTGGACACCGGAATTTTATTTTTGACGCGTGTAGTGACGCATGGGTACGCCGAGCAAGATTTTGTGCTAACCGAACAAATGGTGACAATTTTGAACAATTTTTGTAACATGTAACATTTTTGTTTCTGTTATTCTGCAACTTTTATATAAATGATTTTTTGTAAAATTACTTCTTTTTACTAGTTCTACATGTGAAAATAAATGACTCACCCTTAAAAACACCCTGTGTGTATGTGTATTTGTAAATGTTTATATATATATATATATATATATATATATATATATATATATATATATATATATATATATATATATATATATATATATATATTTATATATATATATATATATATATATATCTATATATATATATATATATATATATATATATATATATATATATATATATATATATATATATATATATATATATATATATAAACCAGTATGTATATGATATATGTATATATATATATATATATATATATATATATATATATATATATATATATATATATATATATATATATATATATATATACATTTGCTTTTAGAATAATATAAATACTGAAAAATGTTTTATTCTTCTTTTTTATTGTATTTATATTTTTTAATCTCGTAAATAAATTTGAATCGCCTATAGGCTAGACTAACTACCTTGAACTCTGTGGTCAATAACTTTTGTCTCAAACTCACTCTCCTTCAACAAGATTGACATATGAATGCATCAGCCACACCTAACATATCTCACCCCGTTTGGATATGACGAATGAAATGGTTGGGTCGTCTTATAACAACACAAACAAAAATCATCTATCTGATACTGTTGACGGATTTAGGCGCATTCGCGTGTATCCACATGGTTGGTCGGTGTGTTCAATCGTGTGTAAATTCGATTTTAATTGGTTTTAGAACAACTATGTAAAGTTACATAATATAACTATCTAGTTGTTAACGATTAAGTTACATTCGGATTATGGTCGGTCGAACGAGTAAGATATATAATAGTTCTTTAAGTTAATAATGTCAATTTTTTCGCAAAATTTGAGCATTTATTTCCATAACAATATAAATTACCTTAATAATCAAAGTATTGGTGATCGTTAGCTATTGCTTTTTCCCAAATTTCTATCAAAGAATGGGTTCCGCGCCAAAAGAACTTTTGGTTTTTTGATGCCAACCATTCATCATGTCAAATTTTCACTTCTTCGTAAGAATGTTGTTCTGAAAGTCCGTGCTGCATCGATCGAAATAAGTGGTAGTCAGGTGTCTATGAATATGTCCGGTGTTCAGTGAATATGGCCTGTGAGGTAAGACATCCCATTTAACGTTTTTCACATTTTTACACATTTTGTAATATGGGACCGAGCATTGTCACGTTGAAAAATTACTTTATCGTGTCTTTAGACGTATTCTGGTCGTTTTTCCTGCAATGCTCGGTTCAATTTCATCAATTGTCGTAATCGAGCGGTAGTAATTATTTCATCAGGTTTCAGCAGTTCGTACTGAATACAGCTCCCCCACTATTCCATCAAATAGACAGCTTCACAGCAAATTCAATGTCTTCTTCCCATGTATATTGCGCATTGGTTGTGATGTTGGAGGCTGGTCTGGGTCTACCCATGATTTTTTACGCTTTGGGTTGTCAAAATAGATCCACTTTTTATCGCCTGTCATAATTCGATTCAAAACACCTTTTTTTTGTCTGCCAAGCAACATTTCTTAAGTAGTTTTTCGCCTTTCGCTTTTCCCATCAATTCATATGCAATCCATTTTCCTTCCTTCTGAATCTTTCTCAATGCGTGTAGACGTTCGAAAATGGTGGATTACGCAACATTCAATGCTTCTGAAAATTGTTTCAATGTATGATTTGAGTCTTCACCCAATAATGCTTGCAAATCTGCATCTTGAAACTTTTTCGGCTATTCTGGAGGCTCCTTGTCTTTTATATCGAAATCACCAGTTTTAAAGCGTTTAAACCATCGTTCACAAGTTTTTTGGATTAGAGCATGTTCACCACAGGCTTTAACCAACAATCGATAACTTTCAGCAGCCGTTTTCATCAGATGAAAGAAGGTCATTAAACTTCCCCGCAAAACGTCTTTTTGATAATGTACATAATTCGACATATTCAAAGCTATGAAAAATTATGCTTTTTGCACAATCACAATTAATAACGAACTGGCTTTTAATGGTGTAGGTTTACCCTTAGGTACACCATATACGTCATTAGTCAATACCAGGGGTCTCCAAACTTTCCAGCCTTAGGGCCATACTGATTACTACAGTAAGTTCCGAGGACCAAAAACGTTTTAATTTTCCTGCCTTATCTATAATTTCTAAACTAGTCGCCGTGTACGCATCCTAAATGACACTGGCGGGTCGGATTTGGCCCGCGGGCCGTAGTTAGGAGACCTTTGGTCTATACCAGCAAATTTATTAATAACGCCATCGCTTAATAAAATCGACTTTATTAAGCGAAACACCTATTAACTTCAAATATATTATCTTGTTAACATCGCGATCAGTTGAGTAGTCAGTTTAATGTGGAGAAAGAAAAGTGGGGCGAACACTGTTGGTTGGTTTAAAGGGGTCTGTTTTCGCCTTCAGTACACGTTTGAACTCCTTAGTCATTTGGTGGTCCGTAACAATTAGTGCGTTCTGAAAATGAGTATCAACGGTGCGCTATCAAGTTTTGTTTCAGATTTGGGCACAGTGTGAAGGAACTGTTCAAACTTCAAAACTGCAGAACTGCAAAACTTCAACAGGCTTATGGAAACAGTGTTTTGTCAAGTTTTCAAGTGGTTTAAGGCATTCTCAGAAAGCCGAAACTTCAAAGTGGACCTCGCATGGGAAGACCTTCAATTGCAAGAAGTTATGAAAATGTCTATTGAATCCGGAATCTTGTGCGTTCTGATCATCGGTTGATGGTCAGAATGACCCATCGGTTCACACATCCATTCATCAGATTTTGATCGATGAATTAGGGCAGAGGAAAATCAGCGCAAAAATGGGCCCGAAAAAACTTTCACGGGACCAAAAGCACAACAGGAGAGAAACATGTCTTTATTTTTTTTAAGGAGGTTTGAAAGTGACCTTCCTTTTTTGCAACGTGTCATTACTGGTGACTAGTCTTGGACTTTTGAATACGACCAGAAAACGAAGCGCCACAGCCTGGAATGGCACAATCCAACTTCACCACGGCCTTCGTCGCACTGTGCCCAAATCTGAAACAAAACTTGAAAGCTCACCGTTGCTAAAAACTGTTATGATGTTGCACTCATACCTAGTTCGGTTCAACTTGTTACGGTACAACACTAATCAAGCGCACTGCTGTCATCACACGTCAATAATTCAATTTTGAAGATGTAATCTACTTTGAGTTATTTTAAATAATCACACTGTCAAATTAATCCTCATAAATAAACACCACAAACAACTAATGCATGTCCCTAATAGCAGCTTTATTTAACCTTGGTTAAATCCTATTATATTATTGAAAAAAAAAGAATAATATTTTTAACTTCAAATCTTCAGTAGTAAACATGGAACCATCGAACAAGTCCACTGATTGGCTAAAAGAATCAATCATTACTTTAAAGAAAAGATATATTGCTGGCCAGACTTCTTGAATATATCTCAAGCGTTTGACAAGGTTTCGCACAAAGGTTTACACTATAAATTCAAAAAGATTTTACCTCAGCTCCACTAGCAGCTGCTGAAATCTTACCTAACAAACAGACATTCTTGATACAACATACAACAAGACTAGCGAATATTTATCCTTCTATCAAGAACCAACAATTCTATCCAAGGACCAAGTTAACAATGGTGGTGACATTCGCTGATGACTTAAGTACGTAAGTATGGCTTAAAAAATGGCGAATTAGTGCCAACAAATCTAAATCTAGACATGTTACGTTCACAAACCCAAGAAAAAATTGTCCACCAAATCATAGAAGTGGAAGACGCTAAATATATTGGCGTACACAAAGACAGAAGGCTAACGTGACAAAAATTTATACAAGGTGTGTCTCACTGAAAACAGGACTTTTAAAAAATAGCTATTTCTAGTGGCGCCATCTTTTGAGAGGGATAAGCGTTGGAACGATGCATCCTTCATTGACGTTCTGAAAATTCGGACCATTAGAATCCAAGTTACCGCGCTTAAAATGTCACTATGTTTATACCATCAAAAAATAAACATCGAACAAAGAGCGAATAATAGTTTTGTTTTAAACTTGGTAAAACATTCACCGAAATGTTTCAATTAATGAAACAAGTGTATGGTGAGAATTATTCATCCCGTGGCAGAGTCCATGAGTATTTAAACGATTCAAAGAAAGTTGTGAGGACATCAAGAACGACGAACAATCCTGCTCCGCAAAATTCCGTGGAAATGGAATTTTGACAGATCATTTGGGACTTCGGAAGGTTTGTGCACGCTTTGTTCCACACAAATTGACTGACGATCAAAAATTGCTCCCAATCCAACATTGCAAAAACTTGATTAGAGTCGAAAAAGGACGAAAATTTCAAGTACAACATTGTTACTGGTGATGAGACCAGTAGCGTCAAAGTGCCGAATGGAAGCACCCGAGCGAGCCAAATCCGCAAGTCAACCTAATTGATCGTGCCAAACGTAGTATTGACGCGCAAGGGGACTATTTTGAATAATAATGATTTTTATCGAACAAATTAATATTTGTGTTTTAAAAGAAAGTCAGGTTTTCCGTGAGACGCAGCTTGCATTTACAAGACGTAAGCATCTTGGGGTTCAACTAAGCAAAATGTACTGGATAATTAGTCGTAGGTCGAAACATTTCTTGAAGATTAAGTTATCGCTCTGCAATACTATTCTAAAGCCGGTCTGGACTTATGGAATTCAACTGTGGGACACTGCAAGTAACATAGATATTATCCAGATATTTCAAAATATGGTCCCATGGTTAATGGTTAATGCTCCTATAGTAGTCCTATAGTTAATGCTCCTTTAACATGTCTCCTATATCTCTAACAAAATTATACAAAAATATATTCCAATTGCTTCAGCCAGAGAAATAACACCAGAATACAATGAAATATATCGAAAGAGTGTCAATGCATCCTAAAGTGGTAGCCACGACGTCTTAGAAAGTTTACTCCCTCAGATTTAATAAACAGATTTATAGAATGATGTATGTATGTTATCATATTATTGTTAGTTTTAGTCTCATCTCGTCTCATATTTATAGCCCTCTATTACTCGTAGGTGTCGAGATTGCCTGTATCTGGTTTCCGTATGGTCACCCTTAAGATTGTGATGGACGGTTTATTCCGGACGTTGGTTTTAGTATTAAGACATAAAACTATTAAGTTAAGAATTAAGTATGTTGCCTCACTGGAATCGATGCACGCATGCCATTCTAATCACATCAAAAGCTTTCTTACAAATGAATCGAGAATAATTAGAACTTATAAAATATTAAATGTTATTATTATGGTATTATGGATATCAATTATGGTAAGTAAAAATAATATTTTTGATGGTATAACCTCCAGACGTCTGCATTAAACTCAATATAACGTACAGTCGACCTTAAATGAAAAAGAAATAAGGACTGCAAACAAAGAGAAAACGGCAAAACGTTGTTGATGGAATTGTAATCAGCCAGCTCGAAAATGTAGCATCGCCGAGTCCTTTTGAATTTTCGAAACCTGCAACGGCTGTAAACGGAAAGCGCAGCAAAAAAGTCGACTCATTTCGAAAGCGGGTGGTTGCAAAAAAGAAACGAGGGTGAGGCGATCGTTCCTGAACGCTTCGACGGCTTTTAGCGATAATTTTAATTAAAATGCTTCACCTTTTGTGGTCGATGCAGAGAAAATATAAATAAATCAGATGGTAGACAATTTGCGATGTAGTGTAGTTAATGGACGAGGCTAGTTTCGAGTATAATAAGTTTTCATGAAAATATTAGGAATTTTTTTGATTGTAAAATAGTCGCACTTCTGCTAATATTTATATAAATGCGTTAAATAATTTAGTATAATTGTTTATACATTAATTTGAATGAAAGCATTTTCGGTACGTGAAATTAAAATAAAATAAAACAAGAAAACTGATAAATAGCTTTGAAAATTCTTTTAATATTTAACAATTAACTCACATTACCCAAAAAATGTAAAACAAGAAATTGTATATATATATATATATATATATATATATATATATATATATATATATCATATCAATCATGAATTAGATTTTAATCAACCACTAGATATTTATAAAATATCGATTTTAGGTCAATAGTTTAAGTACTGAACAAGACAATGAGTCAATAAACTTGTAGTTGCTTGTAATAATACCAATACTTGGTGATTGATTTATTCGCAGGATGTGTTGTCAGGTCACGAAAGTAGATCTGGTACTAGCGCAGGATTGAACAACTCAATTCATTTTTACAATATTCTGACATGTACGGCTTCTGGTAATTCGTCAACCACCACACAAAGAAACTTAAGCTGTTCCAGTTCTGAGTTAAAACGATACAATATTTCTGTTTCTGATCCTATTTCAAAAATGCGAAATAGTTTCAAAGTTGCCCTCATAAAACATTGAGATATATATATATATATATATATATATATATATATATATATATATATATATATATATATATATATATATATATATATATATAATGTGAGTGTTTGTATTTAAAGGAACTATACACTTTAAGAACTATGAAATATTATTCTGGATAAAATTTCAAAAAATGAACAGCTATTTAAACAAACTTACACAACAATCACAATCACCACAAAAAAAGAGCCTACAGACCATTATAAACCGAAAGCAGGAAACAATATCAATTTAGAAATTTGAGAACTTAGAATGGGCCTGTTAAGTGTTTCAATTGAATACAACATTAGGTCGGTGGCTTTCAAGTTCGCGCCACATAAAGCTCAACTGCAACTAACTAATGGGCACGTTACAAGTAACTATAGTTCAACGAACTAACAGCGCAAATGTTTACACGGAATTCTGCCAAAACTGTTATACTTACGAGGTTTCAGATTAATTGTACTTGCAAAAATAGCCAGAACGTAAACTTACCTAAAAAAGAAAGAAAACATCGTTAACATATTAAAAAAGCAAAATCAAAATTTTAAAAATATAAAACAAAATATAACAACTATTTTTTCCTTATTGATTCCCAGCAATACACTCTCCAAAGTTTTACCATTTCGCAAAGCACCTTGTTAAATTAAAGTGGAGTTTATACAACTCAGAAATAATTTTAATTTAAATCGATTTTCGCAAATAAAGAGAACAGAAAAGTCACTCGAGCTGATAGTAAATTAATAACTAAATTAATACAGATGAATCTGGTGCTAGTTTAACTCCTGCTCTTGGTGTGTATAGCCACATATGTTTGTACTTTCAGTAAGAGTATAAAATCCGACAAATAAGAATATAAAATCTGATAAAGGAATCCCTTGTGTCAGGTCAGTAACCAGATTTGTTAAAGCTGGGTGCCTTCTCGGCTCTCTCGCCAGTCGACAGTTAATCGATAAATTATAACCGCGGTTTGGAGTCTAAGCTAAAATGTACGTACAATTAATATATAACTCCTAGTAGTTGACGTACGTCTAACTTAAAATAAATCTAAACAGAACTGCTGAAATAGTTTTTTTTTAATTTTTCCTTCAAAACATTGCAACGAGAAAAGAAACGTAGGTGAAAACATTACTGTGATATTAATGGGAGAACTGCATCTTAAGCATGCGAAAGAGCCAACTTCGCTTTCAAAGCGTATGTGCTGTGGACCTCTATCAAATTCTTTCAATTGATATTTGTCATCAGCAATATAATGACCAGACCGAATGAAATACGTTAAACAGTGAAGGTGTTAAGAGTCTGCGATAATGACACTCGAGTAACCGGCTCGACTTGATATCGAACTATGGAGCAACTACCTCAGCTTACAGCATCGTTAAACAAACTTGAAGCACGTACGCAATGCTAAAATTTTCCAATATTTGCTCTGTAACCTTTAGGATATCACTATATTTATTTCCATAACCTCAATTTTCGACTGTCACATTATCTATTAAAGAGCTTCGACTTAGATGTATAGAAGAGGAGTTTGTTTGAACCCGTCCATGAATTTTTAAAGAAATTTTTTCACCTAAACTGTAAAAGTAATCAGGGAGCACCCAAAGTGCAAAATGTTAAAATGTTAGAGATTGTTTAATAATATATTAGGTGTTCATACCATCTCGATTATTTACTGATTCATTTTAGAACGAAGATGAAAAAATAAAAATACAAT